>CAMZMU010000051.1:13569328-14116656 GCA_947311845.1 Poa pratensis | reverse complement strand
ACCACAATGCCTTTCGGGCTCAAAAACGCAGGCGCAACCTATCAGCGCATGATGCAAGATTGCCTCAAGAAGCAGATTGGGCGAAACGTCCAGGTCTATGTAGATGACATCGTCATCACCACAAGAGAAGAAAGCACGCTACTCGATGACTTGCGGAGACATTCGCAAACCTCAAACGCTTCCACATCAAGCTCAACCCGAAGAAGTGCACGTTCGGCGTGCCAGCCGGGCAACTCCTCGGGTATCTAGTCTCAGCTCGAGGAATCGAGGCGGACCCGGAGAAAATACAGGCCATCTTGACGATGCAAAGGCCTTCAAAGCTCCACGACGTGCAAAAGTTGGCGGGTAGAGTAGCAGCACTCAGTCGATTCATCAGCAAGCTAGGCGAAAAAGCACTCCCGTTCTATCGACTGATGAAGAAGGCAGATAAGTTCGAGTGGACGCCAGAAGCCGAAGCAGCCTTCACGGACCTCAAGCGAGTCCTCACAAGCCCTCCAATCCTCGTAGCACCAAGGGAACGCGAGCCACTATACCTATGTCTCTGCAACTAATAGGGTGGTGAGCACTGTTCTTGTGGTCGAACGCAGAGAGGAGGGACACACCCAAAGCATACAACGTCCAGTCTATTACTTGAGTGAAGTGCTCTCCACATCAAAGCAGCGGTACCCGCACTATCAGAAGCTGGCATACGCCGTGTTCATGTCCTCAAGGAAGCTGACGCATTACTTCTCCGAGCACCCGATCACTGTAATCAGCACTTCAGGGATCGGGGACATCCTCACAAACCCCAATGCAACTGGGCGAGTAGCAAAATGGCTCATCGAGCTAGCACCAAGAGACATCAAGTATGATTACCCGAAGGCCATCAAAGCACAAGTTTACCCGACTTCCACACCGAGTGGATTGAAGCTCAGCTCCCAGGAGCACCAGATGTGTCCAATTCCTGGACCATGTACTTGATGGCTCGAAGAAAAACGAAGGCGCAGGCGCAGGTGTCATCCTCATATCACCAAAAGGCGACAAGCTCGCTACATCCTACAAATGGGATTCGAGTTCCCATCCAATAACGGCAGAATACGAGGCTCTGATCCATGGCATGAGGATGGCAAAGCCTCGGGTGCACTCGACTGATGATCTAGGCGACTCGAATTGGTGGTGCAGCAAACAATGAAGGCTTGTGACGCAATCGCAGATAACATGATCGCCTACCGTGACTGTACAACATCATGGAGGGCAGCTTCGAAGGCTGCGAGTTGCGGCACATAGGGCGTGAAAGCAATGAAGAAGCAGATAAGTTAGCCAACATTGGTGCGACCAAAGCACCAGTGCCACCTGGTGTCTTCTTCGAGCGCATAGAGCACAGATCAATCAAAAAGAAGCGGCAACTCCTGCACCAGCCGCACCAGCCAAGAGCAAAACACCTAGCACAGAGGACCCACCAGTCGAGGTACTCCTCATCGAGCCAACTTGGACTCAACCCTTCCTCGCATACATACTCCGCGGCGAGGTACCCGAAGACTTCACAGAGTCAAGACGCGTCACTCGACGATCTAAAGCATACACTGTCATCAACGGTGAACTTTACAAACGCAGCATATCAGGTATGTTCCAGCGTTGCATAGCATTTGAAGATGGCCAAGCCATCCTTCGTGATATTCATGCAGGTACTTGCGGGCATCACGCCAGCAGTCGATCACTCGTAGCCAAAGCCTTTCGCGCAGGCTTCTACTGGCCCACAGCACTCAAAGACGCGGAGGACATAGTCAAAAGGTGCATCGGCTGCCAAAAATTCGCCACAAAGCCACGCACCCGCATCGGCGTTGAAGACAATACCATTGGCCTGGCCTTTCGCCCAGTGGGGGCTCGATATGGTTGGGCCACTCAAAAAATCCTCCCATGGAGGGCATACTCACCTTCTGGTGGCGGTCGACAAGTTCACCAAGTGGATTGAAGCAGTACCCATCACAAGTTCGACTGCCACTACAGCAGTCAATTTCATAAAATCCATCATATACCGCTTTGGTGTGCCAAAGCATCATCACTGACAACGGTACAAACTTCACGGCTGAGGAATTCAAATCCTTCTGCAAAGAGCAAGATATCACGCTCAATTATGCATCTGTGGCGCACCCGCAATCAAACGGCCAAGTCGAAAAGGCCAATGGGCTTGTGACGAGTGGAATCAAGAAGCGCCTCCTGGTGCCACTCAAAAGGGCTGCGGGTGCTTGGGTAGAAGAGCTCCCGTCTGTGCTATGGAGCCTACGCACAACACCCAACGCCTCAACACAATTCACTCCATTTTTCATGGTCTACGGCGCAGAGGCAATCCTGCCATCAGACGTAAGGTTCAACGCACCAAGAGTCGAAGCATACAATGAAGAAGATGCAGACGAGCACTCGAAGATGCAGTCGACTTGCTCGAAGAAGCACGCAACACAGCGCTAGCACGTACAGCTGTCTACCAGCAAGATCTACGCAACTATCACAGCCGTCGACTGCGTACCAGGTCCTTCGAGGTGGGTGACTTGGTACTTCGACTGAAGCAGAAGAAGGTGCATAAACTTGCTTCTCCATGGGAAGGACCCTTCATCATCACCGAGGTCATAGGTGGTGGAGCATACAGACTGAAGCATGCGAAGACCGGCGAACTCTCCACAATCCTTGGAACGTTGCGCAGCTGCGCCGTTTCTATGCTTAGATTGCTCAGTCGCATAATGTAATAGGCTCATATGTCGGATGGCTGCAGGTTTCAGACGCGCTCTTTTCCTTACCAGGGTACCTAAGGGGACTGGAAGGTTTTTAATGAGGCGGCCTGCAGCCTAACATTCATAAATGGAATATAGTCAATAAATTCCTCATACTTTTCCTGCTTACTACTCGCATAGCTTATCAGCACAAAACTTAGCCTCACCCGTATGCTCGGGGGCTGAGCTATCTCAAAACATAAAAGCTTTTGCTCTTCAAACACATACTCCAGCCACACTCGAATACTCGGGGGCTGGATCGTAACACTAAACACAAAGGAAAAGTTGCTCAACCCCAATCAATCACTCGGGGGCTGAGCCTGCAGGCATAAGTTGAAGCTTCAACTCTCATAAAATTCATAACCTCACTCGAGCACTCGGGGGCTATGTAATTCATGATCTATGTAAACTGTTTTTCATAAACCCCACTCGATACACTCGGGGGCTGCATACATACAAGTGAACAAATATGTACTAAGTGGCAAATTTACACTCGGGGGCTGTTCCCTATACATAAATACCCTAATCTTCTGGTTCATCCTTTGCTGGAAGAACAGGGCCCATAAGTTGCGCTTGATAGCAATCAACCAATGTCCTCGCGTGATCGAATGTTTCGTCAAGTTCGACTGGGACAAAGACGATCCAGGCACGGGTGGCGTAGCTGCAAATTTGGACGTTGACTTCGGAGATACGCCATGGTTGCGTTGGCACCGTCCACAAGCTTCTGGGTGATGAAGCCTCGAATGGAACCTGTTGACCGGAAGAGATCGAGCAACGCGTGGATTCCTTGAGGTTGTGGCCCAGTCGGAAAAACCATCTGGTTGATTCGACTGAAGGCCGACCTGCACAATTCAAGAAGCATAGTGCTCCGCCACACCCGATCTTGCAGAGTCGCAAGTATGCGTGCTCGGTGCTTGTCCAATCGAAAGTGCTGGCGGCCAGTCGTGGGTTCGTCAGTTGCCATGTTCAACTGCTCATCCACGCGAGCCTGCTCCGCCTGGAAATCTTGAACAAAACCTGCAACAACACAAGTTGGGTGAACAAAAAAGAACAGGCTGTGAACTCATAAGATCAAGGCAGTCATGCTTACACTCGAGCTGTCTGTTCACGATCTCCATCTCGCCAAGCACATACTCCTCCCGTTGGGTGGGTAAAGCAGGCCTTGCCCTCATCCTTTCCAGCTCGCTTCGGGCACTCGCCAGTTCCTGCTCCTGTTTCGCAAGTCGAGCCTTCATATAACGTATTACCGCGGCATCATTTGACGCCTGAGCTCGAGATCGAGAAGGGGTATGATGCCGCGACGAACTGGATGAAGTGGCGGCTGGCCGTTTCTGTTCCAAGCATCATAAAAGTTTCATGAGAAACTAGTCACAAAGCTCAGACGAGCAACAACATACAGCTTTACAAACAGAATCATAACGAGGAGCATAAATTCATACAAAGGTAGCAAAAGCACATGCATACTCGCATGGTCATAAGTTTAATTACAAGACATCAAAGGCGGCTGCCCTACTTCTCAGACATTGACTCTGACCTAGCCCTACTCGCACGAGCGGCGACCTCTTCTGCCCGGCGCTCCATGGTGGCCATAAAAGTTTCAGCCAACTTTGCGGCTGGCTCGTTCAAATGCTTTAGGGACACCAATTTCCCGCCAGGCTTACGAGGGAAAGCAGACAGAGCGGCTTCGAAGTCACCCTCTATCCCATGACCTAAAAGGAGTTTGAGGGTGGTCTCTGAGCCGCGTACCGTCAAAGCGCGAGCAAAGTTCGTCATAGTCGAAGTTCCCGGGCCCAGGACGTCTGCGAAGCCATCCACAGTCGAAGGAGGTTGGCTGGAGGGGAACACATCCTTGAACACGGCGCCGAGCGTGCTCGTAGATTTGGCGAGTGCGTCCTTGGCTTGGGTAGAGACGACATCCAGGTCGCCGATTGCGCGGTCAAGGGACAAATCGACACTCGGTTGATCTACAGGTGTCGATGCCCCAACAGCTCCTTCAAAAAAGCAGAAGTAACAAAAAAGTTACATACTATTCAGTGGCAAAAGAAGTAGGCAAAAAGTGAAAGGCTCGACTCACCACCTACGTCTCGGGTGAGGCTCGCCAGGCGCTCAGCATAATTCTTCTCGCGCAAAGCGGCGGAGTCCTTGGCATCATCCAAGGCCTTCTTCGACTCCTCGCGCTCCTTGGCGAGTGTCTCTTCTAACTCTTTAACCCGAGATTCAGCGTTTGCCTTGTCACCTGAGATAGATGGGCAGATGTCATTCACAATCGACAAGGCAAAGACTTACAGAAACCCAAGATACTTACGGGTGAGCTGCTCCATAACAGCGCGCAGATTATCCCTCTCCTGTTCAACCTGGACAAATGCTTTACCTGATTCCACCAGGTTGAGGTAGAAGGGCTGCACGCACACGAAACCAACATAAGCTATACACAAATAGGTCCAGAAGGAAGACTCGACAAAAAGACACTTACGTGTTCAATCCAAGGCGCGGGCTTGGCAGCAGAAGTTCCAATTTGCGGAGTCGATGTACTCGCAATATTGGCAGCCTCAATGGAAGTGGTCGTGGCTATTGTTTTCACAACCTCAGCCGCAACAGGAGAGGCTTCAGGCTGATCTGGAGTCGAGGCTCTCACGGTTGGAGGAGTTGGAGGTCGCACAGTCTCGGCACTACAAGTGACCGAAAGGCATACAACATAAGCAAAAGTACATAACTCACAAAAAATATTATTAAGTGCAAAAAGGAGCAAACCTGTGCTCTTCTTCATCCTCAGTGTCGAGCTCGTCAAAGTTTGGGCCTCCAAAAGGAAGCTGCCCACTCGACTGAGGAGGAGGAGGAGCCGAGCTCAAAGGACTCACGTCCAAGGGAGCAGCTGTGGTCGTAGGAGACGGAGCTGAGTTTCCATCATCCCTCACATCCGATTCCCTCGCGGGTGAGCTCGTGGAAGAAGACAAAACTTGGGCTGCCCGACGGCGCTTGCGAAGAGGAACCTCGCTAACATCCTCACTCACGGCAGGCTCCTTGCCTTGTGCTTCCTCTACCCCTTCCTCTTCAACCTCTTCTGTGGGTGAAGTGGTAGCCGAAGGTAAAGGCGATTCATCCCCTCCCTTCGCTTCTACTGTCACCTCTGTTTCATAAGTTGGCCCATCTTCGGGAAGAGGAGGAAGAGTGGAGGCAGTCGAGTGGCCCTGCATACAAGATATAGCAGTCGAAAGTCAAAAAGATGCACAGAAGGATAACAAAAACAGAAGATCATATACTCGAAAGATTCACTAACCTCTTGCAAAGGCTTTTCAGCCCCATAAGGATCGACTGGGCAGTCGACGTTGCAGGGCTCGCTCTGTTTAGTACTGGTGATGGACCGCACATGTGTCACCAGTTCACTCCTCGACAGCTCCTCCTTGCTCATTCGAGTGGAGTCGAGGGGACCTTCATACTCCCACATTGGGTGGGCACGAGCGCGGAGTGGCCATACCCGCCTCTTCACAAAGGTGGCAATCAGATGCACACCCGTGATGCTGTTCAGGAGCCCTCCAATTGTCTCCAGCATAGGCGCTGCTTCCGCCACTTCTTCAGTCGAAAGCTCATGGTTCCAGGCTTTCGTCCTAGCGGCTATACCAGCAGTCGAAAATGCTGGGGCCACATTTTGGTCCACTTGCACATAGAACCACCTCTTCCTCCACCCCTGCGCCGAGTCGACTGGCTTCAGGGCGAAGTACCGGGTGTCGCTGCGCACTTGGATCTGCAGGCCTCCGACTGGGTAGGTTCGGCCACCTCGGTTGTTTGGCCGGACCATGAAGATGGACTTCCATAATGCCCAACTCGGAGCAACACCCAAAAAACACTCGCACAGCGTGATGAAACACGCAATGTGCAGAATACCGTTCGGGGTGAGATCATGGATCTGCACCCCGTAGGCAAAAAGCAAACCTCGAACGAAATCATGGAGGGGGAGCGAGAAACCCCTAGGCAAAAACTCCGCGAAACAGACGCGCTCGTTAGCGCGAGGCTCGGGAAGTACCTCCTTGGGCGAAGGTGCGCGGACGAGGAGTTGGTCGGAAGGTGGCAGCAATCCTTCCTCGCGCAGCTTGTCCAGCTGCGCATCCTTCAGGGTGGATTTCATCCAATCCCCATTGGTCTTCTTGAGGTCGACGGCGGCCGCAGATGTGCTAGCCGCAATCTTCTTCCCCTTCTTCGCCGCCGCATCGGGCGCGGCGGCAGCAGTCGAGGCGGAGCGCTTGTTGCCCGCTGCTTTCTTCATCGTCAACGAGCAGGTGGGAGAGCGCGCAAAGCTTTAGCAGGAGCAATGGAGGCAGAGCGCGAGGAAGATGATGGAGCAGGGGCGGCGCGCAGAGCAAATGGCAGGTAAAAAACAAATGCCAGCGCCGTTCCCCTATTTACCACAAGACAAAAGCAATCACAGCCATTCAGATCCAAATCGTGCGTTACGCACGCAATCTGACCGTACACGTGGCAAACGCGGAGGGCAACCGTCGCCGGCCACTCCGCCCACTACGCACGTAAAAAGAGGAGCCATCATCACGCTTGCGGAAAAAGTGGGCCCGTATAGTCAAATCAAGTCCAAACGGCACCGTCTTCGGTCAGCTCTGCACAAATGGGCCCACCTACGTGTCACGTCCCATCAATCGCAGCATAACGCACGCCACGCGTGTCAGAAATCGCAGTCGAATAAACGTCATCCCTGACGTCATTGAAGCATCTGTTCAGAAAATACGTTCGAGTATGCTCAACGCATATTGGTCACTCGATTGCCCTGATTAGTTCGGGTGTGACAAAACTTTCTTAAGGCAAAATTGGTCACTCGACCGTTCCTTCGACTAAGTCATATTACTCCCATCGGGAGCGTGTTCAAAAAATTCTTCGACTGAAGATGCTTAACAATGATTGAGATTATCCTCCATTTACAAGTAATACAGCATAATCTCGGGGGCTACTCCCATCGGGAGCACTGTCGTGCACCCGATAGAATTATGGCACAAATTTCTTCGATTAACATATGCAGAGTAAGAAGAGTTTTGAGATTATCCTCCATTGCAAAGCAATAAAGCACAATCTCGGGGGCTACTCCCATCGGGAGCGCTGTCGCGCACCCGATAGCATAACGGCAAATATCAGTCGACAAAGGGCATGACTCGTCCAACAAAGTTCAGAAATCATACTCGAAACATTCCCGAGTTGCGTCAGTCGCAAATACCTCGGATGCTGCATGCATAGTGCAAAGGTAAGACCCGCCGAACTTTCGAGCTGGGCTAAGGACCGTTCCAGCAACGTTAATCCTTACACTTTCCGTGTCAGCAGACATGATGAAAAATCCCGACGGACGCGTTGGGTAAAATTCAAAGTTATACTGCAGATCGACTCAGTAAGACCTCAAGCGGCCTAGTCGAATCTGACCAGTTTGTTCCAGATTCGAGTCCGGGGACTCGAGTTTGATTGAAAGCTAGTAAGGTTTTACCCGAATGAGTAGTTAACCAGTCCCGATCCGTCGAGTGTACTGGGCCTGCTAAGCTATTATCCCTTGATCATCATAAAACACAGTCGATGAGATACTCGACATAGCCAAACGTGTGCTATTCATACAGGAATTCCAAATTATATATACAGAATACAAAGCATATGACGTGCACTTACGAAAGAGTCCATGCCCGATTCTTCGAGTCAGCCAAGTACTCGGGGGCTACTGACATGGGTATACATATCGGGTACCCTACATGAGGGTACCTGGTGCACGTAACGACTAAGGCCCAATATCGAAGAGCCTACTCGAAGCCCAAGACAAGAGGCCCAAGAAGATGGAGTACCCTCCAAGACTAGACATAGGCATAGTCGGTTTAGGCTTTCCTTATGTGTAAACTAGGTCGGTTACAAACTCCCGAGACCCAGCCTATTTAAAGGCTGGGAGGGGTACCGATCTGGGACCAAGCCATACACGAACCACCAAAGCTCTTGCGAGATCATCAACTCGCCGGAGCTCCCCTGTAATCGCATAATCCACAATCAATACCAGACAAGCAGGAAGTAGGGTCTTTACCTCCACCCGAGGGGCCTGAACCTGGGTAAATCTTTGCCTCTGCTTGTCAGCCGACGAAACTACCAGTACTACCACGTTCTCTCCCCATAATCTCAACCCTAGGTCCTTAACCATGGGATTTGATGAGGGTACACCTCGTCAGAGTGATATGGTCATTGCGCCTTGATCTCCATCGAGCGCTCTGGCGCCTCCACACCGACAGTTTGAACAATTCATAAAACTTACCTCGACCATATCACATGCCCCTGCAACATAAAGTTAGATGCTTCTACTTTATCTTTTGCATATTTTACGTGGCTTCTGCGGTTTTTGGAAAGAACCGTTTCTTACCTACGAACCTACAACCACAACAATGATCCAATAATTGTCTGTTTCATATCCCTTCCGGGTCCTCCACCAGCCACATATATGGTACAAGCCATATGTCAATTGTGGAACCAGTCTCGCGTAAGTTTACGCGTAAGGTCGGTCCGGACCGCTTCATCAACTCAATGCTGATGGCAGAAGCAAGTGCATGCTAGAGGGTAACAACTATAAGAACGATGCCCTCATACAACATGAGTTCTAATCGTACAGCTATATCTATGCATAGATCGGCTCTGATACCACTGAAGGGGATCATGTGTAGAAAACTAGTTTTTCCTAACAACGATAACCGAAATAGCTAGGATCTATTACCATGCAGATATAAAGTAACGGAGGGAATCGGTATTCATACCCTTGAAGACCGAAAGCGTTACGTTCACAAGAACGTTGACGATGAAGATGGCGGCGCCGACCTCAAGGTCGCGTAGTCGTACATGCGACAAGTGTCGCAAGTGCAAGACCTCGTAGCTCTACACACGTATGGTGCAGACGACGACTCCCGGACTCCGGTCCAGCGAAGCAGCCGAAGTTGGAGACTTGGATCGAAGAACTGACAGCACGGTGGTGTGCGTATGGTGGAGAAAACCTCTTCCCGTGCGCAGCTCCAATATTACGGAACCACGTACAAGAGAGAGATAGAGAGAATTGGATGATTTCCAAAGGGAAATGGGCACCTCCTTATATAGGTGGAGGGAGGCTGCCAACCTTGGTGGCTGGGCGATGTGGGACTTAACCCCACACCAGCCCGCACCTACAAGGTGCGCCGGCCTAGGTGGGCCCTATGTGGCCCAGCCGGCCACCTCCCTTGGTGCGCCTCCTTTGGGGGGGCATCTCCCCCCCCCCCCATGGGCCTCCCCACTTGTGTGAGGCCCATTTAAGGTGGGCTGCCCTTTTTAAATGAAAGTAAAAATATATTTAATTATTAATTACATTAATTAATAATAAATACATATTATCTAATTTATTCTTGCTCCGAAACTTCTTTCGTTGCCCTCCGATCACCATCGGATAGGTTCCGGAACGTTTCCGGTTCTCTTCTCTATTTTCTCTTGGGTGTCAAATCAAACCTAACCGTCGTCTACACTTAAGTGTGCCACCCTACGGTTCGGGATCACTCCAGACATGATCGAGACTCTTCTCTGATCAATGATCAACAACGGGGTCTGGAAACCATGATGATCCCTGTGCGTCCACGATTATCTTTGTCGCTTGAACCTTAAACGTCGAGTCCCACTCCTTTGTCATGCGATACTTAGTTTGTCCGAGATTCGATCTCCGGTATCTCCATACCTAGTTCGATCTCATTACCGACAAAACTATATTTACTCGTTCCGTGATATTACATCCTCGTGACCTAGTCACATGCTTGCAAGCTCATTGATGCAATCTCACTGAATGGGCCCAGAGTATCTATCCTGCTATGTGGATTGGAAAATCCCGCTCTCGATGCATACGCATCAACCTATTCCTTCGGAAACTTGATAGACACCTTTATGGTCACCCTGTTATGGTGTGACGATTGATGCAGTCAAACCAACCTCCAGAGATAGTGATTAAATATGATCTCACGGTCGAAGGTTTGGGTACTACGTCTTCATATATATTGGGTGTGTGTCCGTCACATCATTCATCTAACGATATGACTCCATTATCAATTGACATGAATGTCCATGATCAGGAAACCTTGATCATCTGTTGATCTCAATGGACTAGCAGAGGCTACTAGGTACCTGGTTTGTTTACATACCACACGTGTATTAATGTTTCCGCTCAATACAGTTATAGCATGGTATAAAACATATTATGACAAATCGAGATATGGTAAATAAAATATCTTTATTAATTGCCTCTAGGGCATCTCTCCTTCACGGAGGACGCGGTCAAGTCATCGATGGATTTGAACCAAGCAAAGAAGTCGGCGGGAGGCGCGCACACCTCGATGCGGAATTCTCTCCATCTGATACAACATTGAGTGCCCAGCGCCGCCATGATGTCGGCTCGCGAGACTGTAGGCCATGACGCAAACACGTTGACGACGAGAACATGTGATATGTCCATAACGTATCTATATTTTTTTACTGATTCATAATATTACTATATCATTGCTAAATAATTTATACATGATTTTCTGTCTACTGTGTTTTCATTGGATTAACCTATTAACTCAGTGCCAAGTGTCAGTTGATGTTTTATGCCTGTTGTTGCATCGCAGGTCTCGTCCATAAAAATATCAGAAAAATGGGGAAAAGGTACGAAACCCACTAACTTTTCGGGACGAAGACAGGGAGCTAAAGGGGGCCACCAGGAGGTCATCCACGTTGCCTCGCATGGGGCCGGTGCAACCGGGACCCTGCGTGCACCACATAGTCCCTTTGCATATATATTTTTTCCGGCAAATAAACCCCGAGGGCAGAGACAATTCGCGAAAATAAGATATAGAGCCGCCGCCGTCGCAAAATTAATCTTGAGACCTGTTCTGGTACTCTGACGAAATGGCAAATCATCATCGAAGGCATCTTCACCACTACTGCCGCCCATAATGTTGCGTGAGTAGTTCATCCTGAGGCTGCAGGTCCATAAAATTATCTATATGGTTATGTCTCCTCCATATTTCTCAATACAAAGGTCCGTGAGCTGCCTAACATGATGGAGATCTATATGATGTTAATGTTGTTTTGCTGCAGGGACATGATGAATTGTGAAGTTATGATCAGATCGTGCATGTTATCTTGATGATGATATTTATTATATGAATTTCTTCTTTATTGTTCTTACATGCTCTCCGACTTATGGGTAGACTCTGCCAAGTTTATGTTTAAATCTGCAAGAGGGAGTTAGTGTTCGATAGTAGGTTCAAGCTTACTTTCTCGGAGTTCGAGTGACAGAAACATGTAACTAGGGGTACTTTGTTGTTGCCACTAAGGATAATAATGGTTGCTAACCATGCAATTGTTTACATCACGTACGGTGCTTAAGTCAATGCTCTGTTGTTTTCAACTTAATACCTAGAGATGCAAGCATAGAAACGGTCTCGAAGTGGAGTATTTGGGTGTAGATGTTGTTGGATGGCAGTCTATATATGTTTGACGTGATTCCTACATGAATAATGTCATAAGAATTTTGTATATCATATATAATTGCTTATTTATAATCTTATCAATTGCTCAGCTATAAGTTGTTCACCCAACAGTGTTCTATTTTTATGGAGAGATACCTCTCAAACGATCATGCAATTAAGATAAAAGAAGTCTCTTGTGTCCCCAACACACTTAATACATTTGTCAGTTGTATAGGTGCACTAGTTCAGCGAAGAGATGAAAAAATACGGGTATCAATAGTACTAGAAAGTGCTTCGTTGCCGGGAATGGCAGCAACGTAACAAGTAACCTCAAAACGATGATAAAAAGTGGTTTTTGTAATCTGAAATAAAATGGCAGCATGGTAACAAGTAAAAAAAGTGACTAATTTTTTGTTTCAATGCTCGGAAACTAGACTTAGGGATCATACTTTCACTAGTGACTACTCTCAACATCATTAACATAGTTAAACACATGATAAACCCTCTAAAAGCATGCATAGTATTTGGTACTCCGAGTTCATTCCTTTTGTGGATCAAACAGGATGAGACTTACATAGGGCTACAAAAGCACACCTTGAAGTTCATCTTTCTAATACACGGACACCCACGTGTCACTACGAGAACCCAAAATCATAGTAAACAAATACCTCATGATTTATGTCTTTCTAATATTTCCATACAGCACTCACGCTGTCACTATGAGGCTAAGGAAATTATACTAAACATGTATCAAGTTATTTCATGATTACATTATTCAATCCAACATACATAGAACAAACTCATGATCAATATCATTCTAATCTATTATGTAGAGTCCCCATTGTCACCTCGGGCTCTGGAAATTATACTAGACATCATCAAGTGAACAATATCATATCCAATACATAAAGGAATACTTGGTTAAAAAATTTACATAAAGGAATAGAGGGGGACTATATTAACAGAACTCATGACACAACAAAGATTACATCGTGGGAAAGAGAGACAACTACATAACTAGTAGTACAAGCCCTCGGCCCACAAGAGGGACTACTCATGTGTCGCCATTAGGAGCAGCAAGGTTGATGAAGAGGGCTATGGAGGTGGATCCCCGACCTGGTAGGGTGCCAGAACATGAACTTCTGATCACCGAACAAGAGTTTCGGAGATGACGGTGGCTCGTGTTTGAGAAAATCCTCCAGAGGGTCATCTAATTAGGTCGAGAGAGTTTTTATAGGCGAAGACCCGTCGAGAGGTGTTAACCGAGGTGTCCACGCAGGTGTCCCTAGGCCGCGAGTGGGCCCGCGAGGGCGCTGTAGGGCTCCCCTGGAGCCCACCTTCTCTCCCCGGGAGTTTTTCTGAAAGTTAGAATTTTTTGAATTTTTTCAGATTTCTCTGAGCACTTTAATTTTTTTTGACTTTTTTCTGCAATGCACACAGATAAACAAAAACTGACACTCGGCACTGCATTAATAGGTTAGTCTAATTAATGCTATAAAAACATAGTAAAACATGTAGCAATGGTATAAAAGTAGCATAAAACGATTAAAACATTATAGATACGTGTTGGACGTATCACTTGGCACTGTCCAAAAAGAGCCTAATGACTCGCAGAGGCTATGAAAAAAGGAATTGCTGAAATGACAACTATTTGGATGAACAAATAGGAGGAGAGCGAAGAACACTACCCGAGTCTACCCTCTAATGAGAGTAACTCTTTGGCTCTTACATTATTTGAAGTAGACCAAATTCAAATGGAAGTAAAGGCAATTTTTCGTAAATTTTAATCATAATATGCAATTTTTAACTCGAATTTAAACTAAATATTTGATTTAAACCGGTAAAATTTGGATGTTTCACGCCAAAAGGCCCTTACATTAATCTAAAAACCCAAAAAATAACCCTTGATCTGACTAGGTGGCCGTCATCGAAACCTACTCTTCCAGTGAGGTCAGCATTGACAGGGGCCGGCCATGACCACAATCTTTGACACGAGGTGGCGGCGGCCTGGTACGTGGTGGCGTCGCTGGGAACGTGGAAGTCCATTCACATGACTGCCCAACCAGCCCAGGTGGCAACGAATATGGCTCTGGTTCTAGCTCCGGCACGAACTCTGGCTCCAGCGTCATGTCATGCATCGCCGAATCATGGATGGCATGGGCGAGCAGCGGCCAGCACTTGAGCTCATCAAGCTCGGTGCTTTCCACGGACTCCTTCAACGCCTGCTTGAGCACGGGTCGTGCTCATCGAGGAGCCAATTCGACCTGTCGATGAGTAGATCCTCGTCTCCTCCTTCACCACGGGTGGTGAATGACGTACGCATGGCGGTGGTGTGCGAGCGGAAAGCAGTCGGTGCGGAGAGGGGATGATGTGTGCGATGAGGTGTGCTTCGCAGGAGTGGGAGCAAGAGCAGGCAGGCGCTGATCCAGTCGAGCACAACTGTTTGCGAGGCCTTCCTTTACCGTGTGCCCTGCCTAGAAACGCCATCTGCTTTCAAGGTTCTTCACGCCACAAGGACGAACCGAACCTCCTAGCTAGTGCTTGATCAGTGATACGTCTCAAACTTATCTATAATTTTTGATGTTCCATGCTTGTTTATATCAAATGCTACATGTTTTATTTATGGTTTTATATCATTTTTATGCATTTTATGTAACTAACCTTTTAACAAGATGCCCAGTGCTAGTTCCTGTTTTCTGCTGTCTTTTTGTTTCAGAAATCCTAGTAAGAAAATATTCTCCGAAAGACCTGAAAATTAACGAAGAAAATTTTTACGAAGAAAAGAAGACGGGGTCCAAAGGGTAGCCGGAGGGGGGACCCACACCCCCAAGACGCCACCAGGCGCGGGCAGGGGTGGGCCACGCCCCCTGTCGTCTGGGCCCACCAGATGGCCTCCAGCACCGCCTCTTCGCCTATATATTCTCCATCTCCCAAAACCCTAGGCACCTGCTCATTTTCCAGAAAGATATCCGTAGCCGCCATCGTTGTGAACCCTAGTTCGGGAGGGTTCTGGAGCTCTTCCCGGCACTCTACCGGAGGGGAGATCATACCGAAAGGCTCTACACCACCATGCCTGCCTCCGGAGTGATGTGTGAGTAGTTCATCCTTGGACTACGGGTCCATAGCAGTAGCTAGATGTTTGTCTCTTCTCCTTGTGCTACCATGTTTAGATCTTGTGAGCTTCCTAAAATGATCAAGATCATCTTTATGTAATGCTACATGTTGTGTTTGCTGGGATCCGATGAATTGTGAAGTTATGATCTAGTTTGTTCATCTATCTATGTATATGTTTTATTTATGATTTTACATGCTCTCTGATGCTTGTGGTTGCTTTGTCCAAGTAGTTGCTTGTATCTCCAAGAGGAAGTATTTATGCTAGATAGCCTGGATTCTTGGAAAGCTAGAGTGAAGGCTGATTTACTTCTGCTTAGGTTCAGGGTTCCTCAAAACCTGGTCATTAGCATTTCTACTCTTATTGATTCCCTGTAATTTTATTCTTTCTTTCTAATTAAGGTCCCCGGGCCTATGTAAATCTGTATTATATCAATATACCACTGTAGGAGCCTCTCTACCGTTTAAAATTCAAAAAAAAAAGTGACTATGGATGTGTTGTTGCTACTAGCGATAAACAGCGGTGTTTATTTCTATGTGTTATATTCATTGCTTACTTTACACACTTTGCTTATTGCAATAATATGTTGCTTGCAACTTAATATTTTCGGGTGACATGCTGGACAGCGATCCCGGGGTGGATTATTAGTCATAGGTGCAGCTAACAAGCGGTCTATGTAATTTGTTGTAATGCCCAATTAAATACAACAGTGAACTTTAGCTTGTCATGATAGCATTGTCATGCCCTTACAATTTGTTAATTGTCTAACATTAATTTGTTTACCCAACATGTATGTTTATCTGTTTTATGGAGAGACACCACTAGTGAACTATGGACCCGGTCCATTCTTTTACATTGATTAAAATACCGTTTCCATTGTTTCCCATCATCATTTGCTCGCTGTTCCTTTTTGCATTCGTAATTGTTTTCCACATCATACGTTTAATCAATTATAATTTACAGCAACCAAGGAGATTGACAAACTTCATGTTTCATTGGCGCAAAGTAGTTTGATTGCTTTGTGTGTAGGTCCACGTTGGTCTACAAGCGCCAGAGTAGATTGACACAGTGTTGAATCTTTTCCAAGTTCTACTGGTGGTTCGATAAACCTTGGTTTCATAACTGAGTGAAATTTGCTACTACGCTGTTTCACACCTTCCTCTTGGGGTTCCCAACGGCCGTGTGATCCACGTTATCAATCAGCTCCTCCCGCTCCGCCATGAGGATGCCCGGCCACGCCGGGTTGTGCGACGCGTAGCCCGGATCAGTCTTGAGGTTGTCGGGGAGCCGATTCTATCTCTCGAGGATGAGATCCTTCATCTCCTCGGTGTCGACGACGGCACGACCAACCTTTGCTCATTTGCCAGCTTCCCGGCAGCCGACAGTCAGGCGGGACCATGAGCCCGTACCTTGCGAACTCCTCTGCGACATCCTTTTGGAGGTTGCGCAGCCAGAGTCGGGGTAGCAGCGCCGACCCACTGCCACCGGCCTCGTGGTTGTGGGACATTGCGGGAGGAGGGGCGAGGAGGGGCAGCAGAGTGGAGAGGGCAGCGGCGAGCAAGAGGGCGCCTGGGGAGAGAGTAGGGCACAGATGGGCCCCTCTACAGTGAGAGAGGATTTTATAACGGCGGGAAGCTGGAACAGCGACCATGTTATTTTAATGGCGGTGTGCGGCAGTGGCCAATCTTCTGTCGCTTCGGCGATTTGACTTGGCAGGGTTGCGTTTTAAAGACTGGCCGCTTGACCTGAGCGATGAGAGACTATAGGATGGGCAACCCTTCCTGTGAGTTCACGCAAGCCGGGCAGGCGGTTAACTTTATTAAAGCGCGTCGGTTTTTGTGGCGTGCGGCGACTGCTACACGCCACCACTTGCAAAAATTTAGTGGTGTGCAAGTTAGACAAGCCAAAAAAACGAAATGTTTAGTGGCGCGTGAGAATAATGACATGCCGCCGGCACAATGCGCCCTGGGTGGGCACGCGGGTCCCACGTACTAGTGGCATGTCACTCCAATCCACATGCCGCTGGTACTTGATTAGAAGTGTCGTGCCAATTTCACACACGCCACTAATGTTACTCGTGCTTTTTTTTTAAAGATCCTCCCTTATTATATGTCTATATTATAAGGGATTTCCTACTAGTGGGAGATTTATGGGAGGCTTTGCTGCTTTCTTTCAATCAAATTTGGTGTCATTGATTGCCAGGAAGAACGCCAGAGTCTCTAGATTCAGCACAGGATCAGAATACAAGTTATTGGCTAATGTGACTATACTAAGATAATGTGGTTAGGAACCCTTCTTGATGAATTTGGTGTTGATCATTCTAATCAAGTAGCATGTCTATGGTGTGACAATCTTGGTGCAATCTACCTCTCAGCCATTCCTGTCTTTCATGAAAGAACTAAGCACATTAAGATTGACTTTCATCTGAGAGAGAAGTGTTGCACATAAATTTTTAGATACAAGGTTTATTTCAACTGGAGATCACGTGGCATATAGGTTTATTAAACCACTAGAGGTTCAACAACTTCGAGTCTTCGAGAATAACGTCAATCTAGACTCGTTTTGGTTGAGGAGGATGTTAAACGATAGGCTCAAATGTTGTTGTAGTGTATCGGTGTACATAAACCGAACACATGTTTTCTTGTATCTCAAGTTGAGATCTGTCGTAATCTGGAGCTAGCGATCTTGTATTCAGTTAAGGACTTGAGCCCTATATAACAAGTAACGTGGTACGAGGCAAAGTGCACGCTGCAACCAATCTATCGATCCAATCTCAAATTTCTACAGTAACCTGATTGAGAACTAAGTTAATTCTTATTCGAATGAGAATTAGTTACGCTCTTAAGTATAACACCACGCCAGTAATGTGTCAACTGAACATTTATGAAACACTAACCCTCATTTTTAACACCACGTCAGTAATGTGTCAACTGAACATTTATGAACACTAACCCGCATTTTTTAACCAGTACTGGAAATTAGGCATGGATGCTAAGGAAAGATACATGTATATACAGTAGTCCATAGCTAGGTAGAGTGTCTATCGATCGTTGCCCGTGCCTGAGTCGAGATGCCCGTGCGCCACACGTAGTCTTCATGCACACGCCCCGGAAACAGACAACCTACCTGCAGCCAGCAAGCTTTTCTCCTCGACGGATGCAACTCTGGTCGATCGATCATCGCTCCTAGTGTTCTCTGCCCGCCGGCCAACCTTATATACGCATGAGATCCGTCCAGTAGGCAGCAGCTAGCTAGCTAGACACCTTCCTTCTGCCTTGCATGCGTTGGATCAAAAGCTAGATGGAGCGAGAAATGTCTATGCTTGCATATGTTATGGCCTTTCTCGGATGCTGCTGCCTTGGCTTACCTCATGCTGATGCTGCCGTCGTCGAGCACACATTCCACGTAAGTACAAGCAATCTCCTTTACATGCATGGATCCTGCTTAATTAAGTAAGTAGAACCATTGTGCAATGAACGAATGTTATTCATTCGCGAAAAAGAGTTTCTCCAACTTATATAGCGCACAACTTAAATCTGTCGGTTTCCGTCGTGGGACGGCCAGGGTTTACCGTTGCCGACCGTACAAGATTCAAATTGCCCGCGCAATCCCTTGGACAAAATCCTTCGACCGCTCAATCTTTCTTGCATCCAGTCACTGCCAGCAACCTTAACGCATGTTATTTGATTTGGAGTAATGGCACCCATGCAGGTGGGCAACCTGACGATCGGTCGGCTGGGACAGCGTCAGGTGATCACGGCGGTGAACAGGCAGTTCCCGGGGCCCAAGGTGGAGGCTCGCGATGGCGACACCGTCGTCGTGCACGTCGTAAATTACTCACCCTACAACATCACAATCCACTGGCATGGTGTCCTGCAGCGCTTCTCAGGCTGGGCCGACGGCCCCAGCATGGTGTCGCAGTGTCCCATCCGCCCCGGCGGCGCCGCCTACACCTACCGCTTCAACGTCACCGGTCAGGAGGGTACGCTCTGGTGGCACGCCCACGTCTCGTTTCTCCGCGCCACCGTCTACGGCGCCCTCCTCATCCACCCCGGCCCCGACAAACCCCACTACCCCTTCCCCGCACCACACGGACAGGCCACCCTCCTCCTCGGCGAGTGGTGGAACGCAAGCGTCGTCGACGTCGAGAGGCAAGGAATGCTCACCGGCGGCGCGGCTAACAACTCCGTCGCGCTCACCATCAACGGCATGCCCGGCGGCTACGAGCTGGCAGTGCAGCACGGCAAGACCTACCTGCTCCGCCTCATCAACGCTGCGCTCAACTACCAGCTCTTCTTCAAGGTCGCCGGCCACGCCTTCACGGTTGTCGCCGCCGACGCCTGCTACACCGACCCTACGACACAGACGTCATCGTCCTCGCGCCGGGACAGACGGTGGACGCTCTGATGCGCGCCGACGCCTCCCCGGGCGGCTACTACATGGCCGCCCAGGTGTACCAGAGCCTTGCCAACGCCACCTACACCGCCACCACCACGGCGCTCCTCCGGTACGAGCGTGATGATGCAACGGCAGCAGCAACAGCAGGTACGACTAGGACCATGATGCCGAGCATGCCGGCTTTCAACGACAGCGAGACGGCGCAGGGCTTCTACGGCAACCTCACCGGACTGCTGCCGGACGGGAAGCCGACCGTGCCCCTGCACGTGGACACGAGGATGCTGGTCACGTACGGGCTGGGCATCGCGCCGTGTATGCCGACGCAGACTTTGTGCAACCGGTCGCGGGGATCCGTGGCGGCCAGCATGAACAACGTGTCATTCCAGCTCCCGACAACCATGTCGCTGCTTGAGGCGCACATGAGGGGCAACGTCGACGGAGTGTACACCCGCGACTTTCCCGACAAGCCGCCGGTGATGTTCAACTTCACGAGCGCCTCCGCAATCAGTAACAGGAGCGTGATGCTGACCTCCAAGGGCACTAGGGTGAAGACCCTGCGGTTCAACACGACGGTGGAGGTGGTGCTGCAGAACACGGCGATCCTGGGTTCGGAGAACCACCCACTGCACCTGCACGGCTTCAACTTCTACGTGCTCGCGCAAGGCGTCGGCAACTTCGACGCGCGCACGGCCGTGCGCTCCTACAATCTCGCCAACCCGCCGCAGCGCAACACTGTCGCCGTGCCGGCCGGTGGGTGGGCGGTCATCCGCTTCACGGCCGACAACCCAGGCGTGTGGGTAATGCACTGTCACCTAGACGCTCATTTGCCTTTCGGGCTAGCCATGGCGTTCGAGGTGGACGACGGCCCGACCCCAGACACCGCTCTTCCTCCGCCGCCGCCAGATTATCCCCAGTGTTAGAAGACTCTTGTTCGTGTCTAACCAACAACCAGATTCTGCATGCGCCGCTCTCGCGCCTTTCATCTTTTAAGTGCCTCTTTATCTAAAAAAAATCTTTTAAGTGCCTGATTACAGAATTGGCACATGTCTGTTCGAATTATCTTGATCCCTTATCATTCCTTTACTCCGAGGCGTCTTCTAGACACAAAGTTTTACTAATTTCTAAGGTACCATATTTATAAGCCGAATAAATTGTGATCAATGCCATGCATATTATTTCTAAATATCCAACTGTAACATTTTATTCGAAGTAGAAGTATTGAAATTTTCAAATTCGACTTTGCACGTGTCCAAAACATTTTTTTAACCAACTAGGTAGGAACCGCATGCTATCTAGTATGGCACTCTTCGCTAGAGAGTAAAACTAATAGTAAACCCACGGGGTGCAAGGGTCCCTCCCAGAGGCCGACGGGCTAAAACCCTAGCCGCCGCCTCCATCTCCTCCCCTTCACGTTCCCCCCCCCCCCCCCCCCACCCCGTCGGTGGAAGCCGAAAGGCTTTGATTGCCTGGCGGATGGTGGCGGAAGGCTTATCTCCTCGCGGCTGGAGCGTCATGAAGGCATTGGACGGCGCGCATCGGCGGAGGTCGGACGCCGGATGGGTGGTCCCGGTTCTTCTTGGACGGGAATGTGCATATGCAGCTGCATGGGGCGAGCGACGCAATGGCCGATTCTGGCAGTGGCATCTGGTGGAGACTTTTCGATCTTTGATTCGCGACGACGGTGGATATTCATAGTTCCTGTTTACCGATGACGGCAACACATCTTTCCAATCCATGGCAGGAGGCTATTTGTAGCCTTGCATGGCGGGCTCGATCTAATTGGGTGTTTGGGACGCCCTCGAGGTGTTCACGTGTGTTGGTTGTTTTGCACAGGGCGGCATGACCCCAAGCTGCCATCGTCTCTACGGGTGGAGGTTTTTTTTTTTAGATTTCTCGGGTCGAGGGGTTTTGGACTTTGTATTGAAGGTTTCCGGCAATGTGCTCCGGTGATTGGTCATTCTAGGGTTTGGAGTGCATGACATGGCACACAAAGGGATCCACATCGGCACATCGGTTTGGCGACTCTACCTCTGAACTACACATAGGCTTGGTCCTTGTTCGAGGTGCCTATCGGAGATGCATGGAAGGTTTGTACTCTCCTCATCATTAGGTCGGTGTTAATGGCGAGCATATCCCTGGGTGCTACTCGGCAACATGTGTTGCATGGGCCTGATTCCAGTTGCATATCTACGTCCCGTCAGGACCATGCGTGCGTGGTTGTGTGATGATGGATCAGTAGGTGGTGGGTAGCACAAGGCGACTTCAGTTAGGTAGCGCTCTTTGAGTGTTGGGTCCCGAATATTAGGGGTGAAAACTTTAGGTACGACGTTTATTGGTCGAACCTAGCAATGGGGGCATTCACGCGGTATTTCCTTGTTTACAACATCATCTAGAGTTTCCGCACAGTTCTCTTCAAGTGTAAAACCTTGATCTGGCCTCAGCTATTGGATCCAGCAACATCAACATTGTATGTTGTTTTCTTCTTGGTGATGTCGTTGTAGGATCACTTTTCTAGTCAACCTTGGGTTGGCATCATTGGTGGTTGATTCTGAAGTTAGTTGCACTTGTCTCGTTGGCGGTGTGTATCATCAATGTCTTGGCGAGGCCATTGTTGCTGCCTCCTGACGCATGTAAAATGCATACATGAACTTTGCATTATATTACTTATATTTCAATCATATTTGCATCATATAATGGTTATATCATTGTTTTATATTGATTTTGGGAATATTTCATTGTTTTCCTATTTTTCTGGAAATAACCCTGCACAGGCAGAAAATCCTATTTTCTATTTTGATGTTTCAGGGACCCAAACGACGTCCAAATGACCTAATAATTTACGAGCATCAGTTTTTTGAAGGAACGAAGCGTGGGAGCGAAGGAAGCCAACAAACGGAGGCCCGAGGGCCAGAAGAGGGTGGCCCACGCGGCCAGATTCCTTGGCCGCGTGGGACCCACCATCTGGGGCCTCGTGGCTCCGTTGCCGTCGATCTTTTTTCCCGAGCCTCCGTCTTGACCTAAAAACGACTATAAAAATAGTCCCCGACGCCCTTCGGAAAGGAGCGCCGCCGAAACACAGAAACCACGAAACAGAGACCTAGAGTTGCAGATTGGAGGGGGAAACTCCGGCGGGGCGCTGCCGGCGTGGTCTCCATCTTCTCCACTGTCTCCATGATGAAGAGGGAGTAGTCCAGCCCTGGACTATGGGTTTGTGGAAGTAACTTATGTATCTCTCCTCTCTTGAGCTTCACTAATTAGTACCGTATGAGCTGCTGAACATGATTACGGTCATCTATGTAATATCTTTGTGGTGGATCTTTTTATGAGTTAATATATGTTTGAGATTGCAATAGTTTTGTTTCAGTTATGAAAGTAGATGCATATTATGTACCCCGTTCTTGTTTACTTGTTATTGTCAAGCATGTGTATGAGAGCGTGTGAGGGGGAACGTGTGCATTTGTTGGAGTAACGGGGGGTGGCTAGTGCGGTGAACGTGAGAGAAAGTTCCGCGATCCACTTTGGGTGTTTACCTTACTTTGTTGCCTCACTAGGGATAAAGAAAAATACCTTGCTACCGGAGATGTGGGTGTGACCATTGCCACTACTCCATGACTAGATCTAGCATGTTCTTATTTTAACTTCATGTCATGAAACTTAATGATATGCTCTGATTTATCTTAATTACTAAGGTGTTATGATTTAGTTCGCATCTTGGTGGAGTATAAGAGAGATTAATAAACAAAAGATCTCTATGTTAGGACGTGATGCCCATATAATTAGTAACTTGTCATGAAACCTTTTTGTTACAATCTCATATGTCAATTCTATTGTTCCATTATCTATCACTTTATTAAATAGAGAGTGCATTTGTAAAACCATGAACCCCGGTCCATTTTTAATCATAAGAAACACATTTCCAACAAATTTTATCCACTTTACATTTTCTGCCATTTAAAAATCCGAAAATACAAAAACACTTTTACATCTTGCATTCACAATACAAAACCCAAAAATATCATCCATCATTATTTACACCATCCTTGCATATTTATTTATCATCATTGCATATTTATTTACTGTTTTGCATTTATTATCTTTTCATATCATTCTCACACCTTGTGCTTGACAACCACTAGGTGAGGTTGAGGGCACAAATAATTTACTTTGTTTTGTAGGTTTTCAAGAGAAGGATAAGAAGATAAATCTTTCACTACTGATTCCCGAGAGTTCGATATTAAACCCTCGAGTCACCCCTCGTGGGAAAACCGTCTTTCCTATACTATACACTCTGCACTTGGAGTCTCAACCTAACCCATATTCTTTTGACGCAGGTAACTACGTCAAGGGCCATCACCTCCTCCTCCTCCTCATCCTCGTCCTCCTTCGTTGTGTGCTCCTACTCCAAATCATTGTCGTCGGAGTAATCGGCGTGGTCGCTTGGAGAAAACGGGTCGGGCTCTCCTCCTTCATACCATGGGACAAAGTCCTCCTCTTTCGCACTAGCGTCATCGCTAGGGATTGTCATCCTGACACCATTGGTCGGCCAATGTTGTTGTGGAGGGAGGACTGTTGAAAGAATGAGTGAGAACTTTGAGCGAACATTGGTTAACCGCAATGGCAATGGGGTCTTCTTATTGCGCAGGGGCAGTGCATTGGGTTATTCTCGTTGGAACAATTAAACGCAGCAAGGAAATCGACAGCACAATGAAACCGCCAGCGGAAGTAAAATAGACAAGACAATTCAACCGCCTTGTTTTTACCCAAAACCTGCGTTTTGACAAGACATCACATGAACCGCTTATTCGCCATGATATCAAAATTTGACCTCACATGTTGAGTTGAAATAATAGGACAAGAAATGCAATATTCTTTGTGTCATCTAAACATGTCACAACCATCTTGAAGTGTGTTGTACATTTGTTGAATAGTTGGCGTGCATTGATGGTTTGGTCAAATTAACTCCAGTTGAAAATAATGTGATCCATCTAGACATTTCACAACCATGTCGTGCATACTTGCATACGTGCATTCATGCCATGCCATGGAGCGCGCTCTAGACGCGAACTAGGACTGTCACTCACACGGCGCACTCTGGGACGCTAAAAATTAAAAATCGTTGTATTGCAAGTTAATGATTTTCTTAATAGCAGTACACTAAAGAGGAAGATTCCCGCCGGATTTTCAGCTTTTTTATTTTCTCGATTTATGTAATTTTCTCGAAAGACGGCCGAAATTGTCCACTGACCATTCATAGCTAGGTGTTGAGTTTTTTTTTTAAACAAATAGGTGCTATTGCGTAGAATCATGGTATACTATGTTTGCGTGATTTTTCTATAATTTTATGGCCAAACTATAACATGATTATAGTTCAAACTTGACTTTTTCTATAAATCCCATTAAACTCATTTAATGAGTGGAATATAGATACAAATATCGAAAATTTAAGATATCTAGGAATTGTGCCTCCAATATGATATACATCCTATGAAAATTGTGAAACTCAAATTTGCCATCTTTTTTGGAGCACAAAAAATCACAATTTTGGCACTATAAAATAAAAAATAAACTTTGGAATCTTTTTGGCAATCGTGTTTGCAATGTTAAAACTCATGTTTTTTGCCGATTTTGTCATGATAGTAAAAACTTAGCCATGGATATGGCCATGACCTCAGTCATCTAGCTTGAAGTCATGATTCTTGAGACAAGGTTACCCATTTTGTTAAGATATTTTTTATAAAATTGTTCTATTGCGAGTTTATGATTTTTCATTTACACCAATACACTAAAAAGGAAGATCCCGCGGGATTTTAAATTTTTTGAATTTTCTCAATTTATGTGATTTTTCTCGGCACATGGCAAAAATTGTACGAGTGACCGTTCATATCTATGTGTTGGAATTTTCAAAAAAAGAATTGTTATTGCATAAAATCACTGTATAGTACGTTTGTGTGATTTTTCTATAATTTTGGGGCCAAATTAGAACGCACTTATAGTTCAAACTTCAGTTTTTGGTAAATCCTACTACACTCGTTTAATGAGTGGAATATAGATAAAATGTTTAAAATTTCAAAATATTCAAGGATTGTGCCTCGAATATGATATACCTGTTAAAATTGTGAAAGTACAATTGGCATCTTTATATAGGCCTTCACAAAAATCAAAATTTTGGCACAACCAAATGAAAAAAAAACTTTCAAAAATCTTGGAATCACCCAAAAAGATTCCTGTAGGAAGATTATGATTTTCCTTGATACTAATACAATAAAAAGGAAAATTTTCGTAGGATATCTGTATTTTTAAGTGTTCTTGATTTATGTGATTTTTCATAGCCCATGTGTGAATTTTGAGATTTTTGGGTGGTATTTGATGACCCACAAGTATAGGGGGTGTATCGTAGTACTTTCGATAAATAAGAGTGTCGAACCCAACGAGGAGCAGAAGGTGCTGACAAGGAGTTTCGGTAAAGGTTTCACTGTAAATGCTAGCAGACAAGTTTTTAGGGGTTTTTGATATAGCAGGTAAATAAAATGCAAGTAAGTAAAAGACAGTAATAATAATTGCAGCGAGTGGCCCAATCCTTTTTAGAGCAAAGGACAAGCCGGTTGGTTTACTTATGATGACAAAATGTTCTTGAGGACACACGGGATTCTAGTCAAGTGCTTTCGCTTCACATAGTTGATTAATCTTCATTGTTTTGATAAGTGTTGTGTGGGTGAACCTATGCTAATGCACCGCCCTTACTTGGACTAATACATACTTGTGATTATACCCTTGCAAGCATCCGCAGTTACAAGAAAGTAATTAAGATAAATCTAACCACAGCCTTAAACTCTGAGATCCTACGCTCCCTTGTGCACCGGTATACTAACGGGGGTTTAGGTTTCTGTCACTCCGGCAACCCCACAATTAGCAACCAAATACACAATGCATTCCTCTAGGCCCATAAAGGTGAAGTGTCATGTAGTCGACGTTCACACGACACCACTAGAAGAATAGCACCACAACTTAAATATCAAACCATTAAATATTACTCAACATAATTCCACTACTAACAGCGTGACTTCTCCCATGTCCTCAAGAACTAAACGAACTACTCACGAGACATCATATGGATCATGATCAGAGGTGATATAATGATGGATACGATCTGAACATATACTTTAATTCACCGATAAAACTCAATAGCATCAACCACAAGGAGTAATTAACACCGGGAGAGTTTCCCCTATGAACTAAACAAAGTATAGCCCTAGATGTTACAGCGGAACGAGATGGTGCAGCGGTGATGGTGGTGATGGCGGTGGAGATGATGATGATGATGATCCCGATGAAGTCCAGCGCGATGACGATGAGGATGGCGATGATCTCCCCCTCCGGGAGGAATTTCCCCGGCAGATTTCTCCCTGCCGGAGAGCTTTTTCTCTCTCTGTTGTTTCCGCCTCGTGGAGGCGGCGGAATATTTTCTCTCGGACTCCCCGTGTCTTAGGGTTTCTGGGGGATGAAGTACGCGAAGGGGGAGCGCCTGAGGTGGGCCAGGGGCACCACACCTGGCTAGGGCGCGGCCAAGGTGGGCCCCGCGCCCAGGGGTGGTGTGGGCCCCTCCTGGCCCATCTCAGCCTCCCCTTTTGGCTTAGTCCATCTTCTGATAAAATAGGAACATCTGTCTTCTGGAAATATTTTTAGTGCTCCAGAAATATAGTGCCTTGACGTGCTTTTTCCAGCTGAAATCTGACTCCGGCAGTTAATTATCCAATGATCATCAAACATGCAAAATAAGACAAAATAACATAAGTAACTCCTCTTAATATGAAATATATCATTGAATAACAGTAAATTATGCTATAAAATAGTGATGCAAAATGGACGTATCAACCCCCCCAAGCTTAGACCTCGCTTGTCCCCAAGCGAAAGCTGAGCTCAGTAAACTAGAACAAAAGTTTATGGAGTGAAGCGTCGATAATAAAGAATACGGACAAGAAGCATCAGTAATTACTAAACAACACAACTCATTTTAAACAGCAACTACTCTTCATATAACCTAACTTGAACATGAGTAGTGAAACAACCACAATAAAAATACACGAAGGAAATTATAGATTAGTAATGGCACACTTCATTCTTGGTCATAGAACAATAAGCAATCAATACTTATCTTTCGAAAGGAGTCTTTATATTAGAGCTTATATTGCAGAACTTCCACACTCAATTATCACACCTTCTTTACAGTCATTGATAACTTGCAAAGCTATATTCTTAGAGGCAAAAGTCTTTGTGCTAAGACAAGAAGGATAAAGACATGATTGACAATATTAATGATATATATGGTTGAATCACAACAACTCAAATGCTTGCTCAAGGAAGAAGGAAATAGGTGTACTGACTCAACATGAAAAGTAAAAGAAAGGCCCTTCGCAGAGGGAAGCAGGGATTAAGTCATGTGCTAGAGCTTTTAAGTTTTTGAAATCATATAGAGAGCAAAAATTAAGTTTTGAGAGGTGTTTGTTAATTGTCAACGAATGGTAGCGGGTGAAAACAGTATTCTCCCTGTCAAACAGACTTTTAAGAGCGGCTCCCATGAAGGACGTTATTTCTACCAGCAAGGCAGATCATCCCTCTTTCTCTTTGGTTTACACACGCAGATATTTCACTGTTTGTCAATGCTTACTGATAATTCAGGGCAAAAGTGTGAAGAGAATTAAGCGGTTAAAGTTGTAATTAATTGGGACTGGGCATCCCGTTGCCAGCTCTTTTTGCAAGTTATTGGATAAGCGGATGTATATGCCACTAGTCCAGGTGTAAAGTCTGTTTGACAAGTAGAATAAAGGATAACCACACTACTTCCTCATGAGCTAGTAAACATTGACACAAAAGGGAATAATAACATTTTGAATAATTTAAAGGTAGCACATGAAAAATTTACTTGGAGTGGCAAAGAAATACCACATATAGGTAGTTATGGTGGACACAAATGGCATGGGTTTGGCTCAAGGATTTGGATGCACGAGAAGCATTCCCTCTCAGTACGGTGGTTAAGGCTAGCAAGGTCATGTGGCAAGCATAAAAGTTGGGGGATACACACAAATATATATATAATAGAAGCAACCATGCTATCTTCCCTGTAAGCACAAATGTTTTAACTCAAAGAATACTAATCTTATTGGCTAGCAAGAAAGAAAGATAAAGGGATAATATTTTTGCATGTAATTCCCTCCTTCTACTTAAGTTTTCATGGTATTGTTGCTAATGACCAATACTAAGTTTGCCACAACTAATATAATTTACTTAATGTACCCAAAAGTGGCGTCAATACAATGGCAAGATCAGCACATAAAGAAGATTGCAGGCTAAAATAAAATGTACCGAAAGTAAAGGTGGAACTTCTCATTAATATTCTGAACAAAGACACACTCAAACCAACGGATACATGGATAACTAAAGGATTGACACTCCACATCGCAAACCATCTTATAAGATAACTTCTCTACTCATGATATGACCACGAAATTATAAAAACGAAAGGATAAAGATGATACTGGGCACTCCCCCAAGCTTGGAACAAGCCAAGGGAGTGCCATTACCCCTTGACGATTTAGGCTTGATCTCTTGGTGGCGACTCCCTAATGAGCTTCTCGACCAAATCCTTCAATTCATCTATCTTGTATGTGAGGATGCGGATCATCTCCGTATTGTGTTCGATGCGGTTCATGAACTGGTCAGAAGGTGAATCCCAGCTCTTGGAATTGTTTCCCCACTTCTCACTGGACTTAGGGCTTTCTTTTCCTGCATTGTTAGATCGATCTATATCCCAACAAGTAGGCAACTCCATCTCCGGAACTCTCTCAAATTGATACTTATGGATGAGGGTATGAAAGGGTTACTGGAGTTTGAGGCGAGTGTCTTGGGTGCAAAGGCATGACGCGATGCCTCACCACCCATGTTCAGGTTCTTCACAGGATTGAAAGGGTTGGCAGTCACCCCGATGCTTGCAATAGTAGCGCGAGGACGTGGAGTTGAGTCTTCCTCTACTTCATCATCGGTTTCGCTCTTGACCTCCTCCTCGATCCTCTGGTCCATGATGTCCTCCACGCCTCCTTGCTTCGTTGTCGTTGGAGAAGACCATGGCGCTCTAAATCGAAATAGTTCCTGGCAGAAAACAGCTCGAAACAAAACTCGACGAAAACACGATATACGGACCTCGGGAGATCCGGGTGATTATATAGCAAAAAGTTTTACGACAAAAGGAAGGTACAGGACGAAACGGGGTCGGAGACGGGCTCCGAGGAGCCCACACGCACCCACGGCGCGGCCAGGGTGGGGCCCGCGCCCAGGGGTGGTGTGGTGCCCTCGGGCACCGTTTCCTACCCTTTTCCGACTCATAATTTTCCATATTATGTAAAAACAACAAATATTTAGTTGAAAGTAAATCGCGAACTTTTTCTTACCGAAACTGTTACCTATTCCAAATCAGCTTTGCAGTTGTCTGAATTTGACTTTTTATAAAATCCTCTGGAGTTACCACTTTGATAAATCAACATCTTCATTATAAGAATCTCCAGAAATGTAATGCTTGAGTCTTTGACCATTAACCACTTGTGGTCTGTCCCCATCTAGTGAATTGATTTTAATCGCACCTGAGCGATAGACCTCCTCGATGATATAAGGTCCTTCCCATTTTGAAAGTAATTTTCCTGCAAAAAATCTGAGACGAGACCTATACAATAAAACTTTTTCACCTACGTTAAATTCTCTCTTAAGAATTCTTCTATCATGCCATTGCTTAACTTTCTCTTTAAAGAGCCTAGCATTTTCATAAGCTGCATTTCTCCATTCATCTAAAGAATTCAAATTAAGCAATCTCTTTTTACCGGCAAGTTTAAAGTCTCTATTAAGTTCTTTCACCGCCCAATAGGCTTTATGTTCTAATTCTAGAGGCAAATGACAAGCTTTTCCATAAACCATTTTGTAAGGAGACATTCCCATAGGATTTTTATAAGCAGTTCTATAAGCCCACAAAGCATCGTTAAGCTTTTTAGACCAATTTTTTCTAGATTTATTAACAGTCTTTTGCAAAATAGACTTAATCTCTCTATTTGATAATTCTACTTGACCACTTGTTTGGGGATGATATGGTGAAGCAATTCTATGATTAACATCATACTTAGCTAGAGTTTTTCTAAAAGCACCATGAATAAAATGAGAACCACCATCAGTCATGAGATATCTAGGCACACCAAACCTAGGGAAGATAATATCTTTAAGCATTTTTAATGATGTCTCACCATCAGCACTAGAAGTTGGTATAGCTTCTACCCATTTAGTAACATAATCAACAGCAACAAGTATATGAGTATAACCATTTGAGGAGGAAAAGGACCCATAAAGTCAAATCCCCAACAGTCGAAAGGTTCAATAACAAGAGAATAATTCATAGGCATTTCATTACGTCTACTAATGTTACCTACTCTTTGACATTCATCACATGATAAAACAAATTTTCTAGCATCTCTAAAAAGGGTAGGCCAATAAAAACCTGATTGTAGAACCTTTTGCGCAGTTCTATCTCCAGCGTGATGTCCTCCATAAGCACTTCCATGGCATTTGCTCAATATTCTTTCTGTTCATACTCAGGAACACATCTTCGCATAATGCCATCTACTCCTTCTTTATACAAATGTGGGTCATCCCAAAAATAATGCCTCAAATCATAAAAGAACTTTCTTCTTTGCTGAGCTGTAAAGGTCGGAGGCAAATACTTGGCAACAATAAAATTAGCATAATCAGCATACCAAGGACTTTCGCGTGAGCTTACCTTTATCGCAGCCAATTGTTCATTTGGAAAACTATCATTAACAGGTATAGGATCATCTGAAATGTTTTCTAATCTAGACAAATTATCAGCAACAGGATTTTCAGCACCTTTCCTATCTATAATATGTAAATCAAATTCTTGCAGTAGAAGTACCCATCTTATGAGCCTAGGCTTAGCATCTTTCTTTTCCATAAGGTATCTAATAGCAGCATGATCAGTGTGAATAGTAACTTTTGAATCAACAATATAAGGTCTAAATTTATCACAAGCAAAAACAACTGCTAAAAATTCCTTTTCAGTAGTAGCATAATTCTTTTGAGCGGCATCAAGTGTTTTACTAGCATAATGAATAACATTTAACTTCTTGTCTACCCGCTGTCCAAGAACAGCTCCTACAGCAAAATCACTAGCATCACACATTATTTCAAAAGGTAAAGTCCAATCAGGAGGTTGAACAACAGGAGCTGTGATTAAAGCCTTTTTTAGAGTTTCAAAAGCTTCCTTGCAATCATCATCAAAAACAAAAGGTACATCTTTTTGAAGAAGATTAGTGAGGGGTTTTGAAATTTTAGAGAAATCTTTAATAAACCTCCTATAAAAACCGGCATGACCAAGAATACTACGGATACCTTTCACATCCCTTGGACAGGGCATTTTCTCGATTGCTTCAACTTTAGCTCTGTCCACTTCAATACCTCTTTCAGAAATTTTGTGCCCTAGGACAATTCCTTCATTAACCATGAAATGACATTTCTCCCAATTAAGAACAAGATTGTCTCCTCACATCTCTGCAAAACTTTATCAAGATTGTGCAAGCAATTATCAAAGGAAGTTCCGTAGACGGAAAAATCGTCCATGAATACTTCCACAATTTCTTCACAAAAACCATGAAAAATAGCAGACATGCATCTTTGGAACGTAGCAGGAGCATTACACAAACCAAAAGGCATACGTCTATAAGCATAAGTTCCATAAGGACAAGTAAAAGTAGTTTTCTCTTGATCTTGTGCTTTAACAGCAATTTGTGAGAATCCAGAATAACCATCAAGGAAACAAAAATGGTTTTCTTAGACAACCTTTCTAACATTTGATCAATAAAAGGCAAAGGATAATGATCTTTCTTAGTTACTTTATTGACCTTTCTAAAATCAATGCACATCCTATACCCAACTACTACTCTTTGAGGAATAAGTTCATCATTTTCATTTGGTACAACAGTAACTCCTCCTTTCTTAGGGACACAATGCACAGGACTTACCCATCTACTATCAGCAATAGGATAAATTATACCAGCATCAAGAAGTTTTAATACCTCATTTCTTACCACTTCTTTCATTTAGGGATCAAGCGACGCTGATGCTCAACAACAGGTTTTGCATCGGGTTCAATGTTGATGGCATGTTGACATATAGTAGGAGAAATCCCCTTTAAATCATCCAAAGTGTATCCCATAGCTCCTCGATGTTTCTTTAGTACTTCTAATAGCCTTGCTTCTTCATTACCTGAAAGTTTAGAACTAATAATAACAGGATATACTTTCCTTTCATCAAGATAAACATACTTAAGATTATCAGGTAAGGTTTTAAATCGAAGACAGGATCTTCCTTAGGAGGCGCTGAGGTACCCAAATCTTCCACAGGCAAATTATGCTTAAGTATTGGTGGTTGACGAAGAAAGGCATTGTCAATCTCATTCCTCTCCTCCATAAATACTTCACTTTCGTGTTCCTCCATGAATTGCTGCAAGGCATTGTTAGGAGCAACAGCAATAGAAGCAAGTTGTTCGATTTTGAGTCTCATTAGGCAAATCAGTTTCATAAAGTTGTTTACCAAACTTAGAGAAATTAAACTCATAAGATTCTCCATTAAATTTAGTGTAAATTTTCTCTTTCTTACAATCTATAATAGCACCACATGTATTCAAGAAAGGCCTACCAAAAATAATGGGACAAGCTTTACTAGCAACAGAACCAAGTACTAGAAAATCAGCAGGGTATTTAGTCTTACCACATAAAACTTCAACATCTCTCACAATACCAATTGGAGAGATAGTTTCTCTATTAGCAAGCTGAATAACCACATCAATCTCCTCAAGTTCGCAAGGACCAATTTCATGCATAATTTCTTTATAAAGATCAAAAGGAATAGCACTAGAACTTGCACCAATATCACATAAACCATAATAGCAATGTTCTCCTATTTTGACTGAAAGCACAGGAACACTTGTTTTCCTAGCTCTACTGGGATGTGAAACAATATTAGAGGCATTTTCAGTTACCAAATCCTTTACTATTGCTATTGTGGGTTCAACCGCTATTTGTTCAGCAGGTTCTAAAGCTTTCTTTGCACTTTTATTAACCACACTAGCTATGATAGAATGTTCCCTAATTTTAACAGGAAAAGGTGGTTTCTCAATATAAGGTTCTGGCAAGATACGATCAACTGTATGAACTTCAATGTTTTTAATATTGGCAGAATTAGTATTATCTTTGTAAGGCAATGATACTTATTGCAACTTTCTTTAGGAACATCAAGATAAGAGGCAAAAGCCTTGTAACAGTTTGCAATAACTTGAGAATCAAGACCATACATATCATAGAGATTACGAAAATTATCAGTATTCATAAAAGTTTTAATGCATTCGTAATCATACTTTATACCTGATTCTCTACCTTTGTCGTTCTCCCATCCTTCAGTATTTTCCTCAATCCGATCAAGAAGGTCCCATTTAACTTCCTCTTTATTACGCGTAAATGATCCAGCACAAGAGGTATCCAATAGAGTTTTATCTTGAAGAGAAAGCCTTGCATAGAAGTTATCAATAACGACATTACCAGGAAGCTCATGAATGGGGCATTTGAGCATTAATGATTTCAATCTCCCCCACGCTTGGGCAATACTTTCTCCATCATGAGGCCAAAAATTATATATATGATTCCGATCTTGATGAATTTCACTAGGAGGATAAAATTTAGAATAAAAGAGAGGCACAATCTCCTCCCAGCCAATAGAACGCCCATTTTCAGCATCCTATACCATTTTGCAGCTTTACCAGTCAACGATATAGAAAACAATTTCTTCTTGACCTCTTCCATTGAAATACCTGCACACTTGAACAACTCGCATAATTCATGAATAAATAGCAAATGATCCCCAGGAGGGACAGTTCCATCTCCTGCATAGCGGTTATTCGTAACTCGTTCAACAATTTTCATAGGTATTTTAAATGGAATTACTTGATCAGGTGGTTCCTCTTCTACTACCGTAGCAGTGGTAGTAGTATTTCCAAACAGGGATTCAAATGGAGATCTCTCCATGATAAAATAAAGTAGCAAGCAGAAATAAAAATAGCACCTACAGTAAAAGTTTCCCTTACCAATTCCACTCACCAATAGCGCTTCACTCCCCGGCAACGGCGCCAGAAAATAGTCTTGATGACCCACAAGTATAGGGGGTGTATCGTAGTACTTTCGATAAATAAGAGTGTCGAACCCAACGAGGAGCAGAAGGTGCTGACAAGGAGTTTCGGTAAAGGTTTCACTGTAAATGCTAGCAGACAAGTTTTTAGGGGTTTTTGATATAGCAGGTAAATAAAATGCAAGTAAGTAAAAGACAGTAATAATAATTGCAGCGAGTGGCCCAATCCTTTTTAGAGCAAAGGACAAGCCGGTTGGTTTACTTATGATGACAAAATGTTCTTGAGGACACACGGGATTCTAGTCAAGTGCTTTCGCTTCACATAGTTGATTAATCTTCATTGTTTTGATAAGTGTTGTGTGGGTGAACCTATGCTAATGCACCGCCCTTACTTGGACTAATACATACTTGTGATTATACCCTTGCAAGCATCCGCAGTTACAAGAAAGTAATTAAGATAAATCTAACCACAGCCTTAAACTCTGAGATCCTACGCTCCCTTGTGCACCGGTATACTAACGGGGGTTTAGGTTTCTGTCACTCCGGCAACCCCACAATTAGCAACCAAATCACAATGCATTCCTCTAGGCCCATAAAGGTGAAGTGTCATGTAGTCGACGTTCACACGACACCACTAGAAGAATAGCACCACAACTTAAATATCAAACCATTAAATATTACTCAACATAATTCCACTACTAACAGCGTGACTTCTCCCATGTCCTCAAGAACTAAACGAACTACTCACGAGACATCATATGGATCATGATCAGAGGTGATATAATGATGGATAGCGATCTGAACATATACTTTAATTCACCGATAAAACTCAATAGCATCAACCACAAGGAGTAATTAACACCGGGAGAGTTTCCCCTATGAACTAAACAAAGTATAGCCCTAGATGTTACAGCGGAACGAGATGGTGCAGCGGTGATGGTGGTGATGGCGGTGGAGATGATGATGATCCCGATGAAGTCCAGCGCGATGACGATGAGGATGGCGATGATCTCCCCCTCCGGGAGGAATTTCCCGGCAGATTTCTCCCTGCCGGAGAGCTTTTTCTCTCTCTGTTGTTTCCGCCTCGTGGAGGCGGCGGAATATTTTCTCTCGGACTCCCCGTGTCTTAGGGTTTCTGGGGGATGAAGTACGCGAAGGGGGAGCGCCTGAGGTGGGCCAGGGGCACCACACCTGGCTAGGGCGCGGTCAAGGTGGGCCCCGCGCCCAGGGGTGGTGTGGGCCCCTCCTGGCCCATCTCAGCCTCCCCTTTTGGCTTAGTCCATCTTCTGATAAAATAGGAACATCTGTCTTCTTGGAAATATTTTTAGTGCTCCAGAAATATAGTGCCTTGACGGTGCTTTTTCCAGCTGAAATCTGACTCCGGCAGTTAATTATCCAATGATCATCAAACATGCAAAATAAGACAAAATAACATAAGTAACTCCTCTTAATATGAAATATATCATTGAATAACAGTAAATTATGCTATAAAATAGTGATGCAAAATGGACGTATCAGTATTGCGTAGAATTATGCTATGCTACGTTTATATGTTTTTTCTATAATTTTTGGACCAAACTATAACACACTTGTAGTTCAAATTTCATTTGGTAGCGGTGAATCCCATTAAACTCGTTTAAGGCATGGAATGTTGCTTAAAAGCTCAAAATACAAGATGTTCGGAGATTGTGCCTCCAATATGATATACTTTGTGTGAAAATTGTGAAAACCCAATTTCCAATCTTATTTCGGGTACCTGCTTCATAAAAAATCAGAATTTTGGTACTAAATTTTTTGAAAAAAAGCATGGAATCTTGCTTGACCAATCTAGTTTATATTGTTAAAACCCATGTTTGTGCCTATTTTGGTTATGAGATAGCAATAACTTAGCCATGGATATGGCCATTATCTTGATCATCTAACTTGAAAGCCATGAATCTTTAGAGAAGGTTGTAGTTCTAACTTGAGTTTTTTGGGTAAATCACATTAAGTTGATTTATTGAGTGTGATTTTTCTATAATTTTGGCGCGAAACTATAACACATTTGTGGTTCAAATTTGAGTTTTTTAAATAAATCCCAGTAAATTATTTAATGAGTGGAATATAGCTACAATGATAAAAAATTCAAGATATTCAGGAATTGTGCCTCCAATAAGATATACTTTGTGGGAAAATTGTGAAAGTCCAATTAGCAATCTTATCTGGGATACATGTGTCACAAAAAATCAAAATTTTGGCACTGAAAAGATGAAAAAAAAGCTTTCAATTTTTTTGGAATTGCAATTAGACAATCTTGTTTGCAATGTTAAAACACATATTTGTGCCAATTTTGGGCATGATAGCAACAGTTTAGTCATGTATATGGCCATGACCTTAGTCATCTAGCTTAAAAGACATGAATCTTCGTCCATTTTGTGAAAAAAAATTTTGTTTACGTATTTATGATTTTTTTTAATACTAGTAAACTAAAAAGGATGATTCCGGATAATTTACATTTTTTATTTATTTTATTAATACGTTTTTCTCGAAAAAGGGCCAAAATTGTAGTTCAAACTTGAGTTTTTTTCGATAAATCCCATGAAACTCATTTAATGAATGGAATATAGATAAAAAGTTCAAAAATTGAATATAATTAGGGATTGTGTCTCCAATATGATATACTTTGTGTAAAAGTTGTGAAAGCTCGTAAAAGAAATTCCCCTCTAGATTCACAAGTCATCTACGTGAGTGCTACATCCGAGGTTTATAAACCGGTCGTACACACCGTAAACTAGCGAGATGGGGCTAAACATCCCACCCTGTGTGTGCCCATAGTCCATTCAGGGTTTACCACCTTGCCATTTTGTAAATGTAGGTATATGCTGCAAATTAGAAGAAATATACATGCAATTGTCATTCTTCAGTTGTCATGCTCTTTTAAGTCCTAGGAACAATTATTAATTAGAAAAGTAATAAAGAAAACCACACCCCAGAAAAAATGACGTGGGAATCATGTGCTGCCGTAACCTATATCTTGTCGTTCCTGAAGTCCATCCGCTGAATGTCAAAGCAATCAGAACATAAGGAGGAAAGGTATATTACAATACCTTTATCGCCAAGTATTTTGGATACTCGATACAAATGTCGCTTCTAGTAAAAGTGAATTTTATCAGCGTTCGAGCAGCTTTCGGGTCTAAAGATTAACTTCCATAAAAGTGCATTGTTTTGTTTCGGCGAGGCCCAAGACGACGCTACCCTATATGCTGAGTTATTCGGCTGTGGGCAAGGTCAATTTCCAATAAGTTATCTTGGCATCCTGATTCATTTCAGGAGGCTAACGATTGCTCAATGGAAACATGTTGAGGAAAGATTTCAAAAAAGGTTGAGTAGTTGGAAAGGAAAATTAGTCTCCTTGGGTGGTAGATTGGTCTCATAAATTCAGTCCTAAGTAATATAGTACGGTTTATGATTTCCTTCTTCCAATTACCAAAATGAGTCTTGCATCGATTAGATTATTTTTGATCAAGATTTTTTTGGCAAGGAGACAGTGAGCAAACGAAATATCAACTGGCTAAATGGAATGTAGTATGTCATCCCAAATATCAACGAGGTCTAGAAATTCATGACCTAGTGGTCAAGAATAGAGCCCTCCTCGGTAAATGGTTGTTCAACCTTCTTATCGAAGATGGGGTTTGGCAAAATCTTCTACGGAGGAAGTATATTGGCTCTAGTGCGGTATCACAGGTTTCTTGGATATCAGGCAATTCACACTTTCGGGCTGGCCTAATGGCGGCGTTCTTCTTCCCATATGGTTCTTTTTCCATCAAGGATGGTTGGAGATAAGGTTCTGGGAGGATAAGTGGCTAGGTACTTCCACGCTCTGAGAACAATATCCAGCTATATACAATATTGTCCTTGGACGTCACAAAAGCGATACGCTCGCTCAGGTGTTGGAAACGTTCCCACCAAATGTGGCGTTCAGACGAGATCTTGTTGGTCCAAGGTTAGCATCTTGGAATGTGTTGCTACAACGCCTGAATTTAGTTAATCTGACGGAGGGGACCGATGAGTTTCGATGGAATTTGCGTAAGAATGGTATATTCTCGGTGGACTCTATGTAGAAAGCGCTAATACAACCGGATGTTCCAGTAGATAATAACCAAAAAAATTGGAAGATGAAGATTCCACTCAAAAACAAAGTCTTTGTGTGGTATCTTCGTCGAGGAGTAATTCTTAATAAAGATAACCTTGCAAAACGCAATTGGCATGGAAGTAAAAAGTGTGTCTTCTGTCATAAGGACGAGACTATTAAGCACTTATTCTTTGTGTGTCAATTTGCTAGTTCTATATGGTTAGGTTTCTACCTTATACCCACCATGAAGCATTGCAAATATTTTTGGCAATTGGCTGAATGGTGTGGATCGTAGATTTAAACGACTTACTATGGTGGGAGCGTTAGTCCGTTATATGCTCGCTTTGGCTGTGTAGAATGACAAGGTTTTTAATGATTAAAATTCTTCTCTCATGCAGGTTATTTACAGGAGGTCAGCTACGCTCTGTTTGTGGTCATCGTTGCAACGTGTGGAGTATCGATACCTGTTTACGGTGGTGTATACAAGACTGGAGGATACGGCGCGGGACTTTTTATCCCAATATGGATGGCAGCATAATTTGCAGATCGGCCCTCCACCATCATAGACGTTTTTACAATTTCTCATCATGATATGTAATTCGGCTTTTTCTTTTTTATTTTGAGACCGTTGAACTTGTGACGGTTGTGTGCATCCTGACTATGCAGAGTCTGGGTGTAGTGCTTAAAACTTTTTTAAATAATAAAGCTCCATTTATCAAATAAAATGTCGTTTCCAGTAGTGACCGCATTAGATATTGATTAGCAACAGTGTTAAAAATTCGAATGAAAGCTCTAAAAGTAAGATTGTGGCTAAAGCTTCTTCTCTGTTGGAACTGAATCTTACGGAGTAGAAGTTAGAAGCATTCTGGGTGCAACACCATCTTCATCTTGCTGCAATGATGCATTCCAGACGCGCATGCTTCATCGCACTACATATCGCTGCTTCCCCCTGTAATCCACAGGGCGGATGTACAGTGTGTAGTGCCGGTCCCCGTCTCCACTCAACCTGGTCGACGAGCCACCCAATCTGCTCAAAGAGCCGGTACACCACAGCCCCTCCTCTTCTAGAACAACCATCGTTGGATCATATCTGTACCGCAAACCGCAAGATGCGTGATACTCATGCTAGATCAGAGAGCTGCACACATGCTAGATCGGATCGGACCTGTCTACTGGATTCTCTCCAGGATGGCTGGCGCTGGTGCGTGATGACGCCATGCATGGCTTAACGAGGAAAAGTTACCGTGAGAGTTTCGTATCGGTAATCGATCACTTGGTGTCCATCTACTGCACCTGGATATTGCCGATTCTAAGTAAATCAGCGGCCGGCGGCGGCGGCAAATAAGCGGACGCGGCATTGCAAGATTTCTGGTTCCTCGCAAGGTTCTAATCTATATTTGCATAGATTATCTATTTTTGAAATGACTCCGGCGAACGAGCCCATAAACCCTAGATTAGTTAGGGTTTTGAAAAGGGGAACAAAGCCTAGCCTCTGCATTTATGTTTACTAGTTTTAGTTTTTAATGTATTTCATGGCCTATGTAAATTATAGTAAAGAAAATTATGAGTTGCAAGTTATAATTTTCCTCCGATGATTGGAGTTGTAACTGAGAAAAATGTCTTGAACCATTGGATTTGCTTAGTGGTCCGTGCTAGTCATTAGTTAGTTGTAATATGGGCTACAATTTTACAAGTGAGATTCAATTACGTCGGCGAACTAAGTCAATTCTCATTCAAGGAGAAATTAGTCACACCCTTAAGTATAACACCACAACAGTAGTGCGCCAACTGATCATTTCTTTTTTGAAAGGAAGAGCCAAGGCCCCCAGTTTTCTTTATTGAAAACTGATAATACAACGTCCAGCCTCACAAAGTTCCCTGCCCCAGGGCACACACCGTCCCTGCCGAGCAATCTACTAAACAACTACACAATCTATTTTTAACAAACATTCCAGCGACATCAACCACCAACAGAAACATAACCAACTAAAAAGTCTCGCATAAACTCCAGCTCAACTACTAAACTCTTAAACCATTACAAAAAATTCTTCCACAACGAAACATGCACAAAGCTCCAGCAAAATTCGTCCCATCAGGACTCGGTCAGCCTTAGCACCAAAGGCCCCCAACCTTGCTTCCTGTGGAAGAATTCAGTGGCCACCAACACCAGCAGCCTTGCTCCTCTGCGTTGTAGGCTTCGCATGCTTTGTTTCTGTAAACCAGCCCAGTAAGATATGAAGTGAGCCATGAGAAAAACTACAGTAGTTGGGTCCTGGAGAATCACTCCGTTAAAGCAGGCATTATTCCGGGTCTTCCAGATTGCCCATATTAACGCAGCAATCCCCACTGAAACCAGGAGCCTATCATTTACAGTAAAAGAATCCAACCATCTAGGCAAACTATCAAAGCTGTCAGGAATTGTCTTCAACGCAAAAGAACATCTAACTATTCCCCATAGGAATCTAGCAACTGAACAATTGAAAAATAAGTGATCTATCGACTCTGCATCTAAACAGAACATGCATTTACTCGATCCTTTCCATCCTCTAGCTAATAGAACATCTTTAGTCAGAATACTCTTCCTAAACGCCAGCCACAGAAAAACTTTCACTTTCAGAAGAGTTTTAACAAACCAAACTTTCCTATACGGAACCTTTACTTATGAAGCCTTAAGAGCAGTGTACAACGATCTAACAGTAAACCTACCCGACTCCGTAAGAGTCCATTTACATCTATCTTCTACCCCCTCTACCAGACGTACACCTGAGCAAAGTTCTTTTAAGCTAAACCACATAATGGCTAATTCACCCCACAAGTTCCTCCTGAAATTTAGAACATCCCAGCCTTCACTCAAGACCCTAGCTACGCTAATCTTCTTACTATGAGAAAGGTTATACAGCCTAGGAAATTTATCTTTCAACGACTTATCTCCTACCCATAAATCTTCCCAGAACCTAGTCCTTAAACCATTACCTACAATTTTCCTACAAAAGCTAAAGAAAATATCTTTTATTTTCAACATCCCTGACTTTCAACATCCCTGACCAAAAATGAGAATGTACCGGCTTAAGCTTTACGTGTGCTAAAGTATCAGAGCGAAGGTACTTAGCCCTAATTAGCTGCTGCCACAGCCCCTCCTCGTTCTCAATCTTCCACAACCACTTTCACAATAAACAAATATTCATAATTTTCAAGTCTAACACTCCTAGACCCCCTTGATCCTTAGGCCTACACACCTCCTGCCAGTTTACTAGGTGATACTTATTTTTACCATCTTGTTCATGCCAAAACATCCTCTTCCTAAAGAAGTCGAATTTCTTATAGGGACCCTTAGGTAAAGGAAAAAAGGAAAGCATATAAAACGGAACATTAGTAAGGCAGGATTTTAACAAAATAAGTCTATCACCGTACGACGTATACTTCCCTATCCAAGCACCTGCTTTCTTCTCTACTTTATTCTCGACGGTTTCCAGTCTATCAATCTTAATCTCCTATCATGCATAGGCATTCCTAAGTATTTAAACGGAAGAACACCCTCTACACAAGTGAAGATCGATGTATACTCTACACTTTTATCTTTTGCTTTCCCACAGCAAAAAACCTCGCTTTTCAAGAAATTAATTTTTAATCCAGACAAATGTTCAAAAATACAGAGGAGCTTTTTAAGATTCCTAGCCGAATCTAAATCATCTTGAAACATGAAAATCGTATCGTCACCGTACTGTAGCATGGCTAGCCCATCCTCTAGTAAATCAGGAATCAACGGTTTAATAAGCCCACACAACTTTGCTCTTTCTACTAAAACAGACATCACATCTACTGCTATGTTAAAAAGAATTGGAGAGAATGGGTCACCCTGCCTCAACCCTTTCATGGTGGGAAATAATTACCTATATGATCATTTACCATAATCGCAACTTTACCGTTTTCAACTGACTTTCGCACCCACTCTATAAATCTATCAGGGAACCCTTTCATTTTGAGAATAATAAAGACAAAGTCCCAATTAATTTTATCATACGCTTTCTCGAAGTCAACTTTAAAAAATACAGCATCTAACTTTTTTGCTTTTACCTCATGCAAAGTTTCGTGTAACAGAGAAATGCCATCTAAAATGTTTCTATCCTTAATAAAAGCCGTATGTACGGGAGAAATAATCTTCTTAGCTAGTTTAACTACTCTGTTATTAATTACTTTAGTAAAAATCTTAAAAACCACATTTAGCATACAAATCGGTGTGTACTGTTGTATGCAACTAGCATCAGCTACCTTAGGTAATAGGGTCACAATGCCAAAGTTAAAATGAGACAGATCTAGTTTACCCTCGTAGAAATCATCAAACAAAGACATTAAATCGTCCTTAACTAGATTCCAGAACTTTTGATAAAACTCTATTGGTAACCCGTCAGGACCAGGGGCTTTATTAAGTTTCATGCCAAAAACAGCCAGCTTCACCTCTTCCATGGTGAAAGGTTTTACTAAATCTGCCTTGTCCTCCACATCTAAGACATTATCTAAAGGTAGCCCCAGCTCTACGCTTGCACGATTAGCAACAGGGCCGAATAGTTCCTTATAGAAATTAGTCGCATAATTTAAAATATCCTCGTTACCCACTATCACCACCCCATCTTGACATAGACTAGTAATTTTGTTCTTTCTTTTTCTACCGCTCGCTTTGGCCATAAAATAAGCAGTCAAAGAATCCCTTTCACCAGATCAGTCTCTTTTGCTCTCTGAAACCACTTTACTTGTTCCTCTTTTCTGATAACTAACAATTTCTCCTCTAGTTCTTTCCGTAAAGAATACTTTTCTGCAGTTAACCCCAGCATTTCACTCTCTTTATCAATATTGTCAATAGCTACAGACAACGCGACCTTTTGCTTCTTATAAAAAGCTTTGTAATTAATGTCCCAGCCTTTTAAAGAACTTCTAAGCTTCCTAGCTCTATTTTGCCACTTATCCATCTTACCCTTACCAAAATAAAATGCATTCCAAGCTTTACTGACTACCCTATGCAAGTCCTCTCTAAGAAACCAACACAGTTCAAACTTAAACGGTTTACTAACTTTTTCCTGCTTTAAACCAAAATCCAGGACTAAAGGTGAATGATCAGACGCATCTCTAGGTAGTAAATTAATAAAAGTAAGTGGATACATACTCTCCCACTCAGTAGTAACAAAGAATCTGTCTAGCCTTGCATAAGTAGGATTGCGTTGGTTATTAGACCAGGTAAAACGTCTACCGGAATCTCAATTTCCTTCATATCCCACTGCTCTATAATCGCATTAAAAAGGTGTGACCATTTAGATGGCCTTCTATTTTTGTTGCTATCACTTACTCTCCTAAGAAGATTAAAATCACCACCCACTATCAGAGGACAAGCTTTCAAACTGAAAATATGCACCAGCTCTATCAAAAATCTTCCTTATCTCTAGCATGAGGCGCCCCATACACAGTTACAATATTATAACACTTGTCAATATTCTTATCTCTAAACTGATCATTTCTAAAATATGAACTAGTCATTAGTTGTAATACGGGTTGCAATTTTACAAATCAGATTCAATTACGACGGCAGACTGAGAATTAAGTCAATTCTCATTCGACTAGAAATTAGTCACACCCTTAATTATAACATCACATGTTGAAATATAAATATATTGCTTAGCCATTTCCATCAGTTCAAACTTTGAAGATAATTGTCTAGTGTATCAATTTAATATGGTACAGAGCCAAGAGGTTTCATGTTTAAGACACTGCTCATCCCTTTACATCTAGTAGTGCGCCAACTGATATTTATGTAAAAACTAACGCTCCTATTTTTACTACTGGAAATTTGGCATGATGCCTTTTATGGAAAGCTAAATGTATATATAGTACTCCTATAGATTCAAGATACTCGTGTGCCACACAATAGTCCTCATGCCGCCGCTCCAGAAACAGACTACCTACCTGCAGCTTTTCTTCTGAACGAATGCGGCACTGGTCGATCCATCATCGCACCTCCTAGTGTTCCCTCCACTTTCAGTAGGCACCAGCTAGCCAGCCACCTTCTTCCTTCTGCCTTTCATGCATTGGAGCAAAGCTAGATGGATCGAGAAATGTCTGTACATGCATATGTTGTGGCCTTTCTCGGATGCTGCTGCCTTGCCTTGCCTCTTGCTGATGCTGCCGTCGTCGAGCACACATTCCACGTACGTACCACCAATCTCTGTTACATGCATGCATACATCCAGCTTAATTATGCTATTCATTCGATCGATTGAGTGTTACATCTTATTTGATTTGGAGTGCCACTGCTCAATCTTTTCTTTCATTCAGTCACATGTTACTTGATTTGGAGTCTCAGCTAGTTAACGCTAACGGTTGGATGGGTGTGCCCTGCATGCAGGTGGGCAACCTGACCATCCGTCGGCTCGGACACCGTCAGGTGATTACGGCGGTGAACGGGCAGTTCCCGGGGCCCAAGGTGGAGGCTCGCGACGGCGACACCGTCGTCGTGCACGTCGTCAACTATTCACCCTACAACATCACAATCCACTGGCATGGCGTCCTGCAGCGCTTCTCCGGCTGGGCCGACGGCCCCAGCATGGTGTCGCAGTGCCCCATCCGCCCCGGCGGCGCCGCCTACACCTACCGCTTCAACGTCACCGGCCAGCAGGGTACGCTCTGGTGGCACGCCCACGTCTCGTTTCTCCGCGCCACCGTCTACGGCGCCCTCCTCATCCACCCTGGCCGCGACAAACCGCACTACCCCTTCCCCACGCCGCACGGAGAGGCCACCCTCCTCCTCGGCGAGTGGTGGAACGCCAGCGTCGTCGACATCGAGAGGCAAGCCATGCTCACCGGCGGCGTGCCCAACAACTCCGTCGCGCTCACCATCAACGGCATGCCCGGCGGCTACGAGCTGGCAGTGCAGCACGGCAAGACCTACCTGCTCCGCCTCATCAATGCTGCGCTCAACTACCAGCTCTTCTTCAAAGTCGCTGGCCACGCCTTCACGGTCGTCGCCGCCGACGCCTGCTACACAGACCCCTACGACACGGACGTCATCGTCCTCGCGCCGGGACAGACGGTGGACGCTCTGATGCGCGCCGACGCCACCCCGGGCCGCTACTACATGGCCGCCCAGGTGTACCAGAGCCTTGCCAACGCCACCTACACCGCTACCACCACGGCGCTCCTCCGGTACAAGCATCATGATGCAACGGCAGCAGCAGCGGTGGGCACGACTAGGACCATGATGCCGAGCATGCCGGCGTTCAATGACAGCGAGACGGCGCAGGGCTTCTACGGCAACCTGACCGGGCTGCTGCCGGACGGAAAGCCGACCGTGCCCCTACACGTGGACACGCGGATGCTGGTCACGTACGGGATGGGCATCGCCCCGTGCATGCCTACGCAGACTCTGTGCAACCGGACGCGGGGCTCCATGGCGGCCAGCATGAACAACGTGTCATTCCAGCTCCCAACGACCATGTCGCTGCTGGAGGCGCGCATGAGGGGCAACGTCGACGGCGTGTACACCCGCGACTTTCCTGACAGGCCGCCGGTGATGTTCGACTTCACGAGCGCCGCCGCGAGCAGCAACATGAGCGTGATGCTGACCTCCAAGGGCACCAGGGTGAAGACGCTGCGGTTCAACACGAAGGTGGAGGTGGTGCTCCAGAACACGGCGATCCTGGGGTCGGAGAACCACCCGCTGCACCTGCACGGTTTCAACTTCTACGTGCTCGCGCAAGGCGTCGGCAACTTCGACGCGCGCGCGGCCGTGCGCTCCTACAACCTCGCCAACCCGCAGCAGCGCAACACCGTCGCCGTGCCGGCCGGCGGGTGGGCGGTCATCCGCTTCAGGGCTGACAACCCAGGCGTATGGGTCATGCACTGTCACGTGGACGCCCATTTGCCTTTCGGCCTAGCCATGGCGTTCGAGGTGGACGACGGCCCGACGCCCGACACCGTTCTTCCCCCGCCGCCCCCAGATTATCCCCAGTGTTAATTGTTTATGTCTAGCCAACAACCAGATTCTGCATGCCGCTGTTGTCTTTCCTCTTTTTTTTTCTTTTTTTTTTTAAGTCTTTCCTCTTTTAATTAAGTGGCTGATTACAGATGTCTCTTTTCTTGGCACTTCTGCTTGGGTACACGCCAACACAGCAACGCTGATATCGCTCCGTACCACTTCATAACTAAGTGCATGATGGTCATTAATGAATTATTAGTTCATCATTACCGAATAATTAAGACGTATCTAGCCCTGTAGAAACCCGTATGGCCCAATTGAATAATGATGCTAGACCCACAAATCAAAAGGGACCCTACCGCTTTACCACTCGCTTGTGTTAGCATCAACTTGTGTGGGGGTGGGGTAGGAATGCTAGCAGTCAACTCATCCAAGCAATAGCATTAACTTGTATCATACTGTCTGTGTCTGCACTAGAGATATTTCGCAAAAAAATTATACTGAATTTTTTTATGTGCAGCATTCCTTCCCTCTCTCTAATCTCATGTGAATTTTGTTCAAGGAAGCCTGATTGTTACACTTTCATACTGGGTGGGCTCAAAATATCCTTTTGAAACAAGGCAAAAGGTTTGCCTTTTATATTGATATAGAAAGAGCAAACACAGCACAGGCCGACGCCGAAATTTTAAAAAGGTTACATAATACTAAGCGGTGATCTCTGCTAAAGCTTTAGCCCCTGCTAGAATCCAGTTTTGGCCCTCAGTCTTGATTCGCTGAAAAAGCGCGGTAGGCATCGAGAATTTGTTGTTGAAGACCCTTTCATTTTGTTCCTTCCAGATCTCCCACGTGATGAGGGTAATGGACGTCATCAACCCCTTGCGGAAATGGGAGGTTGTCGCTGCCAGACTCATCCAGTAATCGAGCACCTTGGGCATGGCCGTGTTCAGGCACTGCACGAGTGAAGGGCATTTCAGCCAAGTAGCGGCGTCCGCCCAAATTATTCTGGAGTAGCGGCATTCAAAAAGGATGTGACGTGTCGTCTCAGGTTGGCCCTGCAGAGCTGGCAAATGCTAGTGAGGCAAACCTCTAATTGCTAAATGTCCGAGGTCTAGAGCCTATTCTGGACAGCCAACCAAGCGAAGAAAGTGCACTTAGGGGGGGGGGCACGTCTGCCAAACGATCCCCATGAAGGGGCAGGACGAAGCGCCAAAGAATTGAGCCTTGTAAGCAGAGCTTGCCGAGTAGATCCTGTTGTTGGTGAGGGTCCAAGTGATCATGTCGTCCACACCTAGGGTAAGAGTAACTTCCTGAATGAAGTCCCAAAGTTGGACAAATTGGGCGATGTGCTCGACGGTGAAGTTATGAATCGATAGGTCTGAGATACAGAGGAAATCCGTGAGGGCATCGCAGACCGTTCTGTTTTTCCGCCTGGACACCTTGAAAAGACAAGGCGCGACAACCCAAGGAGGGGCCATCCAGCCAATTTGAGTTCCAAAAAGAAGCCTTGACTCCGTTCCCAGGCGTGACCTTGGTCGCGGCGTTGAATAAGTTCTTGTCGGTGTCATCGTTTGGAGTCTCGGAGCCCACCCAAGGCTTGTCCGGAGATTCCCACTCATGCCAGAGCCATCTAAGACGTAGGGCACGAGAAAACTTCTCGAGGTTTAGGATTCCTAGGTCCCCAATCTTCTTGGGGCGGCAAACTTTGTCCCAGTTGACCTTGCATTTACCGCCGCTGACCTTGTCACAACAATTCGAGAACATCCCTCTACGGAGCTTGTCGAAAGCCTTCAGAGTGCGTTTGTCGGCCTTAATAGCAGTGAGCATAAAGATAGGCATTGAGGACAGGACCGACTTGACCAGGGCCAAGCAGCCCGCATGGTTGATGAATTTTCCACCCCAAGGTCGAAGGCGATTTGTGGCCTTGTCGATGTAGGGCTGCATCTCCGCGCGGGTTAGCCTACCCAAGGAGAGGGGTAGCCCGAGGTACTTGATGGAGAAGTTGGAGATCGTTGCAGGGAAGTCAGTCATGATTGCTCCCAAGTCGACGTCATCGCATCTGATTGGAGAGATGGAACTCTTCACGAAGTTTGTAACAAGGCCTATGACCTCAACAAAAATTTGTAGCGTGTAGGCGAGGTTGCATATATCGTTTGCCAAGGGAACCAGGAAGATTGCCGCATCATCAGCGTAGAGTGAGACACGCAGGCTCGCCATGCAATCAGGAATGGGTTGCAGAAGGCCTATTTCAGTTGCCACTTCCAGCGTTCTGTTGAGGGGGTCAATGCCGATGTCGAAGAGCAGCGGCGATAAAGGATTGCCCTGTCTTAGGCCCCTCCCGTGCAGGATATCCAGACCAGGGATGCCATTTAACAACACCCTAGTGGAAGCCGTGGAGAAAAGGATGGAGACCCAGGCCCTCCACCTGTGCGGAAAGCCCCGGCGCTGCATAACGTCAAGAAGGTAGTCCCATCTCATGGAGTCGAAAGCTTTGGCGATGTCAAGTTTAAGTAGTAGCATGGGTTCCCGGTTTCGATGAAGGCGCATTGCTGTGTTCCGAACGTACATGAAGTTGTCGTGGATGCTCCTAGATTTGATGAAGGCACTTTGACAGTGGGAAACGATGTCGTTCATCTTGGGGGCGAGGCGACGGGCCATAGCCTTGGCTAAAATCTTGGGGATGATGTGGATCAAGCTGATGGGGCGGAAGTCAGTGATAGAGTTCGCCCCCTCCTTCTTTGGCAGCACAACGATGTTGACCGAGTTCATGATGTGGAAATTGTTTATAGACAGCTCGGAGAAAGCATCCATGACGAGCATGAGGTCTTGCCTGATGATATCCCAGCATGAGGAAAAGAAAGCGACGGTGAAGCCGTCTGACCCTGGAGCTTTGTCAGAGGGCATGTCCTCGATAGCAGCCTTGATCTCCTCCTCCGAGAAAGGGAGGGCAAGGTCCTCCAAATGCGCCACAGTTGGGTTAATCGCATTCCAACTGAGATCATGCAGGCGTGGAGGAGGAGGCCCCGTGGCCTTGGAGAAGTGTTCGTTGATGAGAGTGGCCTTGTCAGCATGCCCAGTTACCTAGCCCCCATTGTGCTGCAGCCTCGTGATATGATTCTTCCTTCTGCGAGAGTTCATTCGAAGGTGGAAGTACTTGGTGTTTGCATCCCTTCTCTGAGGTTGGTGATGCGAGAGACTTGTCTTTTCTGGGAGCGCTCCAGAACGGCGAGACCCATAACCCGCTTCTTCAAACCCGCCCTGAGAAGTTTTTCATCAGAGGATAATGGGCGGAACTCCTACGCGATGTCAAGCTGAAGAATAAAATATCTTGAGCTAATGCACATGAAAGTAGGATGAAAAACTCGGAAGCTAAAGTATATGTAATTGGGTGACAAGGGTGGGGCAGTAAGCAGCATAAATGTCTGGTAAAGGGGCAAACAAAGCTTTTAGAGATGTGCACTCTTGATGGGTCGGATGAGTGTACCATGAATCCTTCACGTCAAATCATACCGTTTATTCTGCTTCAATGCCTCCACCAAATTGAATGTACAAGATGAAAGTAGCAAAGCGGACCACCAAATATTTCTTTGCCTAAGTGGAAAGATTGCTGGAATCGCGAAGCAAGAAACACCGGGCATAGAAATAAATCCTATCGGCCACGGTAACATTTGTACTTGGAAAAGAAGGTAAGCTGTTCTTGTTGACTCAGCTGAAGGTTTAAAAAATCCTAGTACCGCTCCACATATATTGTTGAGGTGGACAAAGAAGAAACTACATCGTCTTCGCAAACAACTGGGCGTAGAAGGGATTAGTTCGTCAAATCATTGAGAACATGTGGAAAAAGAAGAAGTATGAGCGCAGGATGAAGTAGCCAGAACAAGATAAAAGTGAAAACAAGAAGGCAGTGTACTGATTTATTTGGCACTCTAATATTCAAAAGAGAAAATATCTTGAGCCCTTACAAATAAAATATTTTGAGACTGAGATTTTCACAGTAAGATCACTAGCAGTAGGCTACATGATACACACAAGCCTGAGGGCACACCAGGGAGCATCCAAAGGGATCACACTGATCCGTTCTTCCATCCTCAACTATGCCATCAAGAAAGATCATGCGATCTTAGGATGCATCCCCGAGCCATTTTCTCCAAGATTTCTTCTTCTGCTTGCTCCCAGGAGATTCTGAAGCTGTCTCAGATGGTACCACTCGTACTATTGCCCACTTTTCTTCCTGTTCACTTTTAACAGGCAACATTATGTAGGACATGCAAATTATAACAATACTAATCATCTTTATATTTTGGTTTACTTAATCCATGATTGTTTTCTCCTCCCCATGAGCATTTTATCTGGATGCCTGTGTTGTATCTTAGATTTGTTCGGTTGAAAATTCTCATCTTAGGTACAGTATTATTTTCCTCCCTGTTCCACTCAACTGGAAGTGGACGGTAATTGAAACGCCAACAAGAACATCATTGTGAACAGTACACACAGGAGGGAGTGTAGAAATCATGCAGGCATAGCTGAAACTGGGTCTTGTTAAGTAGAAGAAATTATATATGATACTGTACAAGAGATGGACAGGAATCATGAAAAGCCAGCAGATTCATCAAATCTTCAGTGCCGGCCACAAAATGGACTGTTTTAGTCTTCCCAAGTAGCACCATCTGAAAGTTTTTTGACAGGGCCGGCCAACACCAGAACATCACATTAATTACTTACATATAACATGCACAGGTACCACTTGTGTTGAACAAAAAAGGCTGTTTATGCTCTAATTTGTTGAAGAAAAATTACATCAGTGCCAAAAGCTGAAGGTAAAGATGGAAAAATATCATCATAGATTTGATAGAGCAAATTTCTGACAAATAACATTAGTGTCAAGGCTCAAACACTTGCAATGCAATATCAGCTATACATGAAGGCAGTTAATACTAAACGGGAAATGAACAAAACAGCACATCTTGACAGCAGAAAGCCATGTGTACTTGCGATGCTGAAAGTACTTGATGTGGTGCAATTGGTCAATCCAACATGTTGCAACGAATTAGCTGGGTACCTAGTCATCTAGATCATGTCAGTAGTCATATCCAGGGGACATTTGCTCTTGGTGGTGTTGAGTTCTACTTGCTGAGCTGAGAAGTTGTGCGACCCTTCGCTGCAAGGAAATACAAAGAGCATATTAGATAGGTTTAAAATCTGTTGGGCAAGTTTTGAAGCACAATAATCATTAGGTTGAAGTATATGCATACCAGGACTAACAATCTTAATCCTCTTAGTAATAGCTCTGACAGAAGTAACAGATGAGGCTCCTGCATATATAGGTATGCATAGAAGATTTGTTACAAAAAGTATGAATAACATCAAGACATTGCAGGAACTTATTAGACCTTGCTCTAACCTTGCGAATTGATACCTCCGGTGGAATCTGCTTCCATTGGCTTCACTGAATCTGGAAAAACTGGATCTGCCATCACGTTGTTACTCTTTGCAATGGTCGGTAGTCTGTAATCATTAGATTTACATAACAGAATAATCTTAGCATTTATAGTTTCACCAACAACAAAGAACCATAAGCAACCAATGAGTAAAATGTAGCATACCTTTGAACTTCAGCATTTGTAGAAGGATTCTCACATTGGACGCCTTCATTGTCAAGATCAAAGTCAACCAGAAGTTCAGACATTGGGAAGTCATCAAATATATCAAAGTTTGTGAAATCGATGACAAATTCATCTTGCTTCTCTGCAGTGGTAGAGGTAGAGGTAGAGGTAGAGGCCTTCTGACAAACAAGTTCAGTTGAACCTGGCCTCACATCTGAACTGTCGAAATCTAACCTCCCTTTCACATGTTCCCTTTTTGAAAATCTCTGGGTGCTTGATTTTAAGGGGGAGCTAACATGGCAGCTCCTCTCAACAGAATAATAGGTGCCACCTTTCATAGGACTGACGATTACAGTCTGGGAAGAGATTATAGAGTACTGAGAAGAAGCGATATCCTGCTGGGGGTGAGCACTTGCAACCACAGGTGATGGCCTTTGCGTAAGATGAGAAGCAGGCTCATCTGCTATGGGATAGCTTTGTTGAGTTGTGCAAGGAGAAGAACTGACTTGAGGCTGGGCTGGTTTGAATAAGCTTTTTGCAACAGATGAGACTTCGACCGGCAGTTTTGCAATCACTGAATGTTCAGCTGAACTTGGCTGAGCAGTTGGCAGTTGAGAGGCTGCACTTTTACCTGGGATTAGGATACACTAAGTCAATATAGCTGCAATGTTGCAGGAAATGATGGTCAAGGTATGCTATTCTCAAAGCAAGTACCTGTTGGGTTCAAGCTTGTAGGTGCAGTGCATGTTCTCTTGGAGGCTGAAGTAGTTTTTGCAGACTTTGCTGGTGCTGCCTTTCTCTTTTTTGTAGGCAAAGAGCTGGCCCCTGGGGTGGACATATTGTTGGTATTTGAGGAATTCTGAACAACAAGTGACGAGGATGACTGGGTGTAGTGTATCATAGGCGTAGCATATCCAGCGGTGCCTGCAATAACAGAAAGGGACGGCGTTAATTCTGTGATAGCACCATAGAATAGAGAGGAATCCGGTTCACAATGTTTGAATGACAGAAGCGTAATGATATACATGTAACCGGACAGGACTAGAAGTTTACATGGAAATTCAAAGTGTTTGCCTTGTCATATTGGGAGGAAGTTATTGGCTTAGATGTATGAAACTGGGCTGACTAACTTTACCAATGCACACGCTCCAATTCTAAAAACTTGTAACCAACTGAAGAACATGTACTGGTCTATGTAAAATATAAGCATTGTGCTTGTGCCTCCATATAACCAATAATGCAGCCAATTCTTTGTGGCAATAAACTACTACTCCCTCCGTTCGCAAAAGGATGTCACAAAAATGAACTATAGATAGACCATTTTTGTGACATCCTTTTCCGAACGGAGGGAGTACAATGTAGAAGATCATATTCTGTACAACCCATATAGAATCACAGGCTTGCAAGTGAAAGGGTGGTGCCAAGATAAGTAAATCAGATGCAAGCAAACATAAGCAGTTGGAATCTAGAAAATATCATCTCTGAAAGCGCAAGTGTAACTGAAATTATCATGTGAAGGAGTAGAATGCATAACGTCGAGCAGGTTGGCCGCACCGAACAGAGTGAGAGAAGGAGATACCTGCATGAGGCGGAGGCATGTGCACGGGTGGGTGCGGGGGAGAAGAGGAGGCGGTGGGGCCGACGAAGTAGGGCGGGACGAGCGGCGGCGAGGAGGGCTGCGCAGCGACAAGGGAGGTCGCGGCGGAGCTGTAGTAGTTGGAGACGATGGTGCCCATGGCCTGCATCGCGGAGTCGACGGCGAGGCGCGACTCCTTGAGGGAGATGTAGTCGTGGAGGATGTCGGCGAGGGGGATGAGGCCCTTGGGGTTCAGCTTGCTGCCGGTCTTGCTGAAGAGGGCGGCGGCGTCGGAGCGGAAGGCAGCGAGGGAGGCGGTGAAGCCGTTGTCGGCGAGGTAGCGCTCGACGAGGAAGGCGACCTGCCGGGGGGTCACCTTCTTCTTCCTCTTCTCGTCGGGTGTGGAGGCCGGGCTGGGGTTGGGGGGAGAGGTCGGCTTCGACGGCGCCATGGCTAGCGACCTAGATCTCGATCTCTCCGTCGATTCTCTCTGTGAGCCTGCGTCTGGGCGGCGGTTTTTGTTTGAGGACGAAAGGAGGGAAAAGGAATGGAATTGGAGGGGGTCGTGGAGGGAAAGGAAACGAATGAATGAGGCGGGAGTGCGCGGGCGCGGGCGAATTTGAAAGCATCGAAAACGACTGTGTTCTTTTCCTTTTCTGGCGCGAACTAGACGACGTGGCGGGCTCTCGTCCGTTTGGACCGTTAGGAAAAACTTCACTCGGTTTGGGCCGCCCGCCGGGAAGCGAGAGGGATGGGGAAGAAGGGCAGTTTCGCTAGAAGCGGAAGCCCAGTTTGGGCCGCCCGATACCAGGCATTTCTTTTTTTCTATGTCGCTTTACCCTTTTTTTTTTGTTAATATATTTCTATATTTACTTTACTACCTCCATTCCTATAAGGCTATAACATAAGACGTATAGTTTTAGTCAACATATTTCATGTTTGAACGATCATATATACATGAAAAATGAACATATAAAATACAAAATCAATATCAATAGATACACTTAGACAAGTTATCCATAACTCATTGTGCAATATGTTATTTTGCATCCCGGAAAAAAATTACATTGTTACATTTAGAATTTTTGTTTCAGTATATAAATAGTTATTTTCATGATGACCTAGACAATAAAATTGACATAAGAAGTGCAATATATGAGTCGTAACAACCACAAAATTGGGTCTTTTACAGCATATTTTTGTATGGCATGTAACCAGAACAATTACGTTGTGTCTGTATTTTCTAATTGTCGAGGTGTGCCCTCGGCAAATCCCATGGTTGCTATACCTAGGGTTGATTGTGTGGTAGAGAACGCGTAGTATCGGTGGAATCGACGGCTGACAAGCTGGATTTACCCAGGTTCAGTGCCCTCGAGTGAGGTAAAACCCCTACTTCCTGCTTGTCTGTGTTTATGGTATGAATATGAGGGTTACAAGGGTTCGGCGAGCTGCTGATCTCGTCGAGATTCTGGTGGCTATGGATTGCTTGCCTTGATCGATCACCCTCCCAGCCTTTATATAGGAGGCTGGGTCTCGGGAAACATAACCGACCAAGGCTACATATATGGAAAGCCTTAACCGACTATAACTTGATCCAACTTGGAAAACACTCTTCGTCTTAGGCCTTCCTTCATGGGTTTCGATTAATCTTTGGGCTTCTTTGATCATCACGTGCACCAGGTACCCTTAAGCTGGGGTACCCACAGAGCATAACCTCGTCATTAGCCCCCGAGTACTTGCTTGACTTGAAGAATCGAGCATGTGCCCCCTTCATCGTGCACGTCACAGTCTTTGCTTTTATACTCTCGAATACCGAGCTCAGCTAACTGCTTACTTGAACAAAAAACCTTACTAATCTCCAGTCAGACTTGAGTCCCTGGATTCGAGCCTGGAACGCAGTTGCAAGGTTTTGCATAGGGATATTGACATAGTAGGCCTGACTTACTCGAAAATCGAGCTCAGTTAACCGCACATTCGGGCGAAACCATACTAGCCTTCAATCAGATTCGAGTCCCCGGACTCGAAGCTGGAACACTTTTGCAATTTATGCCTAGGGATATTGACATAGTAGGCCTGACTCACTCGAAAAATCGAGCTCAGTTAACCGCACATTTGGGCGAAACCATACTAGCCTTCAATCAGATTCGAGTCCCCGGACTCGAAGCTGGAACACTTTTGCAATTTATGCCTAGGGATACTGACATAGTAGGCCTGACTCACTCGAAAATCGAGCTCAGTTAACCGCTCATTTGGGCGAAACCATACTAGCCTTCAATCAGGTACGAGTCTCCGGACTCGAAGCTGGAACATACTGGACAGACTCGACTCAGGCCGTTGTAGGTCTTACTGATTCGTTCTGCAGTTTAACTTTGATACCTAATGCGTCCGTCAGGATTTTCATCATGTCTGTTGACATGGAAAATTTCAAGAGAAAACACTGTTGGAGCGTCCCTCGGCCCATCTCGATTGCTCGGCGGGGCTTACCTTTGCATTTGCGTATGCAGCATCCGAAACATCTGCGATTGGCATAGTTCGGGAATTTATGAAGTTTGATTCTTTGTTTTGTGAAGTACTTAATGCTTTCAGTCGAGCCTGTATTCGAGTGAATTTTTCTTACCTTGTTTTGGAAATCTATGGGAGCGCGACAGCGCTCCCATGGGAGTAGCCCCCGAGATTGTGGTTCATTGTCTTGCAATAGAGGACAATCTCAAATCATCCTTTTACACTGCTTTTTGTCAATCGAAATATTTTGTTTTTGAAATCTATGGGAGCGCGTCAGCGCTCCCATGGGAGTAGCCCCCGAGATTATGCTTTATTTCGTTTGAAATAGATGATAATCTCAATAATTTTGCTCCTTTTTGATCAATAGCAACAAATTTTTGATACGCTCCCATGGGAGTACCTTCTGTAGTCGAATCCTTGCGTCGATTGTAGTCTCGAACCCACCACTCGAATGTGAATGCTAATTTTACACCTGAAGTTAAATGTGACATCTAAGGCGTGCACTCGCCGTTTTGACAAGACATGTCTGTGTGGGCCCAATTTTCAAACTTTTGACCGCAGAAGACGCCATTTTTATTTTGGACCTGACTTATCATGGTATAATCAAGATAGTTCTCGGGTAACACATCTGTGTTTTTGATTTGTACCAGGTCCTAAGTTTTTCGAGTGGGTTTGTGTTTCCTGTTTGACTCAGCCCCCGAGCATGATTTTGGGCTTCTGTTTGACCCAGCCCCCGAGCATGTCGAGTGGGATTTGGGTTGTCTGTTTGACCCAGCCCCCGAGCATGATTTTGGGCTTCTGTTTGACCCAGCCCCCGAGCATGTCGAGTGGGATTTGGGTTGTCTGTTTGACCCAGCCCCCGAGCATGTCGAGTGGGCTGTAAGTCTTTGTGCTCACTGATTTTTGAGCTAGAATTTTGATGCTTATGTTTTTACGATCGAGTTCCCGATTGGTTGAGTAGCGTAAAAGCATATATGAGAAATATGGAGGAACATGTATCTTTATTCAAAATATGTGTTCTATCAGCAAGCCGCCTCATTAAAACCTTCCAATCCCCTTAGGTACCCTGGTAAGGGAAAAGAGTGCGTCTGAAACTTGCTGATTATTTGGCCTTATGTGCTATTACATACGAGGTTAAAAGATCTATGCATAGAATCGACGCAGGTGCGCTACGTTCCATGGGTTTGATGCTACTTCGCCCGTCTTTGCGTTCTTCAATCGATAGGCTCCTCCTTCGATGACTTCTGTGACAATGTAAGGTCCTTCCCAAGGTGATGCAAGTTTATGGACTTTCTTCTGTTTCTCTCGTAACACCAAGTCTCCCACCATGAAGGACCGTGTGCGTAATCGACGACTATGGTAGTTGCGGAGGTCTTGTTGATAAACGGTTGTACGTGCCAAAGCCGTATTGCGTGCTTCTTCCAGCAAATCGGCTGCATCTTCGAGTGCCTTGTTCGCGTCGTTTTCTTCATATGCTTCCACTCGTGGTGCATTAAACTTGACGTCAGATGGTAATACTGCCTCCGCACCATAGACCATGAAGAACGGTGTATACTGTGTGGAGGCGTTTGGAGTGGTCCGTAAGCTCCATAATACTGATGGAAGTTCTTCTACCCATGCACCCGCGGCCCTTTTGAGTGGTACTAAGAGTCTCTTTTTGATGCCACTGCATACGAGTCCATTGGCCTTTTCAACCATTATCAGTGATGATGCTATCCATTACTCCAAATCGATACATGATCGATTGTATGAAACGAACTGCCGTAGAAGCTGTTGAGCTTGCGATAGGGATTGCTTCGATCCATTTGGTGAATTTGTCGACTGCCACTAGCAAGTGAGTATGACCTCCTTTTGATGATTTCTTCAGTGGTCCCACCATGTCAAGCCCCATTGGGCAAAAGGCCATGCTAATGGTATGGTTTTTAGTGCTGACGCGGGTGCATGTGGCTTGGAAGCGAACTTCTGGCAACCAATGCATCTTTTGACTATGTCCTCTGCATCCCTTAGCGCTGTAGGCCAGTAAAACCCTGCTCGGAAGGCTTTGGCTACGAGTGATCGACTGCCCGCGTGGTGCCCGCAAGTACCGGCATGAATGTCCCGAAGGAGATCCTTGCCATCTTCGAGTGCAATGCATCTTTGGAACATACCTGAGGTGCTGCGTTTGTACAACTCACCGTTTATGATGGTGTATGCTTTTGCCGTCGAGTGACACGTCTGGCCTCGTTTGTATCTTCTGGTAGTTCATTGCGAAGTATGTATGCGAGAAAAGGTTGAGTCCATATTGGCTCAATGAGAAGTACCTCAATCGGAGGATCCTCTGTGCTTGGCGCTTTGCTTTTGTCTGTAGCTGTGTCGTAGCCGATGGTCGTTTGTCGATTGACCTACGTTCTATTCGTTCAAAGAAAACACCCGGCGGGACTGGTGCTTTTGTGGAAGCAATGTTGGCTAATTTGTCGGCCTCTTCATTGCTTTCTCTCCCTATGTGTCGTAGTTCACAGCCATCGAAGCTGCCCTCCATTATGTTGTACAAATCCCGATAAGCGATCATGTTGTCTGCGATTGCATCACAGCCTTCATTGTTTGCTGCACAACCAAGTTAGAGTCGCCATAAATCATTAGTCGAGTGCATCCCATGGCTTTTGCCATGCGCATGCCATGGATTAGACCTTCGTATTCGGCCTCGTTATTTGATGGGAACTCGAAACCCATTTGCAAGATATAGCGCAGTTTGTCGCCTTTTGGTGATATGAGTATGACGCCCGCTCCTGCTCCTTCATTCTTTTTGGACCCATCGAAATACATTGTCCAGGAATTTGATACGTCAGGTACCCCTGGCAATTGGCTTCTACCCACTCGGTGTGAAAATCGGGTAGGACTTGTGATTTGATGGCTTTCGGGTGTTCGTACTTGATTCCTAGTGGCCCAGCTCGATGAGCCATTTTGCTACGCGCCCCGTTGCGTTGGGGTTTGTGAGGACGTCTCCAATCGCTGATTTATTGACCACCGTTATCGGGTGTTCTGTGAAGTAGTGCGCCAGCTTTCTTGAGGTCATAAATACGGCGTACGCCAATTTCTGATATTGTGGGTACCGCTGTTTGGACGGGGAAAGAACTTCACTTACGTAATATACTGGCCTCTGTATGCTTTGACTATGTCCTTCTTCCATGCGGTCGACCACCAGCACGGTGCTGACCACTCGGTTGGTGGCTGAGATATATAGGTAGAGTGGCTCATTTTCCTTAGGTGCTACGAGGATTGGCGGACTTGTGAGCATCTTTTTGAGTTCGAGAAAAGCGGCTTCAGCTTCATCCGTCCACTCGAACTTGTCTGCTTTCTTCATCAATTTGTAAAATGGAAGTGCTTTTTCGCCTAGTTTGCTGATGAATCGACTGAGTGCTGCTACTCGACCAGCTAGCTGCTGTACCTCATGGAGTTTGGTAGGTCTATTCATTGTGAGTATAGCTTGTATCTTTTCTGGGTCTGCTTCGATTCCACGTGCAGATATCAAATAACCCAAGAGTTGTCCAGCTGGGACACCGAAGGTGCATTTCTTTGGGTTAAGCTTGATGTTGTATCGATTGAGATTCTTGAATGTCTCCTGTAGATCACTGATTAATGTGTCCTCCTTTTCAGTCTTGATGACGATGTCGTCGACGTAGACCTGAACATTGCGTCCTATCTGTTCTTGTAGACAGTTTTGCATCATGCGCTGGTAGTTGCGCCTGCGTTTTTGAGCCCGAAAGGCATGGTTGTGTAGCAGTAGACCCCGAGTGGGGTTATGAATGCTGTTTTGTCTTCGTCTTCTTCTTTCATCCGAATTTGATGGTATCCTGAATATGCATCCAAAAATGATAACCGAGCGCATCCTGCTGTTGAGTCGATGATCTGATCGATTCGTGGTAATGGAAAGTGATCTTTTGGACAGCATTTGTTTAGGGCTGTAAAATCTACACACATCCGCAGGGTGTCTGAGTGCTTCTTTTCGACCAGTACAGGGTTAGCAACCCAGTCTGCCTTTTTGATTTCTCGAATGAACTTTGCAGCAAGTAACCTATCAACTTCTGCCTCGATTGCACCTCTTTTGGGATCGGAAACACGGCGCATAGTTTGCTTGACTGGTCTAGACCCTGGCTTGAGTTGTAGAGAATGCTCGGCGAACTCTCTGGGGACACCTGGCATATCAGCTGGGCACCATGCGAATATTTCCCAGTTTTTACGGAGAAATTCGACGAGCGCATTTTCCTGTTCGCTGGTAAGACTCGATGATATGTTGACTGTTTTTGAGGGATCAGTTGGGTGCACTTGATGCTTTTTGTGTCGTTGGTTGCATTGAATTGTCTGTCGGATGCTAACCTCTTGTGTTCCGGCAGAAGTGTGCGGTCGTTAGAAACCTCGAGTTTGGCGAATGATTGCTCCATCCCATACATCTCTGAGATTTTGCTGAAGTCACGGTCACATGAATCTGACCTTTGAAAGTTCCCGTTGATCGTGATGACTCCTTTTGGTCCTGGCATTTTGAGCTTGAGGTAGGCGTAGTGTGGGACGGCCATGAATCGAGCGAAAGTGGGGCCCAAGTATTGCATGGTATTGTGACTTCCAATCGACCACTTCGAACTCAATCGACTCGGTTCTGAAGTGAGTAGGATCTCCAAACGTAACATCGAGTTGTATGCCTTCTGGGAGCACTGCTTTGCCTGGAACGATACCGTGGAAGGTATTTGCGGATTTTGGCAGATTTTCGACTGGTTTGTTCATTCTGCGTAGCGTATCTGCAAAGATTATGTTGAGGCCACTACCTCCGTCCATGAAGACCTTGGTCATGGCGTAGCCTCCGATTTGGGCGTCGAGTACCAAGGCTGCATGCCCTGGTCGATATACTGCGGGTGGGTGGTCCTCTCGATTGAAGACAATCGGAGTTTCTGATCCTTTCAAAAAATTGTGATGGCTGGGGGTGCCATGACCGCCATATTGACGTGTCGAGTGTGTAATTTTTGCTCTCTTTGGAGGGACGTCCTCGCTGGATCATGTTCATCTGCCCGCGAGTTACGGGATATTTTTGTTCATCCCTTGCTGCATCTGGTGCACGGCTGCTGCCATTTGTGTTCCCGTAACGGGTTGTGCTGGCACCATGTATACTGGTGTCGGTTGCGCTGGTGTTGGTGCAGTATACATGAGTAGGCTGTGTTTGCGGTGGTATGGAATATAACTGTGCTTGTTGTACTTGTTGCGGTGCTGGATATGCTGAACAGGCTGTGCTTGTGATGTAGTCGATGGAGCGTGCGTCAGTTGAGGAGGTGCACGTCCATCTCTTTGCATTCGTGATATATGTTCAATCGCGAGTTGATCGAATTCCCTGCAATTTCTCAGCGAGTGGCTAGAGCGAAGCTTACCATCATCCCCTCTGTAAAGATGGAATCTGCAATAATCGTTCATCCTCTCTTCGACTGAGCGCTCAGGCTCTTTGTCTGCTCGCCTGCGCCATTCGGGCCTCTTGTAGCTATCGCGGTCATCGCGTTTGTATCTCCGCAGCGTCTCGACTGTCGCGTCGATCGTCTATGCGATGATCTCGATTATCACGATGATCGTCGGTCGTCTGTCAGTTTGGTCGCGGTGTCCCTTGACTGGACAAAGCCTGCTGCGATGAAGTTTGGATGGTCATCGTCGTGATAACGATTCTTGCGTTTGCGCCTTCGATCATCTCTGTAGCTATCTCTGCGGTCTCGACTGCCACCCTCGTGATTTTCATGTGATGCTACGGGTCGAGTGCCTCGTACGGAGTCTTCTCCGTCTGCCCACTTTGTTGCGAGTACCATGAGTGCGGCCATTGTTTTGGGTCTTCTCGACCAAGTGTTTCTTTGAAGTCTTCCCTCCAGAGTCCGTTTTTGAAGGCGTCGATTGCCCTATCTTCTGATACGTTGCCTACTGAGTTACGGATGGTGGTCCACCGCCGTATGTACGATCTCAGAGATTCATCTGACTTTTGCTTGCAGGTCCGGAGCTCCTCGAAGGTTTTGGGGCGCTCACATAGAGGCTCGAAGTATTTGATGAAATCACCTTGAAGTGTTCCCACGAATCGTAGTATGATTCGGGTAGCGATTTGAGCCAATCGCGAGCCGTTCCTTCCATCATAAGTTGTATGTACTGCATAGCTGTAGTTGTGGTGCCGCGCTGACATCCGACTGCCAGCCTGTAATCTTCTAGCCAGCCTGATGGCTCTTGTTTGCAGTTGAACTTAGGCGTGGTAGCTAGCGAAAACTTCTTGGGCATACGAGCCTCCCGGATCCGTCGAGTGAAGCATAGCGCTCCACATGGCCCGATTTCTGCTTCCGAGTCTGAGCTGTTGCTGTATGACCTCCTCGAGTGGCTCCTACTGGAACGATGACGGCGTGAGCTTTTTCGACTGCTCCTTCCCGAGGGCTTCGACTGCGACGGTCCCGATCTGTATCTCTCCTTGGAGTTGCTTGTGGATGCTGTATGGCTTGTGCTGCTATTGCCAGTTGTTTGTACAGTTGGAGGTGCTGATCCCTCTTTGGGTCTCCTGCAGGAGGTTCGATTGTTCTGAGGTAGGTGCCTAGCGTCATCAGCGCCCCGGCTGGCTCAGTAGGTATGGGAACTCCTTCCGCGTCGACTGCCATAAAGGCTGGGTTTAGATTCCGAGTGACCGCTGCACGATCTGCGTCTCCGAGGTTTATGAATCGTGACCTACTCGCGGGGTCGTTTCTGCCTGTTGAACTTGCAGACAATGCTCTTCTCCGAGCACTCGATATGCTGGCTTGCTTTTTGCGTTCTTCGAGTACTGCTCGGTAATTCTTTAACCGTATCGATTCTTGCCACTGGAAGTATTGTAAGGTCAATACCTCTTCCGGAGTTGCGTTTGCTGGTAGCATTGTGCAGCTTTCGATTACTTTGCTCACTTTTTCCGCCATCTCTGCGGTGATGGTCAGCGTGGTTGTTCCGTCTGGCATGGTGACTGTGCAAGGGTATTCTGTAGGTCGACGGCATGTTGCGGCTGCTGATGTTTCTGCTGTACTCGCGGTGTACACCTGATACGGTACCACCCGATCTTCTGCCCACGTGTTGCTGATGCGCATTATGGATTCGGCGTCGTCATCCAGGCTCATGTTGGAGTTGCTTTGCTTGTTGGGGTTTCCGCTGCAATCGAGTTGATCTTCGAGTGCTTTGTCCAGGCTATCTGCGTCGCAGGTGAATATCTCGTGGCTGGCACGGATTTCTGGGCCGTTGAGATCGGCGAGGTATATGTTGTCATCTATGTTCTCCGTGTTCCCGCGACGTCATTGCAGTCGACGACGTTGTCGAGTGACTCGATTGAATTGTTTGGGCGATACGCAGATTCGATCTCGCTTCTTCCAAATCTCTTTGCTACCTCGTCACGGAACTCTTGCGAGTCATGGACGTTGCAGAGTCACGATCGTCGATCCATCGCGAGTGACGATGTCGCGCCCATGATGGATGGTGTTGCAGTCGAAGCGTTGTCGATTGTCCATGTTGAGTGTCTCCACGTCGAGTGGATCTAACAGGTCCTGCACACCATCTTTATCGACAAAGAAGTTAAATTTTCCAACCGTAATATCCAAACCTGATTCGAGTCCGGCGAAGGCTTGTTGAGCTTCCATCGAGTGCGGCATGAGCCTCCTTGGAGATTTTGGCGAGTGATCGCTTTTTGAATTGATGCTGGTAGATCTTGCCGGCGAGTTGTTGTTTGCAACGGTGGTCGGTGATTTGCTTTTTGATGATGCAGTAGGTGAGTTACCTTGTGCAGATGCGATCGTCGGGTGGCCGCTTGATGATGAAACCGGCGAAACCGTGAGCCCAATACTACCTGTTCCCACAGACGGCGCCAATTGTCGAGGTGTGCCCTCGGCAATCCCATGGTTGCTATACCTAGGGTTGATTGTGTGGTAGAGAACGCGTAGTATCGGTGGAATCGACGACTGACAAGCTGGATTTACCCAGGTTCAGGGCCCTCGAGTGAGGTAAAACCCCTACTTCCTGCTTGTCTGTGTTTATGGTATGAATATGAGGGTTACAAGGGTTCGGCGAGCTGCTGATCTCGTCGAGATTCTGGTGGCTATGGATTGCTTGTCTTGATCGATCACCCTCCTAGCCTTTATATAGGAGGCTGGGTCTCGGGAAACATAACCGACCAAGGCTACATATATGGAAAGCCTTAACCGACTATAACTTGATCCAACTTGGAAAACACTCTTCGTCTTAGGCCTTCCTTCATGGGCTTCGATTAATCTTTGGACTTCTTTGATCATCACGTGCACCAGGTACCCTTAAGCTGGGGTACCCACAGAGCATAACCTCGTCACTAAGCTCTTCACAATTTATGATGTAAGATAAACTTTATGTGACATAAAATTATGTGTTGTTGTGAAGAAACAGGGTGGTGGAAAATAACTAATATTCACCGTGTGTGCCAATGTGTCCCTAGATCCACTATAGAATATATTTTTACAATATATTTACTGAATTTCTAGATGCTTATAATTTTTCCTCTAATATTTTTCAAATTTACAAGGTGTTGACTTGTGATTTAAAATATACGCCTTATATAGGAATGGAGGTACTTTTAAAAAATACAAAAAAATTACATTTCTATCTAATTTTTCTAGTGTCCATTTTGATATCTCTTAGGGTGTGTTCGGTTGGAGAACTAAAAGGAATGGAATGTCATGGTTCCATTTTTGAGAATGGGTTGGTTCCATTCCTATGTTCGGTTTGTGCAAAATATGGAATGGGTAGATTCTATTCCTATGTTCGGTTGGAGAGTAGGAATGACCAGAATCTGTTTCAGCTCACCTCTTTCCTGGACATGGTGAGCATACCTCCCGTTTCTACCATCAGACAAATAAAAAATTCAGCAGCACTTTGTTTGTATTTTCAAGAATAAGCAATAACAAGTATATTTCAGATGCATAACACATATATCGCAGCAAAGATAAGAGACATTTCCATCAATACAACCATAATAGTCATCGAAATTGTCCAAATTCAAACACTTCAAGTTCAATGTCATAGTAGTGATCCAAAAGCACTAAATAGAGTTCATACGTCCATATTACAGTCCATCAAGCAACTTGAACTTCATACCATCAGTTCAGATTATAGAGCACACCAAAGGTCTTCTCCGCATACCTACTCAACCAAACCAACTTGTGCTCAAGTTTAAGCGTCATGAACGCTTTTGCAGTCTTCGGATTTTCAACAAGATAAGCATAGTAGTGAGCAATATGCTCCTCATCGAAAGAAAGGAAAGGTAAAGAATGGTTTTGCATCATCTAAAATTTTGAAACGTCTCTTGAGAGAACCAAATGCTCGCTCTACCGTCACCCGTAGAGATGAGTGCCTAAGGTTGAATAGCTCCTTTGCATTCTGGACTGGATTGCTACCCCACTCGTTCAGATGGTATCTCACATGACGAAAAGGCGGCATGAAACCAGTCTTTGCTCCGTAACCGGCATCAACTAGGTAGTATTTTCCTACGAAATGAAAACAAAAATTGGTGAAAAAGGTTTGCACTAGTACACGGACAATTCTATCTAACGAAACTATTTACCTTGTGGTACTTGTAGGCCTCTCTCACGCCCTAATGCATCAGCTAGAACGGTTGCATCATGAGCCGACCCTTCCCAACCAGCCATCACATATGTGAACTTCAGGTCGAAATCAACCGCTGCCATCACATTTTGAGTAGTAAAAGGCTTTCTACCACGGAAAGCATGTTCCACATCTTTGGTAACAGATGCTCGCACATGTGTACCATCGATAGCTCCAACACAATCCTATATAGGTGAACATATTAATTTTCATGTTCTAAAGTCTAGATGCTAAGATATAGTGGCCTGATGTTTGAAATTACCTTAAAATATGGGTCAAATCGATGATTTCCTGCAATTTTTGTTGGTATCTCCAATGATGGTGGCCTGATATAATCATTACGCAACTCTCCTATGGCATGAAGGACTGCTCTAAAATAGATGCTTGTTGTGCTGAATGCTCTACCAAAGTTTGTTGCAACTACCCTATTCCGAAGGTTATGCCCAATTGTATGCAAAAACATCGCCACTTGTTGCTCCACGGTTAGATGAATACTATGCTGTAACAACTTACGCTCCCTCAATATGTCACACAATCGAAAGAAAGGAGCTCTATCAAACCTTAACATATTTCTACATGTCACATCACATTGCCAAATTTTTTGGTTCAAATAATCAAATCTGATCCTATCTCGTTCATGCATTGGGCCATAGGTAATACGGGGTCTTCTTCTCTTCCTCATGATAGCACGAACAAGTACAACCACTGCAGCCAGGGTCATAAAAACAGCAGCTCCCCTAATCATCCTCTTCCTTTTACTCATGCTCTTGACCATCTACAATGCAAGTTTTCTATCACAACATAGCACCAAAATTTGTCTAACCATTCAATACATATGGAACAACAACAAACAGCAACAAAATCACACTCCTAGCCAACCCATCTACAATGCTCTACAATAACCTAGCTAGATAGGCAGCAAAAAAATGAGCAAACATGCCTACATTCAGCAACAAAAAGGATCTACAATTTCTGGCCACCAATCCAATAGCTACAACCTAAACCCTAGCATGTTCATATGTTAAATTGAGCAAAGTGGAGAATAAACGCAAACTCTAAACCCCATAAACCGCCGGATTCCTGCGGCCAAATCGAACCTCGCAACTCCGGCCACTCCGGGGGACGGCGCGGCGGTGTGATGAACAACCGAAGCGGAGGTGGAACCGGGTGGGATTGGGGGGTGGAGGAGAGGTCGCGGAGGAATCGAGGACTCACCGCCGCTCCACCACCTCCGCCAGCTCCTGCCCGCCGCACCGTCGAGCTGCTCCGCCTGGTCGCCGCCGCTCCACCACCTCCGCCAGCTCCTGCCCCGCCGCACCGTCGAGCTGCTCCTCCTGGTCGCCGCCGCTCCACCACCTCCGCCAGCTCCTGCCCCGCCGCCGCCGCCCCGCCTGCTCCTGCCTACCGCCGCACCGCTCCAATCGCCGGGAGGAGAGGGCGCCGGTGCAGCCGAGAGAGAGGGACGAGCGCCTCCAGAGAGAAATCGAGCGCCGCCAGAGAGAGAAGCCAGGGAGAGGCACGACCGTGGGTGAGGAATGAGGATAGGGTTCGGGGGGGTGAGGAGGTGAGATTGGTTTCTTTTTTTCCTTCGCTCGCGTCGGAACCGACTGATTCCACCGATTTGGAGTAACCGCTCGATTCCGCATCTGGCTCGAATATTCGTTTTCCACGGATCGCTACGTTCTGGTTCTACTTACTACCGAACACAGGTATCTGTTCTGGGTGCAGGTCCAACCCATTCCATTCCTTTTAGTTCTCCAACCGAACACACCCTTAATTATTTTTTGTTTTGGTGATTTTAATACATGAAAATATGTGTTTGAATTTTTTTTAAGTGTGAAAATTTAATTTCCTACAGATGACCATTTTATTCTAAAATACCAAAAAAAATCCTATGAGATATGTGAACGTTTAATTCTATATTTGATGACATATGTTTAATATGCGTGAACATTTTCAAATTAAAGGTAAATAGTTATATGTATAACACAAAATATGTACAAGGAAACAAATCCTAATCATTTTCACTTTTTTCATTTTATGTAGTATATGAACAAGATTGAAATTCTGATAAATTGGAGCCACTAAACCATGTCATATAGGTTTGCCATAGGTGGTGCGCTTTAAAATGTGGTTCCATAGGTTTTGAAGTCGGTGCCTCCGGGATGTTCTTATGTTGGATGTGGCCAAATCATGTGTTTTCATTCTCGTTACTACATGTTCTTGGTTTACTTCTGGTGTTTCGAGTTAATGGTTTGTTGAGTTATGTGAGAGATGTGTTGAAAACTCGGAAGGACCAAGCCTCGGGTCAGCATCATCGGCATATTGCTATGGAAGTGGTTCCAATGAGGAAATCATGAATCACGACGTTACATTCATAGCTACTCAATTTGAGCTAAGATTTAACATTGTGTGACTAAAATCCTTAGGTCTACCCGTTGGTTTATTTTCTGTTTGGAATGGGGTGTAAGTTCAAAATACTGATGGCCCCACTAAGTTTACACCCATTCCAAGCATTACCTGAAATGTAATTTTCAATTGTTGGGTTTTTTCACGTTGACTACTCCTAAGGTAACCAACCTTGTGAGACCGGGCGAACTTTTGTCGTTGATTGTCTACTCCTAGACGTCTTGTAAAAGCTTCCTCGTGTTTATAAGTCACAAGTAAGAGAGAAAATATTTGAGAGAAAGATTGAACTTTAGTTGAGCATCTTCTATCTAAAAGATGTTTGTGAAAGTATGATGTCAAAATCCACCAAGTGAATAGTGAGTTGTTCGTGAACTTGGCTCGAAGAGAAGAGGGTGAATTTAAGTGACTTCAGGGTTAAGTACCTAAAGGTTGCCTTCATATCTATCTCCTTACTTGCTAGCTTGTTTTGTTTTTGTTCATGATCTATGCTAGATATTGCTACTTTTGTAGCAGTTTCACTCCTAAAGTCCTAATTTCTCACTCTTGCATGTTTAACAACAAATGTGATAATTATAAACTCGCCAATTTTTGTTGGCATACCTCGTATTTAAAGCTATAAAAAATGTAGATATGAATAATTGAATATAGTGAATCATACACATTTTAAAAACTCCAAATATTGTCAAATTTTAGCATTATTATATAGCCCATATCACAAAAAAAAAAACATTGAGATTGTGCAAGATTATAACATATACATCATTTACTATACCAAAACTATTTTTCAGATTTTTTTGGAGTTTCAAAAAATATCATAGTCAAATGTTTTTCAAAATAAAGTGCACTCTGTAACTCGGGAGCCAATTGTCCACACTCTCCAAAGGAATGATTGATAAAAGGAAGGTGCACAAATAAAGCGAAGCTCGTGTGGCAACCATTTCCGAGTTTCACCAAGATGAACTATCCAATGTCTCAACGCCACTTCACCAAAATATGGAGTTAGAGGTGTTATTCCACCTGCTTTCAGGGGTAAGATGCACCGTAGACCCCGATGATTCGCTGAAAATTAACCAATTAATTCAGGGGGTATAATCCTTCAATATGCCGGTCCGCAAAGCGTGTGCTTCTCGAGTGCGTGATCCCTCCTCCTAGCAATCGACGGCATGGACACGTTGCATGCATGGGTGGGACGAAACGAAATACTAATAATGACATTCACGGGCTTCTGTTGTTGATTTTAACCTGTGCTGGACGGCTAGCAACCCGGTTGTAGCTACAAGATGGGAATTAGGTGGTCCAGAAATTTAAGCCAGCGTGAATGCCGTACTGGTGCGTTGGACGGACCGAGCAACACTCCAACGGTATCATGTACCCCATGCCAGCTTAATCACGCGTGGTATGCCAAAGAAAAAATTATATGATCCACACATGTATTCCTACAAGCTCATCTCATCTACACGAGGCCTTGTGAACAGTTTTACACATTTTGTAGACTCTGCAGACTGCGCGTAAATTCAGAAACTCCGCCTCTATATTTCTATTTTATTGATTTTCTCAAAAAAGAAATGTGTGCTAAACTACTCCGTCTCTTTATTGTTTAAAACGACATCAATATAATACATAAGTTCGATCAACATATTTAATACAACGTAATAGAAACAACATGATTTAAAATACATGGTTCTAAACGACACAATTGAAAGATAGTTCAGACCACTGTTCAAGATATGTTCCGATATTCCGATAAATCGATTGATGGTGTTTGGCTTATGAGAGGTAGCTCCAGATTTAGATTAGAGAGAGGGTTCTGTTGACTAGAGCGCCTTCTTCTTGTCTTTTATCTTTTGCTTTTTTCCTTAACTATTTGTACTGCACAAACGTGAGTTGTCTAGCCTAACAAGAATTGTTTCTACTTTATTTGCTTTGAATCGGAACGTGCTATTTTTGTACATGTGAATTAAACAGAAACTGTAGTTCATCACGTTTATCAAACTGAATTTTACAGAAAATAGTAGCACACGTTCTACTGATCATCATGTTCACCATCTACGAGCCAAACTGAATTTTACACAAACAGCGGCACCCCCATCTACGGAGTAGTACTCATCACGGTCACCAAACGGAATAGCAAAAAAATTGAACACAAACAATAGCTCATCACGTTCAGCATACTGAACTTTACAGGAAACAATTGCAGCGTCGAGCTCCCGGAGGCCAAGGGCCGAAGGGCGGCAGCGCCGAGTTGCAGGAAGTTGGCAACGAGTCCCTGGTGCAGGCTCGCGTGGATGTCCATACCATAGCTCCGGGAATTTTGGTGACGTAAGGAATCATTAAATACGAATTGAGTACATGTAAAATACACCATGAAGTACTATAGCTCCGGGACAAGAGAGACCCATACCATTTTAACCACCCCATCATCTGTTAATTTTCCATATTTACAAAAGCAAAAATGACGCAGCAGGGGTCTTCCCTACTGTTTTTCCAAAAAAAAAATGTCCTAGAAATTTGGAGTACTCAATATGCATTTGGTAGATGAGTATACTTAATGTTGTTTAAAAAAGTGTCAACTTATTTTTCGATTTAGTGATGTCCTGTCGAGATTCGACTCCAGTATGTAGCTTAAATATTGGATCTTTGAGAATGTTGAATTTGAAATACTTAACACTGTGTTTGGATGTAGGAAAGATTGCCTGGAATTGGAATTCTGGAATTGAAACTCGAATTCCGCCGTTTGGAGTGGCTAGAGAATTTAGGGCTGGAAAGTTTGAGCAATTCCACCTGGAAAGCCCGCAGTGTTAGCTCGGCCCAAAACTTTCCGAGCTGAGAGCCTCGGAAACGCACGGAAACGTTCCCTTCTCGCTCGCTCGCGAAACGTTCCCTTCCTCGATCCCCTTTCTCTTCCACGAGCGCCGGCGTCCTCCCACCTCTCGCTCGCTCGTTCCTCTTGCTCCCCTGTCCCTCGCTCCGTCCTCCCCGCCGATCTCCTCGTAGCCGTCCTCCCCGCCGATCTCCTCGTCGGGGACGAGCGAGATGTGGACGGTGCGGGCGGGGGCGAAGCCGGCGGCCCGGAGCGCGCGGATGGCCTCGAGGTACTGGATGGGGAGGCACTTGTCGTCCTGCGCGCCGCGGGCGTAGACGCGGCCGGCGGCGGGGTCGTGGTGCGCGGCGAAGGGCGGGTGGATCCAGTGCTCGGGCTCGGCGGGGACGGAGTCGACGTGGGCACAGGCGGAACCTTGGCGGGGATCTGGCGGCGCTTCTGGAGCTGCTTCTCCTCCAACTCCGACCGCCGGACGAAGTTCTTGCCGCCAAAATCGGCCGTCGCCGCCTTCCGTTTCTTCTCCAGCGGGCACGATTCCGGAGCAGAGTGAGGAGGAGGCGGATCTGGCGCGGGGAAGAAGGCTGGTGGTTGGGGGATTTGGAGAGGATGGGGCTGAGCGAGTTCTTCATCTCCGTGCATTCCAAACAGCGGAATTGGAATTGGAGTCCAATTCCTTTCCATCTGGAAACGGAAAATCTAGTCCAATTCCAATTCCAGGCAATCTTTCCTACATCCAAACACAGTGTAATGGTTTGTTTGCTTTTCAAGGTTCGGGGTTATACTCTCAAAAACAATTGTCGGATTATTTTTAAAATTCTTACAAAAAACTTCCGTATATCTAACTGAATTTTTAATAATCAAAAATCTTTCCATGCTTGTTTTAAATTTTCGTTATTTAATCGAGAGAGAAGAATGATCGATGTGGATTTATAGTTTGGAGTCTTGAAATATCTGAGTCCATAAAACATGGGTTAAATTTTAAAAACATTTAATTTGTGCATTTTAAATATTGTTTTTTGAACTTTTGAGCTTAAGGAATGTTTTCACTAATTAAATAATTTGTATGTCAAAGTTAAGTGTTGAATCTACTAAAAGGGAAAATTGCATGGCTACGTGTTAGTACCAGGAGGCAGGTTGGTATTAACTGAGGGGACTATTTTCAATTATGATGGTCTAGTTATACCTATTGAGTTCTGCAAAATAATGGCCAAGATTAACAACCGCGATCAATCTACAACATGCTAGGACCACCTCGGTGAATGTATAATTCAAATACACAACCTACTATGCAATAATATACGGAAACATACCACATAAATTACGTTGTACATTCCGAATCTCTAATGGGTGGATGGTCCTGATGTCGGAAGCAAGAAGGAGCAGGATCTCATGTGTATTTCTCGTTCAAACGATAACTACATAGTTTTGGTGAAATCAAGCCTAAGTTGTATGTTCTTTTGTATGGAGATTATTATTTTGGCATCATGGGCTATTTTCGATAATCAGAAATAACAAGATCTTCAAAAATGATGCAAGTTTCAATGGCTGGAAATCAATTCATATTTATGAGTTGACTTATTATCCATAGATTTAAAAATAAATTTATTCAACAATTTGAAGTCTAGCTACAGACTCAGCCGTGGACTTTTCTTTTGAGGCTTTTATTAATAAAGTTGCAGTTGGAATCCCTCCCACCGATTACCTTAAAAATTATAGTGCAAACGATCGACTACTGTTCTATCACTCAAGGTTCGACTACTGTTCTGTCACTCAAGGTTCGATAGTAAGTGATCTTGCTCAATATCTGCTCAATTTCGATGTTGTCCCCGTGCAACGAAGGACCAACTCGTAGGGATGATCGACTTCAACATCCTCGTCGAAAGGCTTCTTGGCGACCTCTCGCTCCTCCTCAGAGATCACACATCATACATCTATAGCAGCATATGATTCAGCGAGGTGAGGCTTATGGACATGCCAAGCGTAGCCCCGGGATGGAATGTCGCGCATCAGGGCATGACAGAGGGCGGCGAGGAGGAGAATGGGGATATATCATACACGAGCTGTAAAAAACGGACTTAGAGCTTTACATTTGCAGCTCAAACAAGATGTTTTACTAGCATGTAAAAATGATTACTCATACGAAGATTATAGAAAGCTCGACAGGACCAGGCAGGTCCTTGACTCGGCTCGGCATGTCAACTCCAGAGGAATCAGGCGAGAAGCCCAAAAGGCGTGAAGACATAAGGTCAAACAATGGAGCAACCGTCAAGACAAGCGTTACACCACTGTGAGGCGTTATGAGCCGACCCTACTAAGGATTAACTCCCGATCATGTATATATTAGTGGGTGTTAACTCCTATTCATTTTGTAACCCGACCCTGTTAGTATATAAAGCACGACCTGGGATAGAACATGTGACAAGCCAGGCATGGTCTCACATACACATACTTGTGCTCACAGATAGTCTTAGGTGGTTGTCTCAACACCACCCAAATGGAGGAAATCTATCGACACTATACACCAACGCAAGAATGACTTGTGCTTCCATAGACCCCAAAGGGCGAAAAGGTATTCTGAGCAGAACACAAGGACGACTGAGATTTAATCTTAACTGTCCGGATTAGGGGCACGATCGTCATTTAGGACTCATCTGAGTACTCCAAAACCCGGTCCAAACCCACCGTACAACCCTTTTGGGCCCGTTTGTACGCGCCACACCCGTACACGACCACACCCGCGCGTATCTCCGTCCCCGCCAAAGAAAGGAAAAAAGAAAAGGAAAAAGACAGAGCTGGATCGGAGATGGCCACCGTGACCGGCGGCTGCAACGAGCTGATCACGATCGTCTAGGGTACGTGGAAATGGAAATGGCGACTGACGACGTGCCAATGGCTATCGACATCTAGAACGTGGGCCCAAAAAAACGATATGTAAATACACCATATATCCTCTCAACAAATACACGGGTCTTTGGATCTGGGATTCGCGGGCTACCCTGGCCCTACCCTCTCTCGCCAGTGGAGACCGAGATACCCCTTCGATACGTTTATGCGATTGTGAGGCTTGGGGGTCTATGGAAGCACAAGCCTGCAAGAATAGGTTTTTACCTCTTCCAGAGGGGCCGAATTTGGGTAAACTCTCTCTTGAGTCAATCATGTTTCTCGACAGTTCCAACGTCGTCATCTCCCACAATCTTTACGATCGTTTTTACTATGACCTCTTTGAATGCTCTTATGATGCTATTGGAATGCTCTTATGATAGTATTGGAATGCTCTTATGATAGTATGATGCGGCACCATTTTGGTGGACTTAGTGAATAATATGGTGCTTGAGTTGGAAGTGTGATAGAAAACTAGGGTTTGTTTGCTTAGATTATTTATATTCTTTTGAACTTTCACTTACAAGGCAAAAATAACCAAATAGGTCCTTTTGGCTTTGGGTTTGACTTTCGACCGGATAATATTGCATGATGGTATAAATCAAAGGATAAAACCAAAAGCATTTATTTAGGTACTTTGTGACTTAGAGCATCTCTAGCAGATTCAGTAAAAGTGGAACAATTTTCCAGTTCAACTGAAAACAATTAAACCGTGAAGGTCCATGCAGAACATATATGTATTTTTTGTATTCTTCATCTTACCCAACTAGTCTATCCGTTACGTACAAATTAAGTGCCGCCAGACGAAACTCATTCCGCTCCCATCCCCCCCCCCCCCCCAGCTTAGGCCCTCGCCTGACCCTCATAGCGCTCGCCTCCATGGGTTGCGAGCACGACCACCCCCAACCTGCTCGAGCACTCACCTTGCTCTCCCAGCGTTAGCTTCCCCCGCCTCCTCTTGTGGAGGTGCTCCCACATGGAAGCTTGGCCATGGAGGTGTTCCCATGGAAGTCCTTCCATGGGCTCCGAGCACAGGCCACGATTTCGCACAAAATCGGTCAGAATCATACCTCCTCGTTGGGAATCGAAGATTGTCGTCAGAATCGAATCTCCTCGTCTTGGAATCAAACTCGGTAGTCGCCGGCACCGGCGCCAACGGAAGCGTTAACTTTATCGTGTACAACTAAAAATCGACTCCAAAACTGGTTATAGGGGTACCAAGGTGTGAGAATATCGGGAACATATTTTCCGGGTTGGGCAAATAGACCTAATCAAACACAAACAGCCCAAACGAATTAACTGCGCGCTCTGTGCTTGTCAAGGCAGCCGGTGACACGGCTTTTTGTTTGGATGTCGCAGGGTGGTGCCCCGTTTGGTTCACTTTTCATTCTTTTGAGGAGGAGCTAAACTTATGTGCTGTGATTAAACGAGGTTGAGGACTGGGCGTTGGCCCAGTGGTAGGAGCCAGCGGTGGCTGCTCCTCCCGCCCGGGTTCGATCCCTTGTCGATGAATTTCGGGTGTCTCACGCTCGCGGCACTGTTCAATAGGAACAGTGTCCGTGGTACTGTTCACTAGGAACAGTATTCCGCATCATCAATAAGTGTCTCTGGTCTAGCCTGTGAGCTCCATGAGGGAAAAAATCTTGTACCAGGCAGACAAGTCGGGTCTAGTTTGTAGGTCAAGATTAGGTTCATAGCTAGTGGTGTGAGTGTGGTGTGAGTGTGGTGTGCGTGTGTAAGGCTGTGTGTCTGATCAGATACTACAACTTGTACCCACTTAAGTGAGACGCAAAAAAAAAAAAAATTAAACGAGGCGGTGACCACAAAAAGAGGTTTTAACAGTTTTAGTCCCACATCTTGCACCATTTGGACTTTTTAGTCCCACTTCTTGCAAATTAAACATGCTTAGTCCCACAACTTGTTTAGGATGAACTTTTTAGTCCTGGCCGTCTCAGATCGCGACACGTGGACGCCACGGTGGCAGCTAACTTTGCAGAGAACCCCCTCGACTTTTTAATATTCACCGATAGGTCCACTGCTCAATTAGAGAGGGTTGGTTCAACACCGCATCCTCCTCCCCAAATCGAGTTGACCAAATCGTACACGGCGGCGGCGGAGCTCCCCAATGGCGTCGTACGGAGAGGCGGTGTCGGAGGACTCGCTGGAGAGTACGGCGAGGTCCCCTGCGCCTGGTCGCGCTCCGATGGTCGTGGCGCCCTTGCGTCGGGCAGGGGAGGCTGCGGTGGCTCCGGCGTCCTCCCGTCGGGCAGGGGAGGCTGCGGTGGCTCCGGCGCCCTCCCGTCGGGCAGCGGCGGATGCGGTGTCTCCGGCGCCCTCCCGTCGGGTATCGGAGGATGCGGAGGCTTCTGGTGGTCGCCTAGGTTCAGCCGGACGGCGGTCGGGTGCGGCGGAGGAGACGGCAGCTGAAGCAGCGAGGCAGCAGAAGCTTTACAACAAGGTGATGCTTCTGCATTACCAACTCGCTGATGAGGCGACGAAGAAGGCGATGGAAGAGCCCACTGGTTGGAGGCCAGAGCTTCCAACGAATTTCAGCTTGGAGATGCAAATAAAAATTCTGCAGGGACGTCTGAATGCCAGGAAGTAGAAGAGAAGAAGAAGCAGCGAAGAAGAAAATGCAAAGAAGAAGAAGAGGGAAACTGTTTGTGTTTCTTCTAGCTGTAGCTGCAGTTTCTGGATTCAAGAGTTCAGTACAAGAAGAAGAAGTAGCTGAAATAAGAGTTTGTGTTGCTAGTTTCATGTGCTCTGTTTGTGTTGGTTCTAGCTTTAGCAGCAGTATCTGGTTTCAAGTGTTTTGTACTAGAAGAAGTAGCTGAATTCTAGTTCGTGTTGGTAGTTTCATAAGCAGCAGTATGTGGTTCCTTCCTTTGTATCCATGTGTACTATCAATATGAAATATGTGTTCATGTCCCAATTTTGAGTTAAGTTCAGATGTGAGAGCTTGTTTCTTCTAGCAAAGACTACCAGGCAGTGCATATGGTTTAAAATTTCAGTTGAGTTTCCTCTATTTGAGATAGATTCTAATTTCAGTTCAGTTCTTCTATTTGAGCTGTTCTTGTACCAGTACAAGTAGATGAGGCAAACCTGATCTTCTATTTCAGCTGTTCTTGTACTGCTTTGAACACGAAATTAACTCACTGAAAATGAACAGCTAGTATTCAGGTTCAGCCAAAACATCACATTTGGCTATCTTGCCCTCTGTTAATAGATAGCATTTTCAGAGGCTTACCTAAATTAGTAAACCTTGCCTATATGGCCATGTACCTTCTTAGATCTCCTATACTACTTGTATACTTGTACCTTGTTTTTATGTGGCAACCATCTATGAATATCAAAGGCCTACATCCAGCAAGAAACCCCCTTTTGCAAGCATCATAACTCCAGTACAGAGTGGCCAAGTGCTGCTTATGTTCAGTGCTAGCAGGATCATTCACTGAATTTGTTGTCAAGAAGAACTTAGAACCAGGATTGCTCCTCCTAAGCTCCTGTCCATAATCCATGAGTAGTTGGAACTGCGCTTCCTCATCACTATGTATACGTAGCAATGCAGCTTTTCTTGCTCTGTCCAACTTCCATCTTGGAGGGCACATTTTGAATTCCCTTCTCACTTTTGCAGCAAAGCTTGATAGATCTAGCTTCTGGTTGTCAATGAATTCATGCATGAACGTATCTGTCAGAATTGTTGTTGTGAGTGCTTTGAGTGGCCATCCTCCTTCACAAGTGTGGTTGCCTTCATACTGAGTGACTACAAACCCTCCTGTCCTGCTCCTATCATTGGCTGTTTTCAGCATCCAAGTACAGCCAGGAGCACACACAGCTTCTACCCTTCGCTTCTCATTTCTTGTCTTCTTTATTTGTACTCTATGCCTCACTATGTATTTTCCCAAAGCTTTCCTCACCTCATGAACTCCACTAAACACCATCCCTAGTCTGAAAGAAGGGTTTTCCATGTCAACCTCTGGATTAAATGACTTAAACTTATCCAACAACTTCTGTTTGTCACCATCACCAATGTTTAGATCAGCATCCTCTAGAGCATCATCATCTTCGAGATCCACAACAATTTCCTTCTCATTGTGATCATTAACAGTTTTATCAACACTGTCCACAAACAAGCCATCATCACCCTCATCAACTAAGTAATCACTATCATATAGCTCAAAATCACTGTCAACATCACTTTCATCTGAATCTGCAATTTCCTTTTGCTTCCTCTTGTCAAGTACCACTGCGGAAGATGAACTTGATGCTGCTGCCCGAGCACTAGCTTCAGGTCTCAGCTTCTCCTTATCTCCTATTGCAGCTTTCCTGTCATTTACCACAGAAGTTATGCTGATTGGAACTTCAGGTCTAACTCGCCTGAGATAGTCACTGTGATCCACAAAAAGGACAAGTGTTTTCTCTTTCTTGCTGGCTTTGATCATCTGATAAATTTGCGATTGGTTTTCCACCAGGACTAAGCCTTCTGAAATATCCTTGTCTGGCAAACACCAATACACCTGAAGTGTTCCATCTCTCTTCTCTCCAAGATTTCTCAATATTTCATCGATCCAGAAAAGGGACCAAGTATCAGCAGTACAATTATCAAAATGTGCAGTGGTACGGCTCACATACTCAAAACTATCACCCGAACCGCAAAAAATTCCATTGTATGCAACTTCCACCGTGAACATGCATGTTTCTCCTCCTGCATTACCTAAAACTGTAGCAAAAATTATGGTTCTGGCCAAAAATGCTGAATTTTATGTGTACAATGTAATAACAGTTCATATCCACAATAGATGAACATTTAAAACCAACATCTTAACAAAACTACAGTAGGATCAGTTCACTGACTACACTGCACTGCATATGAAAAACTTCAGTAAATTCAGTTAACAAAACTACACCAAACCTACTGCAGTACACCAAATCGGCCTACCAATGACTGGAATGAGAAAACTTAACAGCAGATAGCAGGTTCAGTGCACTTACAACACTGCACTGCATATGAAAAACTACAGTAAGTTCAGTTAACAAAACTACACCAAACCTACTGCAGTTCATCGAAACTACACCAAATCCCTAATTTCTTCCCGATCGTACGCGCAGTAAACCCCCACCGGCGACAGTTAACACTGTGCTGGCGAGACTGTCTCAACGCCATCGATCTGCTTCATAGGCATCGGCCATGCATGGTGGTGATTGGTGAAGAGGAAGCATGGCAGGTCCTGCCTTGGCGGCCGGCCGGCCGCCTGCATCCTTATAGACACGCACGGTAGCGAGATCATCTCAGCGCTGTTGAGAGCCACGACGAGCAACATGGCCTGCCGATCAGGGACGGCGCGGTGCTAGAAAATCATCGACGGTATTTTTCAATCCCGTCCTCGATCGACCGATCAGGGTAGGTGTAATTTGACTTACGGTATGACGGAGGATCATCGCCAAACTCGCGGTATCTCATTTCCGTCGCCCTCGGTCGCGCCCTGCTCGCCGTCGCCCGCCGTCGCCCTTGTCGCCGTCGCGAGCTGCTCTGCCTCGATAGAAAAGGTAATGAAGAGCGAAATCCCGATAACTGTGGATCGGTAACTGTCATAAGTGGGGAGGACCTAAAGGGAATTTCTGCAAACCTCGAGGATAAAAATGCTAAATTAGCGGCCACCGTGGCGTCCACGTGTCGCGATCTGAGACGGCCAGGACTAAAAAGTTCATCCTAAACAAGTTGTGGACTAAGCATGTTTAATTTGCAAGAAGTGGGACTAAAAAGTCTAAATGGTGCAAGATGTGGGACTAAAACTGTTAAATCCTCCCACAAAAAAGACAGTGCACGCGTGCGTGTCTTACACAGTTACACTCCCCCAAAGCCGAGTGAGTCGTCCCCAGCGCTGGAATTGCTTGCTCACTGATTGACTCTTGCCGTGTTTCTTCTGTTTGTGTTTTGCCCTTAATCAGCGATGACACGCTGCTGCCTGCCCTAAACACCAGCGGAACAGACACGCCCCTCACCTCTCTCTCATTAATGAATATGGATGGTTGAGCTTCCCGAGTGAGTGACATCTGAAGAAAGAGAGTGAGAAAGAAGGGAAAGCAGCCGGGGGACAGGGCAAAAGCGAGCAAGAAAGCAGCACCCACTACGCCCCCTCCTTCCTCGCCCAATCCAATCCAATCCACTCCACTCCACTGTAAATCTATCCGGTGGAAGCAAGGAATTGAAGCCAAGAGCTTGAAGAATTCGACACGAGCTGAAGCAGAGAAGCAACCGAGTGAGGGAAAGATCGAGAGAGAGAGCTCACTGGCCTGTCTCACTGTCCTAAGCAAGAGGAACACGATGCCGCTCCCCCCGCTGCTCCTCCTCCTCCTGCTCCTGCCGTCGGCGGCCGTCGCAGGCAAGGTCCACCACTCTCCCCCCTTCGCCTTCCACTTCTTCCCGGGCGACGGCGCCATCGCGCAGCTCGCCCTCACCGGCGCCAATGCCACCTCCGCCGGCGCCATCTCCATGCGCTCCCCGCACGCCCGCGTCCAGTACCACAAGCCCATCCACTTCGCCGCCGGCGCCTGCTTCTCCACCTACTTCTCCTTCTCCCTCCACCCCACCCCCACCAAATCTCACGCCGCCGCCGCGTCCCTCGCCTTCTCCCTCGCACCCAGCAGCCACGCCGCTCACGCCCTCTCCGTCGCCTTCGACGCCGCGGACCCCAGCAACATCCGAATCCAAATCGACTTCGCCGGCGAAAAGGCCGGCCTTTTCACCGGCCTCTCCGCCGCCACCCGGAGGCTGCATTCCTGGATAGAGTACAACGCCACGTCCGCCACGCTCCTGGTCGGCATCTCCGCCTCGGGCGCCCGCAAGGCGCCGGGCTCGCTGCTCTCGCAGCCGCTCGATCTGTCCACCCTCCTCCGCGGCGGCGGCGGCAGGAATAAGACCGTGCTCGCCGGGCTCGCCTCCGCCCATGCCAACTGCACGCTCTTCAGCTGGGCCTTCAGGGCCGTCAACGGGCCTCCCTACCTCATGCACTCCCTGCCGCTCGACCCCACCGGCTTGTCGGTCACCACGCCGCCGCCGGGCCACCTCCACCGCGCCGCCCCAGGCAACCGTTACCACTGGGTGTCGCTGCTGTTCGCTGCCGCCTGCGGCGCCGTGCTCACTTTCTTCGTGCTCTTCGTCTGGTACTCCATGGGGGCGCGCCGCCCCGTCGCGCCCGTGGAGTACCCCATGCACCCGGCCTCCTCCGACGGCGTCTACGAGAAGATTGTGCTCGTCGGAGTCAAGGACCTCCCTTCTGCCGGTGTGGCCTCAGCTGGTAACAAGTAGTCAGTCGGTCGCTAGCTAGATTGTACCATTGCAACAAGTGTGCTCATGTAACTGTAAGTAGGGAATTGTTGCTAGTAAGTGTGGTGGGAAATGCAGATTTTGCGGGGGAAAGCGAAGAACGCAATTTCTGCACTTCCCACCCGGGTTAGAATTCGATTGCTTTGCTGTTTCTAAGTTGTATCTCTCATGTCCTCCACCTGTGCTACTACTATTTTTCCATCTTGTGGTTCATACTGATGTGCTTGCTAATGTTCAAGTTGTGTTTTCCGGCAAATGCATATAGCTGACGAGAAAGAGGGTGACAAGCTTTGCTGCATCGTGGACAGGGTTCTTCACCCCATTTCTGTTTCTTCTCGCACCCCCTGTTGCTGAATGCATCCACTTCGTGCACTTGTGCTTTGCAAAATTTTGCTTGATTTGGTGATTGTTGCTTCAGTACTCCTCAGTTCACGCGCATGTGCTTTGCAAAGTTGATCGCTTTGGTTTCAAATGCACTTCACAACTAGTGTTTATGAGGCTGGGGAATAGCCCTTTTTGAAAAGAGAAAAAACTAGTGTTAATATAGTCCTGCATTAGCATATTCAGAGTTTCTTATCTAGCAGCTTCAACTTGCAGGAGACTGTTGCAGCTTGGTGACATAGGTCTATCTCAAGTTGCATAACAAAATGCAGCTAGGTGCAGTTCAGTTAGCCAAAGCCACTTTGCATTAATATTGTAGATGTGCACAAGAGTGCTGAAATCAAATCATTATGGGGAAGATCTAGGAGCATGCTACTATATGCCCATTGCTAGTTTCAGTTAGGGGTGAAATCAAATCATTATGTGCACAAGAGTGCTGAAATCAAATCAGTTAGGGGTGATCCAGAGTTTGCTTTAGTTAGTTTTGTATTTTGGAATCGGATGCTCCTTTTGGTTGGACTAGTTGCATCGTGGAAACATGTAAAGACAACAATCTATGACATCAAAGGCATGGACAGGCTATTATGTAATACTCCTACAAGACTACAATATAGTTAACACACTGATGATATGGATCTTCTGTAGTACAATTGTGATACCAGTTGTACCATTAATACAGTAAGTTTTTCCACTAGAGTTGCTACGATGGACGAAAACCGGGTCTTCTTCCAAAGAATGCACTGTCATTTGATTGGTCGTATTGTATTGTAAACATCTGGATTGCCTCGGTATTTGGCACTTTACGGTTTGTTTGCCTGTGATGAGATTAGATTAGAGTACTGTGGTAGTTTGTCTGTGGAGAGTAATTATTTGTTTCTAAAAACAGTACTCAGAGTAGTTATGGATTACTAGAATCTGGCATTGTTGACAAAAAAATGGAGGCTATGCATAGCAGTAGCTGATGGTCTGTAAGGAAACAGTGTTTTGATAATGTCCTCGGTAGATTCCGATAGAACCTGTAAACTGCATGTTCTGGTAAAACATCCTGGTTTTGTTATTCATGTCAGTATGTCACCTTTTAGAGTTTTTCCTAATGGGTGCAAAGATTGCATTCTAGAGCTGGTATGAATAATAACTACCACTTCTCATTTTAGAGCTGAACATCAGGAATGATCTCATGAAGTAGCGATGCGAGTGCAGGAATGGAATACATACTGATGTTAGTGCTTCCTTTGGCCGTCTTCTCCAGTTCATTCTGAGGACAGGAAATGCAGGCAAGGTATATGATGCTGCACTAACAACAGGCATGGATGGTTGGTGAGGAGAGACCTAGATTAGATGAATAGAGAGGAATCGGAGAAGAGAGGTAATTTGCGTGGCTCGTATCGCTGCTGCGAGAGAAAGGAGAAAATGAGCACTGCCGCTGATGCTTCAGGAGTCGTCAGCTGAATCTTTGTGGAGACGGCAACTCGTGTTTAGTTTAACGCAACACTACTATGCTGCCGTGCACGCCATAGTGCCAAAAAGGGAAAAAACTCTTGAATAATCAATCAGTAGATAGATACGCATATATTTTTGTTGAGAGAGATACGCCTAGTTTTGGTATTGGGATTTTGCTCGAATAACAAACTCACAAACAAACCACCGATATAGTAGAGCCCTTGCGGTTGCCAAAAAATCGCGACAAACTAACTAACAAACCAACCAACGAGCTCATCTTCTAGTAGAAAAACAATCCAACAGACACAATTGAAGTTCTTGGCCCCTCTTCTTGTTCTTCTTCCTCCGCCTCCCCCTTCCGCCCCGCCTATTATATATCACTGCCGGCGGCGGCGCAGCACGAGCCCAGCTACCACGCGCGGTTCGCCGCTGCTGCTACCGCCACCAATCATCAGACGCGTCGCCTGGAATTAAAGGGACGGTGTTAGTGGGGAGGGGATCGCTTCGATTCTGTTTATATTCTCCGTGAGCGGGGCGGCGAGTCAAGGCCTTCCATTTTTTCCAGACTGAATTCAACTGATCGGAGGAGGAAAGCATTAATAAATCTAAAAGGAAGCCCCCCCCATTGCCTTTCAGAGATGGATGTGAGTGAGCCTTATTCCTCTTTCTTTCTTTCATTCTCTCTGCATTAGAAAGATAGCCCGGCGCACAACACGAACGAATCTATGCTGCTATAGCCTATAGAATCGGATGAAATGGACTTATGCCTTTATTCTGAGATGGATTGGTCGCTTCAATTATTACTCTATTATTAATATTATTACTGTTCTATTTCATTGTTATTTTTGTTATTATTTTCGCAACGTGTGCCAAGAAGGTGGAGTGCAAACAAGGAATTAATAGGGTATTAGTATTAATGCGCATGTGTTATGGATGTGAAGCGAAAATGATAAATTGGTGGTGTATTGTTCTCTTTGAAAAAGAATGAAAATTCCCAAAATTCACTTGCTGTATGCTACTTTTGTGACGTTGGCAGCCTCCTTTTTATAGGTCACCAGGCAGCAGCAGCTCGACGAGGAAGCCCTCTCTAGCTATTCTCCTCCCGCTTCTTCTTCTTGGGCCTCAGCCTCTTCTTCCTCGTCTTTGCCTGGCTCGGGTGACATAGACAGGGAGCCGCTGCTGCCCAGCAAGATGGCTGATGACGAAAAGGGTGAGACGGTCGACATTTCCGAGGATACCGCGCACCAGATTAGCATCGGTAATCATTTCTACCTCACTCTTCCTTCCATGATAACAACAAGGATAGCTCAGCTGCTCACTGGTTGTTGGCTTATGTGAATCTTATACTGCTCTCTTCTTGTGGTGCATCTTAATTAGTCTGTTACCATCAAGTCAAATGCCTATCAATAATATGGTCTGCTGTAAAATCGATCCCATGTCACAGCTGTCTTTCTTTGTTTCAACCCAATTGCATTTCTATTTTACACTCCAAGGGTTTTTACATTCAATCATACTTTGATCATGAAAGGACAAACAAAAACAAAATAAAATGCTGAGTTCTCTGAATTTTCAGTGATGCCTCGTCTCACTGTTCCAGTAACTAAATCTGAAAATACGAAGTAAACCATGGATCAGTGCTGTTGGTTCAGGACCATAAATAACGTTAGTGATGCCTCACCTCACTGCTTCCCATAACTGAAACTACAAACATTTTTAAACCATGTATCCCGCTCTGGGTTCAAGACTGAAAAGACATTATGATTCTTTTTTGCCTGATTATTTTCTTCTGAATGCAATTCATGTATCCATGTCTTAAATTAGCACATACTATAACTCATGAAAGTTTCTGGTCATTTTCAGATCCTTGGTATCAAGTTGGATTCGTCCTGACAACAGGGGTGAATAGTGCATATGTTCTAGGGTACTCTGGGTCGATTATGGTCCCTTTAGGCTGGATCGGTGGAACATGCGGCTTACTCCTGGCTGCTGCAATATCGATGTACGCAAATGCTCTGCTTGGCCGCCTCCATGAAGCTGGTGGCAAACGCCATATCAGATACAGAGATCTTGCTGGACATATATATGGTACACATTCATACACTCCATCCCCTATTGTAATGAGATAGAAATTACATTAAAAAAATGGATTTCACTATTTTGACTTCGAGGACACCCATATGTCCAAGTTTTCTTGCGAAAAGGTCCACCTATGTATTAATAATCATCAACATAAGTACAAAAATCTCTAAAGTAATAAAAATTACAAATAGGTCCTTGGACTATCTAGCTACAACTACAAGCACTGGAGCGAGCGCCGCCGTCCTGGCCCATCCCTCACTGGAGCTGGGCAAAACTTGTCGTAGTAGAGTGCAAAGAATGTGGTTATTGAGGTCTTGGGGTCAAAGATAGGTAGTTCCAAGTTTTTAATTCTACTTCTTTTCCCAGAGTGTGTACCACCACTTCATTCTTCACTTTCCTCTTGTGATTATTTTATATTATTCGTATGGAATTCAAAATGCAATCCTTTTATTTCTTAACAAATAAGAAAGTTTGCTTCTGCTCATAATTAGTTTACCTTTGTTCTGATGACTACAGGAAGAAAAATGTACGCACTTACATGGGCTCTACAGTATATTAATCTTTTCATGATCAACACGGATTTATCATCTTAGCTGGCCAAGCACTAAAGGTATGATAGTCATAACCACAACCTCCTAAGTTCTGTTATGGTTGTGTTAAAGATACTTGCGTGATGTTTTGTCCTCCAAGACTTATTTGTGATTTCCTCTCTTCAGGCAATATATGTACTCTTTGAGACGACGGACTTCTAAAACTTCCCTACTGCATAGCATTATCTGGGTTTGTCTGTGCGCTTTTTGCATTTGGAATTCCTTATCTATCTGCTCTCCGGATTTGGCTGGGATTCTCCACAGTTTTTAGTCTCATCTATATTGTGATAGCATTTGTGTTGTCGCTTAGAGATGGTATTATCCTTTTGTTCCTTTCCAGAAGTATTTTCATATTCGTTTATATTTGTTGGCCATATTATAAACTATGCTGGAGGTTTCTGCAATATGACATTTTATTTCATCACTTTTTTTCAAGGTATAACCGCACCTGTAAAGGATTATAGTATTCCTGGATCACAGTCAACTAGAATCTTCACTACGATAGGTGCTGTAGCAAATCTTGTATTTGCATACAACACTGGAATGCTGCCAGAAATTCAAGTGAGCCATTGTGTAGTAGCACGTCAGACTGGTTACTAATTTATCTGCAATGAAATTACCTTATATGTCTCATCTACCATGCAGGCAACCATAAGGCCTCCTGTGGTGAAGAACATGGAGAAGGCTCTCTGGTTCCAATTCACTATTGGCTCGTTGCCTCTATATGCCGTGACCTTTATGGGTTACTGGGCTTACGGCTCATCAACGTCAAGTTATCTACTGAATAGCGTCAATGGCCCAGCTTGGATAAAAATTGTTGCAAATCTCTCAGCGTTTCTTCAGACTGTCATAGCATTACATGTAGGTCCACCTTAGTATCACTAAGTCCAAACCAGCAACGCATCATGAAGTTGACGCTTCAGTTTGTTTTGCAGATATTTGCAAGCCCAATGTATGAGTTCCTGGACACGAGATTCGGCAGTGGACAAGGTGGGCCTTTTGCAATCCACAACGTTGTGTTCAGAGTTGCAGTGAGAGGAGGCTACCTGACGGTGAACACGTTGGTGGCTGCGATGCTCCCGTTCCTTGGCGACTTCATGAGCCTGACGGGCGCCCTGAGCACCTTCCCCCTCACGTTCGTCCTCGCAAACCACATGTACCTCATGGTGAAGGGGCCCAAAATGTCTTCCTTCCAGAAAGGTTGGCACTGGCTGAACGTTGTTGGGTTCAGCTTGTTGTCTGTCACGGCTGCAGTTGCTGCGCTCAGGCTTATCATGCTTGATTCCAGTACTTACCACTTATTCGCTGATATGTGAGGCCAATTATTTTGATCAGTTACTATAGATTTTTTTTACATAATTATTTAGGGGAGTGTGGGTTAGGTAGGTAGAGTATATGAAACCCTCGGTATTGAAATAAAATAGCATCATTGAGCGAGGTGTTCCTATAGATGTGGTTGCCTAAACTTATCTCTGTTTGCCTGAAATATGTTTTGGGGCAAGTTATGTGCATGATGAATTCAGCAATATGAAACTGATGGCAACTGGTTTGGTAGTTAACAAGAGGCAATGCAATGCACAAGGCTGTTTACTGGGTACCTGATGCCCGGGCTGAGTAATTTTACTGCTGCTGCTTCTTGTGAAGATGAGTAAGTTGGGTTGTATTGCTATGCTCTAAATCTTGTTCCTGTCAAGTTTGTACCTGGATGTGTAAATCCAGCTGGTTGTTTCTTGAAGAATGCCCAGAGGCCTCCGTTGCCGCTACCTGCAGAGTTCCATCGTCTCTGTTTTGCAAATTACTCTGCTTCTTCTATAGCAGTTGAAGGAAAAAGATGTTCTTAATGGTTGCAAATTACTCTGCTTCGTCTCTGTTCTTAGTGTCCGGGTACCTTTTCTAAACTACGGGACGGCTGGCTTCCACGCTTCCACTATCGAACTGATATGGCTTAGCAAACATATCCCAACAGCAGCCGGTGTGCCGAGCAAACCAAAAGAAGCGGCAAAATAACCAAAGAGGTAAAGCAAATACTATTCCCACTTTCTAAAAAAAACCTACGTTTTAGATTTAGCTAAAGTTAAACTTTGTAAGATTTGACCAAATGTCAACATCTACAATACCAAATGCATACAATATGTATATTTCTTAATGGTTGTAATAATATTGATTGATATTGTATACTCCCTCCGTTCCACAATATAAGATGTTCTAGCTAGATCACATGTTGGCTAGGTGCAAACTCAAATGAGTGTACATACACATTAAAACATGTCTACATACATCTAGATACATGTGAATGTGGACAAAAGCTAAAACATCTTATATTTAGGAACGGAGAGAGTATATGATTGATATTTTGCCCTATATACTTTAGTAAAACTTTACTACTTAGTCAAACCGTTTGTCTGATGTGGTCATGGTGGACAGGGCGAAACAAAGCAAAAAATGGGGAACACCGCTTGTCTCCCGAGGAATTCCAGAGATAGATTTGGCATCAGGTGGGGAGTGGAAGCAGTATTTTGGTACGAAGCCCAAAGTGCACTTGCACCATGTTCAGAATTGGCAGGCGTCCCCCACCGGACTGGGTCATGATCAACCTGGATGGTTCGTTTAGTCCTGAAGGTAGGAGAGGAGGCTGGGGTTGCATAGCACGCAATAACGAGGGCGAAATTCTGTTCTCTGCTGCTGGAAACTTGCCTCACCTGTCCGAAGCGCTACATGCCGAGGCTATGGCTATGATGAAAGCCATTGAGCTGGCGGAGCAATTTGGGATGGGTCGTGTGATCTTCTCGACAGACTGTCTGACTCTTAAACAAGTCATCACCTCTTGTTCGCTTGATCGAGCCCCTCTGGGTACGTTGTTCCGCGAAGCCAAGTTCCTGCTAAGCTTAGGGTTCATTGAGTACCAAGTTGTTTTTAAACCTCATTCATGTAATAATCCAGCGCATGTGCTGGCCAATATCGGTGCTAGTGAGGTTTTCGGAAACCATGTTATGTGGTTTTCTGATCCTCCGAGTGATGTAACCCGTGCAGTGGCCGACGATCTTGTCGAGTCCACAAGTTAATGGTATAATAGGTGTTTTAATTTCAAAAAAAAGAATTGTAGGATTTTCATTTTTTTTTGAAGATTTGAATCTTAAGAAAATTTTCCTATGGAACCCTTTGAATCATAGTATCCGGGCTACCAAATCCAAATGAAATCTATTTTTATTGGATTCTCAACATGAGCTGAGAGCTCATCTAAATTTGGAAATCGTTGAGCGTCTTCCTGGGGATTCAGGGATTCCAACCTCCACCTTCCCACCATCGGATTTCATTAAAAGGCAAAATCTTGTCCGTCTGATCCAGCATACCCCCACCATGCGTACCATGATTTGTGTGCCAATGTAACATTGTTGCAGCATTTTTTCCGTGGTGGGAGAAAGTTGTAGAAAATCAAAGAAACATTTAAAAACACCGATGCGGCAAAAAGTGATATGAGTATACAGCAAAAAAATATGAGCACTACTAGGACAGTGTAGTGGACCCGGAAGGTAAGGAAGGGCATGACCCATCCTAATGACCTGCTAGAACAAGGAGACGCCCACCACGCCCGCACCTTGGACGACCATGTTTTCCCTTGGGATCACTACTAGGAAAAGGCTTATAGCCACCAGCCTACCGCTGGCGGATGTCATTTCCGTCCGCCAGCGTTACTACCGTTGGCGGGCTGGTTTTGCACGTACCGCTGGCGGACGCCCACTCTGCCCGCCAGCGGTAGTAGCAGGAATTTGCGAGGAGGTGGGGCAAACTACCGCTGGCGGACCGAATACGTGCCCGCCAGCGGTACTAAACGTACCACTGGCGGACGCTATATAGAGCCCGCCAGCGGTAGTTGCCTTGGCTGGGCCAAAAAACTAGCAAATTACCGCTGACGGGCACGCTAAATCGTCCGCCAGTGGAAAGTGCAATACCGCTGGCAGGCACGCTACGCCGTCCGTCAGCGGTAACTTAGCATGTAAATTCACACGACTAGAAAATCGTATTTACAAAAATAATCTGTAAATTCCCTTCGGAACCATTGCTTCCTATACCAAGGCACACCTATTTGTAGAATATGAGAACTTTATCACAAACTATGCGTTGGGAATTGACATAACTTGGTCATTTGGTTTGAAACAATTTCCTGGATGTTTATACTTGATAGTGCTTTTTGTGAATAATGTTTCTGAAACTTTTGTCAAAAATCAAGTTTATCATTTTACATAGCAACTAAGTACACATAAAAGGACTTCATGCAAGAGGATATATCTTTTTCTATTTCTATGTGAGACATATCCGTATTTCTATTTCTATGTGAGACATATTCATATTTATGTTTGTATGAGACATATTATCTATGTACGAGACATATTCATATTTATGTTTGTATGAGACATATTATCTATGTACGAGACATATCAGAGGAAAATAAGTTGTACGAGACATATTATTAAACAAACATTGCAACTTACACAGTCAACAAGAAAAGTGTTAGTAGCGACAACACAACATAAATTGAAAAAGAAAAGTCATCTACCATCGACACAGCCTCCCGCATCACTCTTCCTCTTCGACGATGCTTCACCCTTGTCCTTCGACGACGCCGCACCCTTGCCCTTCGACGCCGCCGCCGCTGCTGCAGCTTTCTTGCTCGCTTCAGTCGGCATGAAGATATCATCTTCATCCTCGCTCTCCTCGACCCATAAAATCGGTTTACGAAGAGCATCCAACATATCTGCTTCACTCCTATATGTTACCTTCTCCTTCTGCCAACTAGCATGCAGCCTCAGAAGTTCTTTTTCTATTTCCTTCCAATTCCTCCATGGCCACCCATGCCTAACTAGCTTCGCTGATAGCTCACGGAGATAAGGTGGATGACTAACAATATCCTCGAATGGGATCTCCTTATTGTCTACCTTGAACTCGGCCGTAAACCTCAAAAGTAGTGCCGACATTCCTTCCGGGAAACTACCATCTGAAGGAAATCTCGACATGTTCGAGTGAGTGGACTAGAATGCTTACCAACCTCAGTGCGCATGGGTTTTTATAGGCCGAGATGAGAAGAATTGGCGGGAGAAACAGGCGGGAGATAGGCCAGCGGTAAAAAAGGGCGGGAGGAAAAGGGCGGGAACAAAATGGCGGGAACAAAATGGCGGGAACAATTGACCAGGAAACAAATTTTACTCGGAAAAAAAAACCCATGCACTAGTCGTCTTCGTCAAAGACGACTAGGGCTTATCGTCTTTGCTAAAGCCGATTAAGTCTTGTCGTCCTTGTTAATGCCGATAGCTGCATTTTTGCCACTTAAAAAAAGAAAACTTGTATTTATAAAAATAATTTGTAAAATTATTTTGAAATACACACATGTGTTTGAAATGCAAAAAAGTTTTTGAAAAGATAAAAAAAAACAGAAAAAAGGACCTTACCACTGGCGGACGGAGAAGGCCGTCCGCCAGCGGTATGCTCGGGCCACTTACATGTGGGCCCCGTCCGCCTCTTCTCTCCAAATAATCCCCTCACGCGCTGCTCGTCTCCAAAAATTCCCGCCCCCGTCGCCGCGCGCCCTCTCCAAAACTCCGGCTCCCGTCGCCACCGCCGCCCACCGCCTCCACGCCACGCTGCGCCAGTCTGCCGCCGCCGGCGACCACGCCGCGCTCGGCCCCTCCCCCTCCCCCTCCTGCCCTACCGCTGCTCGCCGCGCCCCTCTGCTCGCCGCGCGTACACCCACCCTCCCCCTCTGCTCGCCGTCGTCACCCTCCATGCCGGCGCGCCCGTCTGCAGCCGCCCGTCCGCGCCCGAGCAGCGCCACACCGCCGTCGACGCCCCCTTCCTTCCCTTCCCGAGGTGCGGCCCGTCTCCCTCCTCTCCCTCCCCTCAAATGGGCTGCATCGAAGGTGTTTGTTGAAATGCCAACAACAAATTGAGATGAACTTTGTAGTTGTTGTTAGATGCATGCGCTCGCCCGCTAGTTGTTGTTAATTGCTAGTTGATGTTAGTGCTGCTAGGAACTTTGTAGTACATGAAAAAAAATTGAGATGGAAATTTTCAGAAAATTCGCTAAGTGTTAAGTATGGTCACTGTTTAAACATACGCGAAGTTGGATCAAGATTAGATAATTTTTTAAGCCTCCGAAGTTGGTATTTTTTAACTATCTTGAAGATGATATATGTGTATCGATGTGAATTTATTGTGCTTGTGGTGGTGGCTGCGATTGCGGCCTTGTGACTATGTATGAAACGTTTGCAGGTACCCTAGAGACCCTTGAGATTGCCGGAATGTTGATTAATTTCCATTCCGGCAAATTCGGGTACTCCATATGCCATAATTTTAGCAAAGGTCATGCCGAATTTTTTCGTGCAATTTGGCATGACTTGCTAAAATTATGACATATGGAGTAACTATGATTCATGGGTATATGCAAACTTTTCATCACCACCCAAGTGAATTTTTTCTTATAGTGTTGTTTTACTAACTACGATTTTTTGTGTGTGCGAAGATGGCTAACAATATGGAGGCCGGGACTTCTCGAGGTGGAGTCAACAAGGAGCCAGAGGATAATTATTTGATGATGGTTCGGAAGTCAATCGACGCCGATCTGGATGCCGACGATGACGAGACCACATCTGGTGACGGCGGAGGTGGCCACGAGACCACATCTGCTGGTGGCGGAGGTGGCCACGAGACCACTTCTGCTGGCGGTGGAGGTGGCAACGAGACCACATCTGCTGGCGAAGAAGGTGGCAACGAGACCACATCTGCTGGCGGATCCCAGCGTGAACGTAAGCCAAGGCGCCCAAACAGGCTCCCTAGCGGTTGACTGACATTTATGGAGGTGAACTCAGATGGGATTCCTACGCAGCCAAAAAAATATGCAAAAGGGTACGGCTTAGCCTTGGGATGCATTGTGCGGGACTTCGGCAACATCAACCAGGAGAACATAAGGAATAAAGAGAACTCACATGTGGCCACACTCCTTATTTCCAAGTTGCACGCATCGTCCACTTTCCCGAAGGAGTACGACGACAATGATATCAAGAAGAATATCATAAACACATACGCCCTCGGCAAGTTCAGCAAAGCCTTTTCAACTTGGAGATCAGAAGTGAGAAAGGCCATTCTTAATGGTGATGATTTCGATAAGATCAACGCCAAGTGGCCCTCCATTTCTGAAGAAGACTACAACATTTTCAAGGATAAACAAGGCCTAGCTTCAACAAAGGCGCTATCCCTGTGGGGGAAAAAGATGCATGGGAAGAATTTAGGTCCCCACAATCTCGGATGTCATGGATACGAGGGGCGGAAGATGTTTGGGCAAAGCAGGACAGAGAAAGGAAAGGGGAAGACCCCTATGCCAAGATCAAAGACCCGATGGCGAAACGATATATCAGATCCCATTACAGGGAAGATCCCAAGAATAAAGGGGAACTTCTCTTGAACGCGACAGTCAAGGAACTTGAGAAGGAAATTCTGGAAGAAGAACAACTTGCTCAATCTCAAAGCGACTCATCGTTTGTGACGAAGGCCCCGTGGGACACCTCTTTTCACAGGGTGATGAACAAGAGAAAGAATTTGGAGGTGACACTTCCGCCGCATCGTGGCTGGGTGATCGGGGCCGGAGTCGGTCACAAACGGTCACATTACTACCCCGAGTCCAAGGAGGAGCGTCATGATAGGAAGGCGGTTTCCATGCAGGCCACCATCGACAGGGCAGTGACAAAGGCCATCACTGCCATCCTTCCGACCATGTATGAGTCGTTTGGGAGTTGGATTGATGGGGGAAAAAAAGGACCTAGGCCCGTTCCCAGCTTACTACACAACATAATAGCTAGCAACAACTCCATCAATGTTCCACCCGCCAACCCTAATCCTGACAGATACGAACAAACGCCACCCGCCAACCCTAATCCTGACAGATACGTACATGGCACCGCGGATCGTAGCAGCCCTTCCATCTCTTGCACGCCGGGGGCCGTCCCCGGTCCGTCGCCATTAGACGAGCTCAACGCCCTCACGGTAATTTAATTAATCATGTTATATATTACTTCATTCTTGCATGGCACCCTATCTAACGCCTTACTTGTGAACGGTGAACAGGCCGACCATACAAGATGCACTTTGCTCCTAATTGTGGACGGTGAGCTGAAGGAAGTGGCACAAGCAACCGTCGAGACACCACTTAACCGCATCCATCACAACCAGCCTATTTCTGATGAATTTTATAAGGTTTCATTGGCTCGGGTGTTCCAGGGTTGTGGTTTTTTGGATCCTCCAACTCAACCCCTCGAAGCCGAAAGCGAGTTAAGCCTAGAGCAATGCTTGATTTGGCCCCTACTATGGCCAAAATCACTAATTCGTTTGGACCCTTCCGGGTCGATGCCAAGCCAAGAAAAGGCCACTCCACCAGCTGAGCCCGCGATAGAGGACAATGTTAATGAAGACCCCACTGACTACCTCAAGTTTTTGGACAACGTCAGTCCTCTTGATCAACCTGACCGTGATCTGATGGTGAATAGTCCTGTGCCTACTCTCCCTGAGAAACATAATTGCACAAAGCGTCTATTCAGTTCTCAACCAACGCCTGAAGCTCAGCCATCTGACGGTCTCAGCCAGGGCACACTCAATGATGTGCTCAAACAGACGATAGCTAAGCAGCCTAGGAAGGCGGTGTCGAAAAAAAGGAAGCAACATGCCCTTGATGAGTCCATGAGCCAGCCAGTGCCGGGATCTAAGTTGAAGTCACGCCGAGTTCAAGACAGGATAACCAGTGGCGTATCCAGGAAAAAAATGGAGGGTGGGCACACCAAAAAAGATGTCACACCGGATTTTTTTTCCAAATGAAGAGTATAAATAGGCGATAGATTCACATAATTGTAATAAATACGTATGTATTTCATATGTGCATGATTCCAATACAAATAGTTAAAAACATAAACATAGTGAAGAAATATTAATAAACTCTAAGAAAAGGAGAATGTATTTAAATAGTATGATTATCACCAAGACATAAACATCCGCAACACCTAGTGGCTATCCCAATTGAGCATCCTCTGTTCGGTGCAGGAGGTTCTCGGTTCGAATCCTGTCACATGCACTCTATTTTTCTCACGCAAGGCGTATGCAGAAGCACGTTGGGCTGATGCGGACACAGAATGGCCCATGATATATGGGGGGTTCAAATTTTTCTACAAAATTCTGGGTGGGCCACGGCCCCCCGGCCCACCCGCTGGATACGCCAGTGAGGATAACCATCCCCGATTGGCATGCTACTCATGTGATGGCTAAACCGATCCTGCCGCCGAAGTGGTCCTGTTGTTTGTCTGGGGACATGAAGATGCTACATGAAAGTGTTCTTTATTCCGAGAACAAACTTCTCAGAGAATCACGTAACGTATACCCGCTTTACATAGCAAAGGTACCAAAGCTTATGGTTTTTTTCCATGAAACTCCCGGAGACATGCTCTTTGTGAGATTTGATGACATATTTGACATGTACCACATGAAAGCACTCAGCCGATCCATGGTCCGCTTGTTTGTGCTAAGTATGGCGCGCCAGCTCATTAATGATAAAAACTCGGACATCATGATAATCGACCCCTACTACATGTCCGACTGCTTCGTGAACACCACTACGGGTAGGACACGCGTGACAAAGTTCATCGAAGATATCTTCGTGGCGAATAGTACCAAGAACATCTTTCTCATGCCTTACTTTCCAAAGTAAGTCATTACCTTGCCGCCATAACATCTATTCGTACATTTTCATCGTTAACTTTGCATAAGTGAGAATGATGGTCTCTTTTCATTGTTTTGTGCAGTAACCAAGACGGCACACTCATCGTTCTGTATCCTAAAGAGTCGTTTGCCATCTATCTCGACGCGGGTAGTGATGAGAAGAAAGACTACAGGCACATCAGTAGTGTTCTCGATGATGCTCTCAACGGTTACTGCTTTCTAAATGAAGGCATCCTAAGAAGAACTAATAATAAGAGAGGTAAGCTGGCATTCACCCACAAAGTGGATCTAACCTGCATCAAGAAGGCGCATGGCAGTCCGACGGACGCCTGGTATGTCATCTATCTAATGCAGCAGTTCATACGGAGTCACCGAAGAGTCACCGAAGACTAGAATTTCCAGTTGCTATGGATAAATGGTGCAAGGAGCTGGCGAAAACCACTGATGCTGATATCACGCAAGAGTTTGCTCTAATCCAGAAGTCGTTTGCTGCAATAATCGTCAGGGATGGTTGTCGTGACACGCCACCCGGGTTGTTCTACTACCAAGGTGCAACACCATCTAATGTTGATCTACAAAATCGCATAGCACAACAGTGTGACTACAGGCCATTCAACTCTTTGAATGGTTCTGAACCGTTCCCGCCGAAGCCAATGTCAAAGCCGACCAAGATGATCAAGAAGTGAAAGGTGTGTTGTCGATTTAGTACTCTTGTTAAATTAAATTGCCTAGCTCTAGTTTACACCATCTCTCTTAAATTGCCTAGCTCTAGTCTTCCAATAATACTTCATTTTTTACAATGCCGATGATTAAAATGATGTGGCGCACTATATGAATTTGTGTGTCCAATCTATTATATGAGGCATTCTTTCGAGTTGGCTTAGTTTATTTGTCTACTTTGTTTATTTCTGCACGACATGTGAACAATTTAGTTGCCTAGCTAACATTTCTATTTGCCTTTTGTGTATACAGATGAAGAAGTGGGAGAGTATCTAAGGAGGAGGCGGAAGATAAAGACTTGAAGCCACTGAAAGAGAGCAACAACAACCGGATGATCGAAACCAACTTCATCGCGCCCTCTCTTAAACATTGTGGTTCTCTATATCTTTTATGTGATGTATTTGTGTATGACAACTTATTTTGGTACTACTATGGTTTGTAATGCATGTGATAATGAACTAATGTGTATCACAATTTGGTCATTTGTATGTGGAATTATTGTTATTTTGGTCGCCTGTACCTGAATATACTGTATTTATATTCGATATACTGCTGGAATACGATTTTCTGAAGAAAAAAATAATACCATGAAATAATACCGCTGGCGGACACAGAGGCGTACCGCTGGCGGACAACGCTCCCAGAACCCAAACCAGCGACTAGTACCGCAGGCGGCCGTGGTGGCTTACCGCTGGCGGATGCTTGCCAGCCAGCGCCGTGGCAGATGACGCTGGCGGGCGGAAATTGTGCCCGCCAGCGGTAACCAGCCTTACCGCTGGCGGACGGCCGCCCGCCACCGGTAGGCCTTTTCCTACTAGTGGATGGCTGATCTAACCATTCCTCGTCGAAATTGCGAGCAGAACGCCGGAGAGATCTTTGGGGCGACGACAAAAGGCCGGAGGCACGAGCGCGACCGGGAAGACCCGTCCGCCGCCGCCGGCCAGCTGCCGGCCATGACAACGAGGATGGATGGGACGGAGGAGGTCCCTAGCGGCTGGGCCGCCCCGGTGTCGCACTGAGCCGCTAGGGTTCAAAATTCATCTGTTCAATTCTTGGAGGTTGAAGACGAAGGGTATCTCAAGGATTTCGTTGTAATTTTCGATTTTATTGAGATGTTTTGTACTGTTCGTTGTTTCATTTAATGCCAGGATCATTTTCGCAAAAAAACAATTCTTGTGCACCGTACAAAGACATATACGCAGAATTTACGTGTTTTAGAATCACATGGTAATCCACTTCACGGATATATCAATCATGCGTTTTTCTATTTGTATGTTTTCGAAATCCTATTTTGATCAACACTAAAACACATAATATTTGAGATAGACGAAGTATGAAATTACGACTTCTTACATACAGTTCACAGGGTTGGCACGATGTGAACCTTCACACATCATCTAAGCTCTTATCAAATCGTTGATAGAAAAGTCTTTCTACGTAATTAACAATTGGCATGGACCTCTGAATCTGGACACAACGCCGGTTGGCATCAGCTGGTTGAGTTGCGTGCGTGTTCATGTCGTCGGTACTGACGTCTCTTCGCCTGTGCTGGTAAACCATGAGCAAGTTATTTGTTGTCAAAGCGATAGTCAAAAAATTATCCCACGGCGAAAGCAGCCTCGTTTATAGTAAGAGAAATTGGAGCATTGTATAAACCCGTTTTTTCGACAACTAAAATATATTAATATCAACAAAATATTCTCTCTGTTCCTAATTATAATACGTTTTAACTTTTTGTGTGATTCTCATGTATCTAAACGTGTTTTAAAATATAAGTTCACATTTTAATCTGTATCCACATAAAAAATTAAAACATGTACATTAGAAATGGATGGAGTACCAATTACACGTAGTCTCTGCACTTACATAATGTTAAGAACTACTCCCTCCGTTTTTAAATATAAGATGTTTTAACTTTTGTTCACATTCACATGTATACAAATGTATCTAGACACATTTTTAATATGTTTGTTCACTCATTTTAGTATGCATCTAGACAACATGTGAAACACCTAAAACATCTTATATTTAAAAACGGAGGTAGTGGTTGATACATCACAGATGCAACTTGGTTAAATATGAGTAAGATCAAGAGATTTTTCCTCAAGAAGGAGATTTGTCTCCAATATGTATTTGGAGGTATTGTTATCTTAGTTGATTATAATCGCAGTGTTTGGATTATTAGATGCACCGGATAAACTACTATTTAGTATGGTCGGTTTGTGAAGAACTATCTATAATTCTATAATGCATGTATTTGTATGGACTGAATTTGCATGGACTGAAGATTTCAAAACTGAGATTGTGATTCACCGAGAATATTGGAGGTGGCCGACCTCTGTCAACGGACACGTCCAGATATTTCCGCGGACATATAAAGATCAAATTTATCCATTTAAATTTGAGATGCGCATGTAGGATTAGTGTCCTGATCTAGGCATAGAGTTTTTTCTGGGTTCCACTTGACAAGACATCATGACGACAACTCCACTTGGCAACACACTATGGTAATAGTTACCCACTTACCCTTCGGCCTAGGCGTAGCTTGGCCCGGCTCGTTAATTAAACGAGTTTTGATGATTGCTTGGCTTGAGCCTTGAGGGTGTGCCAGGTGGAGCCAAGCCAGCAGGCTCTTTTGGTTTTTCCTGTTGGAAGCTTTCAGCTATTGTCGATTACAATCAATCAGATTACTCTGTCTCCGAGAATCCTAACTAGTACATTCCTGATATACAAGTATACAGTATGCGATATGTACGTACGTCAGTACCGACGCCATGAGCACGTACGCAACGGGCGCCATGGCAGGTTAACCAGAGTTTGACCACATCTTTCCTATACCCACTTGGCTAATACGCGATTAGCAGCCCCGGATAATCACTGGCTTATTTTCTCAACGACCTTTTTTTCGGTTTTGCTAGCTCTCAATCGTATGAGAATTAGCTTAGTTCTCAATCGCATGACGTCATCAGTTGCAAGTGGAGTTGCAACTGATTCGGACCACTTGATTTGCTTCGTGATTCGTACACCAGTTGCATGTCAAATTGCAACTGGGATTTGATGACGTCATGCGATTGAGAATTAAGTTAGTTCTCATTCGCCTGAGTTGCAAGTGGACTTGCAACTGCTCCACACTGTTTGATTTGCTTCGTGATTCGTGGTAATTATGAGTTGCAACTTGACTTGCAACTGAGATTGATGACGTCATGCGAATGAGAACTAAGCTAGTTCTCATTCGATTGAGCATTAGAGAGACCTTTTTTTAATCTTCTTCCAGACTGCGGCTGCAGCCTGCAGGGGCGTCAAATTAACAATCTTCTAGCTTCCCCTACAAATATCGGTGCCAGTTCTGCCTCTTTCTTCACAAGATAGCTATACTGCAAGAGGAAGCAGAGCAATTCAGTAGACAAGTAAATTAAGCAGAGAGAGAATTCTGCAGCTAGCGGCAATGGCGACCAAGATCTACATCGTGTAAGGCTCCGCCTCCGCTCAGTCTTCTTCCTGCTAGCGAGCTCATTGATTTGATTATTCTTTTTTTTTTTGTTTATCTGCATCGGTTCAGGTACTACTCGACCTGGGGACACGTCGCGACGCTGGCGGAGGAGATAAAGAAAGGCGCCGAGTCCGTCCCTGACGTGGAGGTCACCATCTGGCGGGTGCCGGAGACGCTGCCGGAGGAGGTCCTGGGGAAGATGCACGCGGCGCCCGGGCGTGAGGACCATGCCGTCATCACGCCGACTCAGCTGGCCGAGGCCGACGGCGTCCTGTTCGGCTTCCCGACCCGGTTCGGCATGATGGCGGCGCAGATGAAGGCCTTCTTCGACTCCACCGGCGGCCTCTGGCAGTCTGGTGCCCTCGCCGGCAAGCCCGCCGGCCTCTTCCTCTCCACGGGCACCCAGGGCGGCGGCCAGGAGACCACGGCTCTGACGGCCGTGACGCAGCTCACGCACCACGGCATGGTGTACGTGCCGGTCGGGTACACGCACGGCGCCGGCATGTTCAACATGGACGAGGTCAAGGGCGGGAGCCCGTACGGCTCCGGCACCTTCGCCAACACCGACGGAAGCAGGAAGCCCAGCGTCGCGGAGCTCGCCTTGGCGGAGCACCAGGGGAAGTACTTCGCCGGCATCGCCAAGAAGCTCAAGGTCGTCTGAAGTCTGATCACCATCTGCACAATGTGTCGTATGGATGTCACAATATGTCGTATGGATGTTTCCCAGCTGCGCATCGCGTCACCGCCGTCAAGTGGGGCAAATTTATCTTATCTGGCAACTATAATCATGTAACGTAATGCTTATTAATTACATTTTCCTGTTTTCTAAAAACACCACATGCCAATCTCGAAAGAAAAAAATATGGCGGAGTGATGCCGGCCAAGTGTTTGTTTTAATTTAAAATGTGTCTTTCAACTATTGTGTGATGCCATAATTTGGTAACGATGTGGTTGGGTTAGTGACAGGTCCACATTTCACCATTCTTTTGGAATCTACTATACTAATAAAAATGCAATAATGCACCCAAAGGTTAACAGGTTAACTATCTTTTGTGACTACGATTTGATCCTTATACGGGGTGCTCTGTGTCATGGGTGGATGGGGTGGAAACTGGTAGTGAATAATTTGAATTATCCGACATTCGTATTCGAGAAAGTGAATATGGATGTGAAAATGTCCGAATCCGGACAGAAATGTAAATACAAGTGTTAAATATTCCAAATACAAATGTGTTTTTTTAATATGTGATGTAGAAGAGTTCCCCACAACTCTTTATTTATTGAAATACACAACCAATGTTACAAACTATTTAAAAATATATGTACAAGAAAAGAAAATCAGATTGTCAATCCATGATGACAAAATGGGATTAACTGAATCCTTCACACTATGCAACAACAAGGTGATATCCAAAACGAATCCAAATTAAGGAACCCGACGAACCCGTGTACGACTTTGCCTCTCATGCGATTGGCGACATGCCAGAATAGGCGATATGCCGAATTTTCTTCCTCTGATTCCTCCCATTTCTTCCTAATCTCTCTTTTCATTTCCTTCCTTGCTACTTCATCTCCGAACAGTTCTTACCCACAGCTTAATCTCCCTATTCTCTCAGTTCTTCTCTGCTCCAAATCCCCAAATCGACTCCTTTTCCCTTGGAAATCTTGTGGCCGTCCCATCTAATATCCTCTCCAGATCCCTCTTCCCTTCAAATTGGGTGTTCCCCAACCCGATTGAATTCCCGATTCTACCACTCACGAGCTTGGAACCCAGATTTCTCTTATCTCTCACCCGATACTCGATTCGGTCGATTGGCTGAAGCTCGGCTCCCCTGCATCCCTTGTGTTACCTTCTCGGAGAACCATCAACTCGACCACTGATGGCGTGGATCACACGTTCGCTGGGAACCCCAAGAGGAAGATATGATGTAGCGTAGCAGCAATTTTCCCTTGATTTCAAAATCAAGGTTATCAATCCAGTAGGACTTGGAGAAGGCTCTAACAAGGTGTCTCCCTCCCCTGGCGCTAGGAGGTTAACGTGGAGCTGCACACAGTCACAAAAAAACTACTTTGCCCCAACGAAACAGAGAGGTTGTCAATCTCTCCGGCTTGCTGAATACAAAGGAATAAATGTATGTGTGCAATATAATATGAAAGCAAATATGACCAGCGAGCAAATGACTAGTAAAAGTTATGAAAACGGTTGTAAACAATATAGGAAAATAGGACCGGGGTTCACAGTTCACTAGTGGTGTCTCTCCGAAAGATAAACATGTTGGGTAAACAAATTACAGCTGGGCAATTGACAGACATGGGCGCATAACAATACTATCATGACACAAAGTTCACCGTTTTTTTTAATATGGGCATTACGTCAAAATACATAGAACGTTATCCAACTGCATCTATGACTAAAAATCCACCCCGGGATCACTATCCAGCATGTCACCCGAAAGTATTAAGTTGCAAGCAACAGATTATTGCAATAAGCATGGTGTCGGGGGGTTGCCCCCGGGTAGGGCAAAGAGGTGGAATGGAAAGTCAATCCGGGTCTCACAAACCGGATCACTCGGACCGGATCATGTTTAAAGACAGGAAGAGACCAAGAGGCATCAGGCAAAGTCTAGCCGGATCAGAGGAAGAGATCCGGCTCGATTAGCCGGGTTGCCTAGGAAGAGATCCGGCTCAACTAGCCGGGTTGCATGGAAGAACCCGGCTTACCAGTAATGTCGGATAATGCACAGGGGCCGAGTAATGTCAGTAAGTTCACGGGTCCTGCAGGCCTCCTGCCCGAGGCTCAGAAGACACGGATTCCTGGGAGCGCAGCAACCTAGGAGCTGACTCGGCCAATTCGGGAAGGAGGATGTGACCTAGACCCGGTGGGCTACGCCTGCCATTGCCTGAAGTGGCAAGATAGGCCTGCTAGGACTTGACAGCCAGGTCAAGACGCGGGATTCCTGGGAGCGCAGCAACCTAGGAGCTGACTCGGCCAATTCGGGAAAGAGGATGTGACCTAGACCCGGTGGGCTACAGCTGCCATTGCCGAAGGGGCAAGATAGGCCTGCTAGGCCTGACAGTCCGGCCGTTGGATTGACAGGGGGCAGAGGCTTGTCCTTTTCCTCTTGGCAGTGCCATTATCTAATGGAGCCAGGGGCAAAGAAGTAACTCGGCGAGCCTTTATATACAGCACCACCACCTCCTGTGTGAGGGACGAAACCTGAGAGCTCATTTCCCCTCTTGGTAGCTTCTTCTTCATCGTGAGCTCTCACCATTGTTGCTTCAAACAGCTCGAGGAGCGTTCTGTACTTGTGGTTATTGAGATATAAAGAGAGTAGGCTAGTGCTGCAGTAGGGGTGTTACCTCCACAAGAGGGCCCCGAAGCAGGGTACATCGTGGTGTGCTTTGTGTTTTTGGTTTCTTGGCTTCTTGTTCATGTTCTTGCGTTTTCTTGTGTGTTCTTGCTTGTGCACTTCTTGAGTGCATAAACCCTCCCCGTTTCCCCCAACGCACTTTCGGCCCCATCTTAGCCATACCTATGACATCTGCTGTGATCCCACCACGACAGTTGGCGCCCACCGTGGGGCAGATTGAGGCATTGGAGGGAGTTTACATCCGGGCGGGCTCAGGCGAGCGTGTTCTTTCCGGGCTTGTCGCCAAGATCGGCGAGTTCACCTTCGTCAGCGACAATGCAGGGTGTTTCGCCGGCAAGCCCTTCCCCGAGCATGGCTTCCTGATGATGCTCGGTAGCTTCGTCACCTACGTTGCTGTCGAAGCTGTTCGCGAGTACCCGGCGCAGGTGCTCGTGGCCAAGGATCCTCCTTCATTCCGCGCAGCTCTCGGACGGCGTAGCGCTCGCCCCGGGAGTAGCGTGGAAGTGATGATGACCGGAGCAAGCGCTGGTGCTGGCAAAGGATATGCCGGCAATAGCATACCCGAGGAGCTGATCACGCCAACCGATCCGGTTGACAAGCCGACTCGGACGGCAAAGTTCCCAAAGGAGAAACCAGATCCGGTTGGTCCACTTGGTATGTCAAGTAGGGAGGCTCCCTTAGAGGATGTCCTGGAAAAGTTAGCTTGGCCAGTGGCACCTGGGGCAAATGTAGAGCTTACTATAGCTCAGCTAGAGGCAGAGCGCCTGAGGTTGCAAAGAGAAGCCCGGTTAGTGGTGGAATCTAGGCAAGCATTTGATAGAGACATGAGAGAATACAATGCTGCCAATGGTATCACCGATGGTTTCACTCGGTAGTGTCTCACCCACGCAAAAGAGCAGATTTGCGCAATAGGGGTAAGGACCTCAATGATGAATTAGCTAGAGCTGCAAGGTCGAGCTCGAGTAAGGCAACTAGTCATAGATCGGGTACGGGCAAGCCGGTGTATAGCTCCCCGGCCAAAAATCTTAGGGCTGCAGCGGCAGCACGAGCCGAGTTGACCACTTTAACCGGGATGCTTGGCGCAAGCAGGCAGAAAGAGTCAATGAGCTGGTTGATGTGTGTAACCAGCAGAATGAGGCTTTCCGGAAAGCTAATCCGGACGCTGGTGGTTCTCGAGTGGTAGTGTCGGCTAAGGCTGTTAGCCAGAGATCCAAGGGGCAAGCATCATCTCCACATGTCGGAGTTGACCGGGCCCAGAGCGTGAATTCGGGCAAGAGCAAGCAGCTGCAGGCCTATGATGCCGAGTATGCCGGCAAGCAACTAGCGGCACAAGGAAGAGGTGGCCAGAGCAGAAACAATGGCGGTCAAGGCAATCCGGGAGCCGGAAGGGGCAATTCGGCTGGCCGAGGTCAACCACCTCGTCCTCCTGGGCAGAATCAACCTCGGCAGGTGTCGTGGTGGGATCACGGCAGATGCCATAGGTATGGCTAAGATGGGGCCGAATGGTCGTTGGGGGAATCCGGGGAGGGTTTATGCACTCAAGAAGTGCACACGCAAGAACACGCAAGAACACGAACGAAGAACCAAGAAAGCAAGAACACAAAGCACACCACGATGTACCCTGCTTCGGGGCCCTCTTGCGGAGGTAACACCCCTACTGCAGCACTATCCTAGCAGTGTATAGCTCAGAGTGACAAGTACAAGCTGCTCCTCGAGCTGTATGATGCTACAATGGTGAGAACTTGAGGTAAAGATGGAGCTAGACGGGAAGAAGGCACTCCGAGCTGAATCCGAGGTGTTTCCGGGGTGTTCCGAGCTTCCTCTCTCTCTCTCTCTCTTGATCAACTAGCTCCAGCGCGGGGGGGGGTCTCTCTTTGATCTTGGATCCTCTCTAGCAGGAGGGGGTGAAGCCCACTATATAGGCCAGCCGGGTTACCATTGTGCCCCTCGCAGAACACTGTTGCCATGCCTCTGCAACGGTCACCACCGTACCACCGTACCTCGGTCAGGGACAAGACGTGGCTTGCCCATCTCCTGTAGCCTAACGGCAGAACTAGCATGTCCCCTCTGACCGAGACAGGACGTGGCCTGGCAGAGCTACCTCGTAGCCTTTTCCCAGACCTCGCGTAGTCAGCGATCAGAGACGTGCAGGCCCGCCGAACCCGGAGCACGCCTCTGCCATGCTCCTTGACAGACGCTCCCGTGTCAGGCGCTCTTGTACCCGGCTGGAAGTGACAGGAGCATTGACTCCTGCCCGACCTACAGCCCACCACCTCGGTTAGCTCGGCACGGATGTGACGGGCTCCGTACCTCGGGTCTTGCGCTTAATCTTTTACCAGGTCGGATCTTACTTCCTCCCACAGCTTCTCCTGCACTCACAACACAAACCACTGCACTGAGGTAGTTAGGTCGGCTGAACATAGCTCGGACAGTGAACCTCGGCCCTGGCCAACAGTATACCTCGGACCCCTTGGGCCAAAATAGGTCGGCCTGTACTCTCCAGGTCAAGATGAAGCTCGGACCTTCCCAGGCCCAAACAGGTCGGCCCTTTCCGTACCTCGGCACAACTTCGAACACCACCTTATGCCAAGCCTTGACCCTACCCGGGGATACTCCCCCGACATTAGTCCCCGAAGCTGGTGCGGTCCTACGACCTCGGAAGGAGGGCCGTAGCAGGTTCAAAACAAGCATCACACCACCTCCTAAACCGACCTCCAACATAGTCACGCCGAGGTACCTCCCACACACCACCATCCAATCCGAGGTAGATATGCGAACTGAACTCTCCGAGCTATCTGACTCAGCACCATCTTGCCTCAAGATTTTCCGAGGTACGTGGCGAAGAATCTCTGCCCGGGCTTCGGAATCCGGACCTCTGAAGCAGATTCTGACCACACGCCGCCCTCGTCAGCCGGACCCACCGAACAGCGCACCTGCGCACTCAAGTACTTGACCGCCCCGACCCCTCGATTCTTGTGCTGACCAGCGCAGGAAATCCGGGGTGGCGGTTGCCACCTGCGGCCCACGATGTGGCCGATCGTGCGGCCACAACCGCGTAACCGTGCGCCCACCGCACACGATCCCGCGCCTCCCGATAACCGCGCGGTAGTGGCGCAGTTAATGCGGCAGTTACCGCACGCGGCTATAAGTAGGGCCCCACGGGCAACTTCGCCATCTTCTTCCTCCTTCACTCGCCTCTCGCCTCCATCGCAACCAGTGCCGCCGCTTCCGTTGAGAAGAAACGTGTTCCCGCCGCCGCCGACGAGCAGCTCCTTCGTCGCCGCTGCGACCGCGTCACCGGCGCCGCCCTTCAGCACCTCGTTTTCACGGTATGCACTCCCTTTCTTGATACCCTAGGCATTGCCCTAGGTTTCTTCCTCTTTGCGCTTTGGTTCTTCATATGTTCTTGAATAAAACTCTATTTACCTCCTCCGGTAGATCTTACTTGCATACTTTTTTGGGTAGAAACGAGTTTCATACCTCGGACTGACGTTCGCCTAGCATAATGCCTCTAGTACATTAGATAGCCGTCCAACTCCTCCTGAGTTAGCCAGATATAGCCTTAGATTCCAGATTTACTTTTTCTTTGCTAAACTTCTGTGCATTCTTCTGCAGATTGATTCTGCCGAGATGTCTCCTCCTGAGACTTCGGAACAAACCGAGGTTCCAGACCTCGAACTGGAGGTCGGAGAACGAGCCGGCTGGGAAGGTTCGGATGTAACTCCGGACGAAATCCAGTGGCTCAGGGCGACTCGGCGGATTCCCGCCGGGGTAGAGTGTCGCCTGCCAGAGGGCGAACTCGAGCCTCAAGTCAAGGAAGGGGAACGGGTGGTCTTCGTCGCGCACTTCCAGCGCGGCTTCGGACTGCCCGTTAGTGATTTCTTCCGGAGCTTCCTCGACAAGTTCGGACTCCAGGTTCATCACCTCCCCGCCAACGCCATCACCACTCTCTCCTGCATCGTTTCCTTCTCTGAGGGATACCTCGGCCTCAAAGCCACGGTAGACCTCTTTTCTCGCTACTTCCAACTTAAGCGGCAAGTGATCCCGGATCCGAAAAACAAGGATCTGCCCAAGCTACTAACCGCCTGCGGAGCAGCCATCGTAGCTCCTCGCCGAAACTCCATCTTCCCACGTATCGCTACTCCGGACACCGTTCGCAAGTGGCTCCGGACGTGGTTTTACGTGAAGAACTCCGGCGAAGAGGACTTCCTCAACCTGCCGGCGTTTAACCTCAGCCCTCCTACAGAACCGCTCAACTGGGACTACACTCCCCCTCACAGCGAAATCAAGTCCATCCATGGGTATGTTGCGAAATGGCAGGACCCGGAGGACCCTGCGAACGACGGGAAAGTCCTGACGGCTGACGATCTGGCCTGCACATTCGTGAAGCGCAGGGTCTCCCCTCTCCAGGCGAGGACTCACAAGATCTGCCACATGAGCGGTCTTTATGATCCAACCCGCCATACGCACGTTGCACTGGACAACGCCGCGGTAGCTCGGCGAGTCCGAGCTATCACCAAGTCCAAGATCCTGACGCTTGGACATGGGGAAGGGAACCCCACTACAGGACCAAGCCACCAAAACAGGTACGCTATTCCGACGTTTTCTTCGGTACTCCTTTACCACCGAGGTCTTGCTACCGACGTTCATCTTGACCATTTTCTTCCTAACTCCTTTTCATATGTCTGCCATATAGCTGTTCTCCCGCCAGACCGCCGAGGATGGAGTCCATCCTGCGGACCACTTCGGCAAGGATCTCCCTGTCGAGGACCCACCATCCAACGTGGATCCTGACAACGAGGATTACATGCCCATTGCCTCGGCCCGCGTCACCACCGCGGGTAAGCCTCAAGCACAAGCTTCAGTTCAAGAGATTTCGGATGACGAGGAGGGATTTCTCGTCATGGAACCAATAAACGCGGTACCTATCTCCTGCCTTCCTCACCTTCCGAACTTTACTCCAGCAACCAGCCGGAAACGCGCTGGTGCCGCAACTTCGGCCGCCGAACCATCCGCCACTGGAGCCTCCGGACCCACTGAGGCTCCGGTCAAGAGACGTCGGCTGAAGAAGTCCGGAAATCCTCCTCATGCCCGAGGGGGCAAGAGGTTTCCTACCTCGGATGGGTAATGCTTTGCCTATAGCCAACATGTTTGTTGCTTAAACATATTACCTCGGTATTAACACTTAACCATCTTCCCTTCGTTGCAGTGACCCCATAGACGTGGATCAGGAGGTATCCTCCATGACTGCACCCGTTGGTGCCTCTGAAGCCACGACCACCCCGACGAACTCTCGCCCCGGATCTCCTCCACCGAGGTCTGGCCCGGCCTTGGAGAAATCTGCCCCACCCGAGGTCAGACTTCTCCGCGTCCTCAAACGGATGCGGGGACCAATCGCGCCAGAACTCCGGCTACCGCCTTGCCGGAGCCTCGACTCTCCCCCCGCAGCCAGACTGCCCGCAACCAACAGCAGCAACAACAAAGCATCAGCAGCAGAAGCAACAGCCCAAGCAGCAGCCCAAGCAACAGCCCCAAAAACCAGTTCGCCAGACTACCTTGCCGTTGGAGAAAGGCAAGGAGAAAGAGAAAGAGACGGTGAAGTCTAAGGTCACCCCCAAACCAACATCTGGGTCTGGCACCCTGACTATCTCTTCTCCTTCAAGGATGCAACCGAGGTCTCCTCCCCCGGTGACACGCCGAATTCCTCCATTCGCCGCACCCGTTGATGAGACTGCCCTCCGGCCGAAGAATATGCTCGGAGGGCATCTCTTATATTGGATAACCGGCCTGCTTCAAGCTCCGAGGCTGCTTTGGCCTTGGAGGCCTCGGTTAGGGGCATCGAGCAGGGCGGACCGTGGGGATATCCTCCTCTGCGCACTGACAGTGACCAGAGCCTCGGCTCCTTGGAACACTACAATGCAGACTGGAATTCTGCAGACGAGGTCTCCTCGGCCTCCCTAGCTGCTCCGGTGGCTGAGCATCCTGCGGGAAACAGCGCCTGCGGCCGAAGCGTACGACCTACAAGTCGCTGCCCTGCGTGCTGCTCAAAACATCGACGTAAGTCCTATTCTCTTTACTTTCATGCAGTATCTCATCTAATATCCACCATTCCCAGTCCCCGAGATTCGAGGTAAACTATTGACGCTCCGCCGGAGTTAAAATTGTTTGGCTTGAATCTCAACTTTCAATTTTCATCCGACGTATCCAAACCATTTTACCTTACTCTAGCATGCACCTCGGGTACGAGTCCCCGAGACTCCTGTCGAGGCATACCCCGGCAACATTTTCCCAATGATTTGACTCCGAGTCCCCGAGACTCTTGTCGAGGTATAGCCTTTCTAACCGAGCTATGTTTTTCTTCCTTGCAGAATACTATGAACGTCCGCACGGACATCTTTCACACCCTCTTGTTTGACCACAAGAAACTCCACGACGAGCACAAGGCCGTCCTTGCAGAAAAGAACTCTTTGGACGAGAAGCTCCAACAAGAGAAAGCCGAAGTAGCTCGTCTGGTAAAGGAACTGAAGCGCATCACTGAGCTGCGGACGTCGGAAAAAGAGCAGCTGCAGGCGGAAAAGGCCAGTGTTGTTGAAACAGAGAAGAAACTTCGGGAGGATGCCGCCAAGGAACATGAGAATGCGCTCCAGTTAGCCGAGGCCCGCGCCACCTCGGCCACCGAGGCTTATGAAGCCCTTCAAGCTTCGGTTAACCAGCTCCTCCCGACGCTGGAACGCATCAACCAAGAAATGGACGGTAAGCTTCTTGCCCCCCTTATCCTTGCTTTGTCCTCAACAGTACTGGCTCTTTGCCGAACTGTTTCTTTCATTATTAACAGGCTATCCTTCTGCAGAGCACTTCACCTACACCCAAATCTCGGCCGCAATATCACTGCTCAGCACAGGAAGAGGCGTAACGAGACGAACCCCGTCTGGACCATTGAGGACCACATCGTGGCCATCAAAGCTCGGATCCATCCCTTGAAAACCATTGGGTCCGAACTCCTCGATGCAGGTGTGTCTGCTTTCCGAGCCTTGTGGCCTCTTGCCGATGCTCCCAATACTACGCCTGAGCTCGCCGCCAAGCTTCGTGAAGCCGAACAAAGACTTCGAGAGTGGCGCTCATCTTCAGCTCGCGCTGGAGCTGATGCCGCTCTCAAATTCATCATGACTTGGTGCGAGAAGATCGACCTCGAAAAGATGGACACTCTTCGCCGAGGCTCGCCTGGTCCACGGACCCAATTCTCATCGCGCGCCGAAAAGATGGCCCTTCTTCGCTGGATATGCCAACACCAAGAACTTGAGCGAGGAGACACCTACTCCGACGCCGAAGATGACGAGCCAGAAGAGGATGAATACGAAACAGAATCCGACGTCGAAGCCGAGCAAGGTGACGATGGTGACACCCGCGAAGCAGAAACCGAGGCTTCTCCACAACCTGGTGCCGAGGTTACTGCCGACGTTGCCAGCACCTCCCAGGCTACCTCGGCTCCGGACGAAATCCCTGCTGCATCGGCTGCTGCCGACGTAATTCCTGATGCCTCGACCTGAACTTATGCTTGGCCAAAAAACTTCATTAAATCCCCGGTATGCCGGGACGCAGATGTAATCAAACTTAAGTAGTTCCTTTTGCTACCTCTGTTACTATCATGCTTATTCGAACCATGCTTTTCTAAGCTTTACGTCGAATCCTTTTGAATGATTGCTCGAGTTTACTTTCGTGTTTACTATATTTGGCATTCTTTGCTCTTGTCTGCCATTTGGCGTTCGACAGTCGAGTCACAAGATTGTTGTTCATAGCATACAGTACTTGGTAAATTCCGAGGTATGTTTCAAAGTCATCCGACATAAACGAAAGGTAAAGACAGGGGTTAGTAAACGACACATGCCGAACTATATTTTGGACCGAGTCCCCGAGTTCATTTTCATGTCTCCCACGTTTTTTCCTCTTTGCTCTTGACTACCTTTTAGGCAGATGCCAGTCGAGTCACAAGATTAGTTTCATAGCACACATTACTTGAAGTTTGAGACGAGGTTCAAAATAGTTCGGCATATGAACGAAACTGACAAACAGAGATAAAACATAAGCACAAGAGCGAGGCAGTCCCCGAGCTTTAACCTCGGAGTGCCGACATTTTTATTAAGGATTAACCGAGGTACATACATTGCGCCTTTCATGAGTAGAAAGGTCGGAGTAGAGCTACGTTCCATGGTCGCCTGACCTCTGACCCGGGGTTGTCCAGCCCATCTTCCCTTGGTTCCTGCGCATCTATAAGATAGTAGGAATCATTGAGCAGAGCTCGGCTCACAACGAACGGTCCCTCCCATGGAGGTGACAACTTGTGCCGGCCTTTCTTGCGCTGCACCAACCTCAGCACCAAATCTCCCTCGTGAAACACACGAGGGTTGATACTCCGGCTATGATAACGTCGGAGACCTTGCTGGTAAATTGCTGACCGAGATGAGGCCAATTCTCTCGCTTCCTCAAGCAGATCTACTGCATCCTCCCGAGCCTCTTTTGCCTCGGCTTCAGTGTACATTGCCACTCTGGGCGCATCATATTCGATGTCAGTGGGTAGCATAGCTTCTGCCCCATAGACCATAAAAAATGGCGTATAGCCAGTTGATCGATTTGGCGTGGTCCTTAGACCCCACAGTACTGCTGGTATCTCATCTATCCAACACCCCGGCGTTTTCAGCAGTGGTTCAATGAGCCGAGCCTTGATGCCGGCCAACACTAGAGCATTTGATCTTTCCACTTGTCCATTAGACTCCGGGTGTGCCACCGAGGCTATGTCCAGCCGGATTCCCTTGTTCATGCAAAACCGAGCGAACTCTCCAACAGCAAAGTTAGTGCCGTTGTCCGAGATAATGCTATGGGGGTAGCCATATCGCAGAATAATCTCCTTCAAGAAAGTCACTGCTGAATGACCATCCAACTTCCGGATTGGTTTCACCTCGATCCACTTGGTGAACTTGTCCACCATCACCAATATGTGTGTCATGTTACCTCGGGCTGGTTTGAACTCTCCCACCATATCCAAACACCATACCGCAAACGGCCAAGTGATAGGAATTGTTTTGAGCGCCGAGCTGGCATATGCGTTTGCTTGGCAAACCTTTGGCATCCTTCACATCTCCGGACTATGGCCTCTGCATCAGCAAGAGCAGTGGGCCAATAGAACCCATGCCTAAACACCTTGGCCACCAGAGCTCTTGTGCTGCAATGATGACCACATTCTCCTTGGTGGATCTCCAAAAGCATCTCCTTGCCTTCAGCTGGCTCAACACACCGTTGCAACACCTCGGTTACGCTTCTTTTATAGAGCTCCTTGTTGATGATGGTGTACGCCTTGGCCCTCCTTTGAATCCTCCTAGCCTCGGTTGTGTCACTTGGCGTGCTTCCCTCCGTTATGAACTTCATAATTTGCTCCGCCCACTCCGGCACCGGGTGCAAAGGAAAAAGTTCCTCATCCACCTCCATTGGCTCGGCCACCATAATCTCCTCCATTATTTCCTCCACCATCCTGCGACCAGTCCCCGAGTCTGGATGAGCAGTCCCCGAGGTTTGGTGTGCAGTCCCCGAGCTCTGCCACGCAGTCCCCGGGTCCGACCAAACGCATCCGACGTCTACCTCCATTGGAACAGGTCCGGGCTCTTGCTCCGCCGGGATGAAAATAGATTCGGATTCAGGAGAAGGTTTGATTGAAGGAGTTCTCAAGTGATTCAGGGCTACCCCTGGTGGTACTGCCTCTTTTGATGAACCGAGCTTTGACAACACGTCGGCAGCATCATTTTCTGCCCGAGGTATATGCCTGTACTCACACCCTTCAAAGAACCCGGATATCTTTTGCACATGGAACCGATATAACGCCATGTTGGCATCCAGAGCATCCCAAGTTCCAGAAGATTGTTGCACCACCAGGTCGGAATCGCCGAAGCACTCTACACGCCGGATACCGATCTCCTTTGCCACCTTGAGGCCATGGATTAAGGCCTCATACTCCGCCACATTGTTTGATGCTGAGAAATGAATCTGCAGCACGTACTTCAGCTGATCTTGCTTTGGCGAGGTGAGGACTATTCCAGCCCCCAGCCCGATCTTTGTTTTGGACCCATCAAAATGCATTTTCCAATAATTATAGTCCGGCCTGGGTGGCTCATACTGCATCTCGGCCCAATCACAAAAGAAGTCCGGCAACGCCTGGGATTTAATTGCGTCTCTTCTCTCATAATGTGGTGCATATGGAGACACCTCAATCGCCCATTTGGCAACTCGGCCAGTTGCATCTTTGCACCCGATGATCTCCGAGATTGGAGCTTCGCACACCACCGTCATGGGATGCTCCTGGAAATAATGCTTCAACTTCTTGACCGCCAGGTAAACACCATACGTCATCTTCTGGTAGTGAGGATAGTTCTGCTTCGAGGTAGAGATCACCTCGCTCAAGTAATACACCGGTCTCTGCACCGACCTGCCACCTTCTTCGCGCTCCACCACCACTGCCACACTTACAACTCGGTTTGTGGCCGCAATGTAAAGTAACATCGGCTCATTGTGCAATGGTGACGCTAACACCGGGGCAGTGGACAACATCTTTTTCAGCTCACCAAACGCCACGTCGGCCTGCGGGGTCCATGTAAACCCGGTACTTTTCTTCATGAGCTGGTACAAAGGCAAGCTTTTTCTCCTAGCCGAGCTACAAATCGGCTCAACGAGGCTAGGCACCCTGTGAACTTCTGCACATCTTTCAAACACTTCGGTAACTTCATGCTCTCAATAGCTCGGATTTTGGCCGGGTTAACCTCGATACCTCGGCTAGACACCAGGAATCCGAGCAACTTTCCAGCCGGGACACCAAAGGTGCACTTGTCCGGGTTAAGCTTCAACCGATACTTTCTCAAATTCACAAATGTCTCCTCGAGATCCTCGAGGAGAGTATGTTTCTCCTTAGTTTTGATGACAATATCGTCGACATACACTTGCACATTTTTGCCCATCTGAGAGTGCAGGCATTTCTGCATACACCTCTGATAAGTTGCCCCGGCATTTCTCAGACCAAAACACATGACACGATAGCAATACGCCCCATACGGGGTAATAAAAGCAGTCTTTATTTGATCCTTTGGGTTCAGTGGTATCTGGTGAAAACCAGAGTACGCATCGATAAAAGATAACAGTTCACAACCAGCAGTGGAATCGATCACTTGATCAATCCGAGGTAATGGAAACGGATCTTTTGGGCACGCCTTGTTGAGGTTAGTGAAGTCAATGCACATGCGCCACACCTTGACCACGGCTGGCTCGTCTTTCTTCTTTTCCACCAAGACCGGATTGGATATCCAGTCCGGATGCAGTACCTCCATTATGAACCCGGCTGCAAGCAACTTAGCCAGCTCGTCCAGCACCACTTGTCTCCGGTCGTCTGAGAGACGACGGGTCGGTTGCCTCACCGGTTTCACCTCTGGCCTAACAAATAAAGAGTGCTCTGCCAACTCCCTCGGAACACCTGGCAGGTCCTTAGCCGACCATGCAAAGATATCCCGATTCTCACGGAGGAAGTGACAGAGCTCGCCTTCCTATTTCTCGCCTAGCCCGGTCCCAATGATGGCCACATGCTCTGGGTGCTCCGGGTCAATGGGGATCTTCTTGGTCTCCTTGGGTACCTCGAACGCCGCAGTTGAGTCCGGGCTCATCAGTCCGGACAGGCCGAGCTGTGTTGACTGCGCCATTGCCACCACTTGATGCAGCTTCTTCTTCTCGGCTGCGATCACCAAAGACTCGGCTAGGTTAGATCCCGCCGAGGCACACTGAATGCTCGCTTGTAGTCACCCGAGATGGATATGATCCATTAGGCCCTGGCATTTTCATCTTCAGGTATGCAACATGGGTGGAAATCATGAACTTGGCCAAAGCCGGCCTTCCAAGCAGTGCATGGTATGCACTCTCCAAGTCCACCACCTCGAACTCGATACTCTCAACTCGGCAATTTTCCTTGGTTCCAAATGCTACATCCACCCATATCTTGCCCATGGGTGCACAGGAAACGCCGGGCACAATCCCATGAAAAGTACAACTGCTTGGCATCAACTGATTAGGCGAGATGCCCAATTTCACCATTGTGTCTCGGTACATGATGTTGATGGCACTGCCATTGTCCACCAGAACTCGGGTGAACCTCACATTGTTGGTAGGCCCACACAACGTTGGATCTACCACCAGGGCATACTTTCCAGGGCTCGGCATGATCCGAGGTGTGTCCTTTCTGCTCCAAGTGATCTCCTGCTCAGACCAGTTCATATAGGTCGGCACCACCGGCATTACTGCATTCACCTCCATGGCACGCCTCTGCACGCTCTTCTTGTCAGTGGCTCGGTCACAAAGACCACATAGCTCGCATGAACCTCTCTATAGTCATTTCCGGGGTATTCATACTGCTGACTTGGTCCGGCACCATTGTTGTTGTTATTACCTCGGACATTCACAACATTCACGGGTCTTGCTGCTGCAGGCCTCGGAAGAGGTGCAGTGGTTATCGGGGTAACATTTGCTCCGGACAGATTAGGGTGGGACCTCGGCTGAAATCTCTGAGGTGGTGGTCCTGTTCTGATTCCTCCGGCCCTTGCCCCCTCTTCTCTGATTCTGCGGTTCCAGCTGCACTGCCGGGTTGAATGGTTGGCTGGCTTGCGCGGGTCAGTCGTATGGTAACAGCACGGACCATCTATCATTGATTCATAGGTCATGGGTGGCTCCGGGTTCGGACTAAATGCCGGACCATTGATTTTTGGCCTCTGGACACCTCCAGCTCCGGGCTGATCCGGGTTCACCGCTGCAACTTGGTTGGAGGGTATGGATAGTCCGGCTCCCTCCTCTTCTGTCCGAACTCCTGACGGTCATTACACCTTGGTCCGAGCCGGTTGTTTATTGGCTCCCTCCTTCTGTTACGTGCTCCTGCCTCTGCTGCTGGCTGCATCGGATCACCCAGGGCATAAGAATCTGCAACCCGGATTGTTTCTGCTAGGGATCTCGGCATATCTCTCTGGAGCCTCTGCCACAGCATGCTGCCATGTCGACAGCCATCTGCAAACCAGGAAATGGCCTGTGCCTCTACCACTCCTTCACAGGAATTCCGAACATTGCTCCACCGAGTTAAGAATTCTCGGTCAGTTTCATGATCATCTTGCTTACATGCCGCCAGGAGCTGAGGTCGGTTTGGCCTCTTGTATGTACTAGCAAAGTTGCTGTTAAACGCCAGCTCCAAGTCTATCCAGGAGTTGATACTATACTCCGGCAAATTATTCAGCCAGATCCGAGCTGGACCTTCCAACATGTGCGGGAGATACCGGACCGCCCATCGGCGATTGCCCCCCGCAATGTGCACCGAGGATACATAATCTGTCAGCCAATCTTGTGGCTTGGTGCTCCCATTGTATGGCTTGGTGTTCCGACCTAACTGGAACTGAGATACTGGTGGTGGTGGCTCCTTCATGATCCGAGGTCCAAAACACGCCGGACCAGGAGGGCCTTCCTCCTCCAGTTGCTCAGACAAGTAGATTCTATCCAGCTTGTTACGGACATCGCCTGGAGCTAACATCCGACCTCCTATCCGAGGTCCCAACGCCCCATCCACTCTGTGGTATCCAGCTCGTGCCATGGCCGAGTCTCCATCATCATATCGGTCATCGCCTTGACCGACGTTCTGAGGTTGCTGAACATACTCCGGCTCTCGCTGATATTGCCCCTGCTGCCGAGGTTGTTGCTGATACCTCGGGGGCGGAGGTGGTTTACCTCGGCCAGCCGATGCTGCTTGACCGCCGTTCTGATTTCCCTGACCGGAGTTACCCTTAGCCGGCTCGCATTGCCTGGGCCGGGGTTTCCCTTAGCTCGGCTAGCATTGCCCTGGCCCACCTTCTGCTTTGCTGCTAGGACTGGATCATACATCTGCAGCTGCTGGTTCTGACCCGAGGTGACACTCCGGGCTCGATCGGCTCCTCCGACGAGTGGAGACGAGGCTTGCCCCTTGGACACCTGACTGACTGGCCTAGCTGAATAAACCATCTCTGAATCACCAGCCCCGGCATATGCTCTGCGGAGAGCCTCATTCTGCTGGTTAGCCACATATACTAACTCATTGACTCGCTTCTGCTGCGCACGCCATGCATCTCCAGATAATCCGGATAGCTCGGCCCTGCCTGCCTCGGCAGCTCTGAGGTTCTTAGCAGGGGAACTATACACCGGCCTTCCAGTTGACACGCGACTCCCACTCCTAGCCGAGGTGGTAGGTCGAGCCTCCCTGTTTATCTCATCGTTGAGCCCCTTGCCTCTCTGCCGCACCTCGGCTCCCCTATGTGTATCAACCGCTACCGGGGTGAAGCCATTCGCTGCATTGTACTCGCGCAGATCTCTATTGAACTCATCTCTAGCTGTTATCATTGCTACAGCCTCCTTCTGCAACAGGACACGCTTTGCCTCTAGGTCGGCCACAGTCACTACTATGTCCACTCCTGGATTTACTGGGTCTGCCAGTGTATCCACTATCTCTACCAGGGTCGCACCTCGGCCCCGCAGCTCTGGGGTGCCAGGCAAGTCCTTCTCTAGCCTGGGCTTTGCAGATCTCACCTTAGCAACCTCGGCTGCCTTGGACTGGCTGGCATCTACTTTGCCAACGGCGTCAACCGGGCCTGTCATCATCACCTCTACGCAGCTCTCGGGGCGAGTGATACGCCGACCTAAAGCCGCGAGGAGAGGAGTTTCGTCGTCCACGAGCACCTGCTCCGGGTACCCGCGAACAACCTCGACAGCAACGTACGTGACGAAGCTGCCGAGCATCATGGTGAAGCCGTCCTCGGGGAAAGGCTTGCCGGCGAAACACCCCGCGTTGTCGCTGATGAAGGTGAACTCTCCGATCTTGGCGACAAGCCCGGAAAGAACACGCTCGCCTGAGCCCGTCCGGATGAAAACTCCCTCCAACGCCTCAATCTGCCCCACGGTGGGCGCCAACTGTCGTGGTGGGATCACGGCAGATGCCATAGGTATGGCTAAGATGGGGCCGAATGGTCGTTGGGGGAATCCGGGGAGGGTTTATGCACTCAAGAAGTGCACACGCAAGAACACGCAAGAACACGAACGAAGAACCAAGAAAGCAAGAACACAAAGCACACCACGATGTACCCTGCTTCGGGGCCCTCTTGCGGAGGTAACACCCCTACTGCAGCACTATCCTAGCCAGTGTATAGCTCAAGTGACAAGTACAAGCTGCTCCTCGAGCTGTATGATGCTACAATGGTGAGAACTTGAGGTAAAGATGGAGCTAGACGGGAGGAAGAAGGCACTCCGAGCTGAATCCGAGGTGTTTCCGGGTGTTCCGAGCTTCCTCTCTCTCTCTCTCTCTTGATCAACTAGTCCAGCGCGGGGGGGGGGTCTCTCTTGATCTTGGATCCTCTCTAGCAGGAGGGGGTGAAGCCCACTATATAGGCCAGCCGGGTTACCATTGTGCCCCTCGCAGAACACTGTTGCCATGCCTCTGCAACGGTCACCACCGTACCACCGTACCTCGGTCAGGGACAAGACGTGGCTTGCCCATCTCCTGTAGCCTAACGGCAGAACTAGCATGTCCCCTCTGACCGAGACAGGACGTGGCCTGGCAGAGCTACCTCGTAGCCTTTTCCCAGACCTCGCGTAGTCAGCGATCAGAGACGTGCAGGCCCGCCGAACCCGGAGCACGCCTCTGCCATGCTCCTTGACAGACGCTCCCGTGTCAGGCGCTCTTGTACCCGGCTGGAAGTGACAGGAGCATTGACTCCTGCCCGACCTACAGCCCACCACCTCGGTTAGCTCGGCACGGATGTGACGGGCTCCGTACCTCGGGTCTTGCGCTTAATCTCCTTTACCAGGTCGGATCTTACTTCCTCCCACAGCTTCTCCTGCACTCACAACACAAACCACTGCACTGAGGTAGTTAGGTCGGCTGAACATAGCTCGGACAGTGAACCTCGGCCCTGGCCAACAGTATACCTCGGACCCTTGGGCCAAAATAGGTCGGCCTGTACTCTCCAGGTCAAGATGAAGCTCGGACTTCCCAGGCCCAAACAGGTCGGCCCTTTCCGTACCTCGGCACAACTTCGAACACCACCTTATGCCAAGCCTTGACCCTACCCGGGGATACTCCCCCGACAGCAGGAGCAGCAAGTGATGGTGCAAGCGCAGCAACAAGGTGGTGGCCAGGCGGGCTACCACTATGATGATGGTAATTCGGCTATGGCGCGAGCCGGATACCAAACGTATGATAATGCACTTGCGTCCAGGCTGGGACCTCGGACATTGGCTCCGGATGATCAGCGTCTTAGGTTGGATAGGATTTACCAATCCGAAAGGCTGGAAGAACAAGGCCCACCAGGTCCTCCATGTTTTGGGCCTAGGATCATGAACGAGCCGAATGTGCCGTTGTTTCAGCTTGGCCGAATCACTAAGCCGTATAACGGCAGCACTAAGCCACAAGATTGGCTGATAGACTATGTATCCTCGGTGCACATTGCGGGGGGCAATCGCCGATGGGCGGTCCGGTATCTCCCGCATATGTTGGAAGGGCCAGCCCGGATTTGGCTGAATAACTTACCAGAGGGTAGTATCAACTCTTGGATGGATTTGGAACAGGCATTTTACAGCAACTTCTCCAGCACTTACAAGAGGCCAAACCGACCTCAGCTCTTGTCTGCGTGCAGGCAGGAAGAGCGGGAGACAGACCGAGAATTTTTGACTCGGTGGAGCAACATTCGCAATTCTTGTGAAGGTGTCGTGGAGGAGCAGGCCATTTCTTGGTTTGCGCAGGGTTGCCGACATGGCACCCCGCTTTGGCAGAAGCTCCAGAGGGATATGCCAAAGACACTGGCTGAAATGATCCGGATAGCAGATACATATGCTCTTGGCGATCCGACGCAGCCAGCGTTGGATGCGGTGGGAACTAGCAGGAGGCAACCGGTCAACAACCGAACAGGACCATTGAGGCCCAGTGACCGACATGAGTTCGGTTATAAAAGGAGAGATCCGGATTACAGATACGGTTCAGATCAGGTTGCTGCAGTAAATATGGATCATCCTGATAGCCAGAGACCAAAAAATGAGGGTCCAGCTTGGAGGCCGAATCAAGGTGCTTGGGCAAAGAAAGTGTGGGATGGACCGAGTCCACCTTTAACTTTTGAGGCAATGATAGATGGGCCTTGCCGTTATCACACAACAGACCCACGCAAGCCGGCCAATCATTCAACTCGGAATTGTAGCTGGCATCATCGCATCCAGGCGGAAGGTCAGAGAGGGCCACCTCAGAGAGGTGCTCCTAGACCGAATTTCAGGCCAAATACGCCTTTATCCGGAGCCAATGCAACCCCGGTGAACGAAGGAGCTCCAAGGCCGGCAGCCACAAAGCCGGTTAACCTGGTAAATATGGGAGGCAACAACAATGCTGGTCCGAGTCGGCAAGGTGGATACCCCGGAAATGATTACAAGGAAGCTCATCAAAGTTATGTGGTTTTTGTGACCGAGCCAACTGACAAGAAAAGTCAGCTACGAAGGGCGAAGGAGGTGAATGCAGTCACACCAGCAGTACCAAAATACCTGAACTGGTCCGAGCAGGAGATCACTTGGAGCAGGGCTGATAATCCCAGGGTTATGCCAAGCCCAGGAAACTACGCACTGGTGGTGGATCCGACTTTGGTTGGACCAAAGATTAATGTGAAATTCACTCGAGTCTTGGTTGACAATGGCAGTGCTATAAACATCATGTATCGGGACACAATGGTCAAGTTGGGTTATTCGCCGAATCAGCTGCAGCAGAGCAGTTGCACCTTCCATGGTATAGTACCCGGGTGTCTTGTTCCCCAATGGGAAGATCTGGGTGGATGTGCTGTTTGGTACCAAGGACAATCACAGACTGGAGAGTCTCGAATTCGAGGTGGTAGACTGGAGAGCCCATACCATGCTCTGCTCGGCAGGCCGGCATTAGCCAAGTTCATGATATCCACTCATGTTGCCTACCTCAAGATGAAGATGCCTGGCCCAAATGGTATCATCACCGTTGTGGGAGATTACAAGAAGGCCATACAGTGTGCCACGGTTGGTTCCACCTTAGCCGAGTCGTTGGTGATCCAAGCGGAGAAGAGCAAGATGCATGAAGTAGTGGCATGGCGAAGTCAGCTCAGCTCGGCATGCTGGCCATGACCAATCCGGATGCAGGTGCAACATTTGAGGTGCCCAAGGAGACAAAGAAGATCCCCATTGACCCGGAGAATCCGGAGCGCATGGCCATCATTGGTGCCGGGTTGGGCGAGAAATAGGAAAGCGCGCTCTGTCACTTCCTCCGTGAGAATCGGGATATCTTCGCATGGTCGGCTAAGGACCTGCCTGGTGTTCCGAGGGAGTTGGCAGAGCACTCTTTATTTGTCAGGCCGGAGGTGAAGCCGGTGAGGCAACCGACTCGGCGTCTTTCAGACGATCGAAGAAAAGTGGTGCTTGATGAGCTGGCTAAGCTACTTGCAGCCGGATTCATTATGGAGGTGTTGCATCCAGACTGGATATCCAATCCGGTTCTGGTAGAAAAGAAGAAGGACGAACCAGCGGTGGTCAAGGTGTGGCGTATGTGCATCGACTTCACCAACCTGAACAAGGCGTGCCCGAAGGATCCCTTTCCTTTACCTCGGATTGATCAAGTGATCGATTCTACTGCTGGGTGTGAGTTGTTGTCTTTTATTGATGCGTACTCTGGTTTTCACCAGATACCACTGAACCCCAAAGATCAAATAAAGACTGCTTTTATTACCCCGTATGGGGCGTATTGCTATCGTGTCATGTGTTTCGGTTTGAGAAATGCCGGTGCAACTTATCAGAGATGTATGCAGAAATGCTTACACTCCAAATGGGCAAAAATGTGCAAGTGTATGTCGATGATATCGTCATCAAAACTAAAGAAAAACGCACTCTCCTCGAGGATCTCGAGGAAACATTTGTGAACTTAAGAAAGTATCGGTTAAAATTGAATCCGGATAAATGTACCTTTGGTGTCCCGGCTGGAAAGTTGCTCGGTTTCCTTGTATCGAGCCGAGGTATTGAGGTGAATCCGGCTAAGATCCGAGCCATAGAAAAAATGAAATTGCCTAAATGTCTAAAAGATGTACAAAAGTTCACCGGGTGTCTAGCCTCGTTGAGTCGGTTTGTGAGTCGGCTAGGAGAAAAAGCTTTGCCCTTGTATCAACTGATGAAAAAGAGCACCGGGTTCACATGGACCCCGCAGGCAGACTCGGCTTTCAATGAATTGAAAAAGATGTTGTCCACTGCACCAATTTTGGCATCACCTTTGCCAAATGAGCCAATGCTACTACATTGCGGCCACTAACCGGGTCGTGAGTGTGGTGGTTGTGGTAGAGCGAGAAGAGGAGGGTAAATCCGTGCAGAGACCGGTGTACTATTTAAGCGAGGTGATCTCAACCTCGAAGCAGAATTATCCTCACTACCAGAAGATGACATATGGTGTATACCTGGCGGTCAAGAAGTTGAAACATTACTTCCAGGAGCACCCGATCACCGTAGTATGTGAAGCTCCAATCTCGGAGATCATTGGGTGCAAAGATGCGACTGGCCGAGTTGCCAAATGGGCAATTGAAGTGTCTCCTTACACCCCGCATTATGAGAGAAGAGATGCTATCAAGTCACAGGCTTTACCGGATTTCCTTTGTGACTGGGCCGAGATGCAATATGAGCCACCAAGGCCAGATTACAATTACTGGAAGTTGCACTTTGATGGCTCCAAAACCAAAATCGGACTGGGTGCTGGGATAGTACTCACATCACCGAAGCAAGATCAGTTGCGATATGTGTTGCAGATTCATTTCTCAGCATCAAACAATGTGGCCGAATATGAGGCACTGATCCATGGGCTTAATGTGGCTAAGGACATCGGCATCCGCCGGATAGAATGTTTTGGTGATTCAGATTTAGTGGTGCAGCAGTCTTCTGGAAATTGGGATGCCCTTGATGCCAATATGGCACTATATCGATTTCATGTCCAGAAAATTTCAGGATTTTTTGAAGGCTGCGAGTACAAGCACATACCTCGGCTGGAGAACGAAGCTGCTGATATCTTGTCAAAACTCGGGTCGTCTAGGGATGCAATCCCACCCGGGATATCCTTGAATCACCTAAGGATCCCTTCAATCAAACCTTCACCTGATTCCGAGTCGATTTTTATCCCAAGCAAGAATCTGAAGCTGTTCCTATGAATGTTGATGTCGGGTACATTTGGGAGGACCCGGGGACTGCATGGCGAGACTCGGGGACTGCGCACCGAGACTCGGGAATGCTACCCAAATCTTAGGGAAAGGGGAAGAGAGGAAGATGGTGCTAACCGAATCTTAGGGAATGGACAGAGGCTGATAGAAGAGATAATGGCGGCCGAACCAGTGGAAATAGATGAGCACTTATTCCCTTTGCATCCAGTACCGGAATGGGCTGAAGAAATCATGAAGTTCATGTCGGAGGGAGTTTGCCAAATGATGAAACCGAAGCTAGGCGAGTGCAGAGGAGGTCCAAGGGTTACACCATCATAAATAAGGAGTTATACAAAAGGAGTGCAACCGAGGTGCTACAACGTTGCGTGGAGCCAGCCGAGGGCAAGGAGATGCTCCTGGAGATACATCAAGGAGAATGTGGGCATCATTGCAGTACAAGAGCCCTGGTGGCTAAAGTATTCCGGCATGGGTTTTACTGGCCCACTGCTCATGCAGATGCAGAGGACATAGTCCGAAAATGTGAAGGATGCCAAAGGTTTGCCAAGCAGACACACCTACCCGCATCGGCGCTCAAAACAATTCCTATCACTTGGCCGTTTGCTGTGTGGTGTTTGGATATGGTGGAGAATTCAAGCCGGCTAGGGGCAACATGACACATATGCTGGTGATGGTGGATAAGTTCACCAAGTGGATAGAGGTAAAACCGATCCGGAAAGTGGATGGTCATTCGGCTGTAACTTTCCTGAAAGAAATCATTTTGAGATACGGTTACCCCCATAGCATCATCTCGGATAATGGCACGAACTTTGCTGTGGGAGAGTTTGCCCGATTCTGCATGAATAAGGGGATCCGGTTAGATATAGCCTCAGTGGCACACCCAGAGTCCAATGGACAGGTGGAAAGATCAAATGCTTTGGTATTAGCTGGGATAAAAGCCCGGTTAATAGAACCCTGGTAAAGACTCCGGGGTGCTGGATAGATGAAATACCATCAGTACTATGGGGTCTAAGGACCACGCCGAATCGGTCAACTGGCTATACGCCATTTTTTCTGGTATATGGGGCAGAAGCAGTGCTACCCACTGACATAGAATATGATGCACCAAGGGTGACAATGTATACGGAAACCGAGGCAAAAGAGGCCGGGAAGATGCAGTGGATCTGCTAGAGGAAGCAAGGGAATTGGCCCTGTCTCGGACAGCAGTATATCAGCAGGGTCTCCGACGTTATCATAGTCGGAAGATCAGCCCTCGTGTTTTCATGAAGGAGATCTAGTACTAAGGCTGGTGCAGCGTAGCAAGGCGACATAAGTTATCACCTCCATGGGAGGGACCATTCATTGTGAGCAAGGCTATGCACAATGACTCGTACTACCTTGTAGATGCACAGGAACAAAGGAAGGATGGCCTGGACAGACCCGGAGAGGAAACCAAGCGACCCTGGAATGTAGCTCTGCTTCGACCCTTTTACTCTTAAGGGCGCAATGTATGTATCTCAGTTTATCATGAATGAAATTTCGGCAATCCGAGTCTGGACTCGGGGACTGCCTTGTTCTTATGCATGTGTTTTTTACTACTGTTTTGTCCATACCGTTCATGTGTCGATTGTTTTGAACCTCGTCCCAAAATTCAAGTAATGTATGCTGTGTTGTTGATCTCGTGACTCGACTGACAAACACCAAAATGGTAGTCAAGAGCAGAGGTGGAGAATATGGGAAACATGAAAATGGACTCGGGGACTCGGTCCAAACCGATTCGGCACATGTCGTTTACTAACCCCTGTTATTTCTTTTTTGTTTATGTTAGATGATTCTAAACCACAACTCGAATGTTTCAAGTATTGTATGCTATGTTTCCTATCTTGTGACTCGACTGTCAAACACCTAAAAGGTAGACAAGAGCAAAGATCGGCAAAAATAGTAAACAAGAAAACACACTCGGGGACTCGGTTTAAAATGATCCAACATAAACCTGTCCGGATCACATTAAGCAAAATAAAATAGTCTCGAAGGAACTTAAATTGTATATTACATCTGCTCCCGGCATACCGGGGATTTAATGTTTTTCATTAAGATAAATCAGGAAGAAGCCTAGGCTGCAGGAGTCTCGGTTGCAGGGATGGACTCGGATGATGGAGGAACCTCGGTTGAATAGGGCCCTCACTTGCAGGAATGACTTTGGACGGAGAGCTTGAGGGCTTGGCAGATTCGGAAGCATCCGGATCAACTGACGTCTTGGCGGTGATTTGCTCTGTGGCCTTAGCCGAATCAGTGGCTGGCGTCTTGGAAGTTTGGATTACAGCTTGTTCGGCAGTCAGCCGAATCAGTGGCTGGCATCTTGGAGGTCTTGGCCGAGTCGCAAGCTGCAGGTTGTTCGGCGAAGTCAGCCGAATCACCAGAGTCGCCCTCAGACTCGGCGTATTCGTCAAGTGAGGCATCATCTGATTCCTCCTCTTCAGATCTTCCCCATCCGAGTAGACCGGAGCTTTCAGATCAAGATGCTTGGTGTTTGCAAATTCGGCCATAAATTGGCAGCTTCCTCGCGGATCTTGATCCGGTCCGGATCTGAAGCCCATGAAGAACCCTCGCGAAGGGAGCGCACTTTGGCAAGATCAATCAGCTCATACCAAGACATGATGAATAGCAAACCTGCGTCAGCACCAGCGCGGGCGGACGAAGATCTCCACTGCTTTAGCCGGGTCTCTGCCTGATCCAGGTCTTTGATTAGCTCGTCCGCAGACCGGACTTGCCGAGCTTCAGGAAACAAGACTCGGTGAGCTTTGAGGCTTGCATTAAACAGATCAATATGGGAATCCTTCAAAGGAGCAATCCGAGCTCTGAGTGCAGTAATGTGATCTTCGATATCCCACGTCTCTGGTAGGGGAGCTCCAGTTAACTTAGCTCTCTCAGCTCGGGCATCCCTCACAGCTTTGGCGGCTTGAAGCCGGATGCTGGTAAACTCTCCTACATTCAGATAAGCTAACACGAGTTAAACGAGGTAACACGAAATGATGTGTCGGATAAGAGCAGAAGGAAGAGAGATTCGGCAAACTTACGATCCATGTCTTCGTTGAGCTTAGCAAGATCAGCAAGCCATTTCGCGCTGATCGCCTTGTGAGCAGCCAGATCATCTTTTGCCGCTTTAGCTTCGGCTTCAGCGTCTGCAACGTGCGTTTGGATTTTCTTGTCCAATTCAGCCCGCTTCTCAAGCCCGGCTTTGAAAGTGTCTCGCTCCTTCTGGATCGAGTCTTTTCCCTCTGCAGCGTGTCCCGGTCTTTCTTGACCTTCTCCTTCACTTTTCAACCCGGTCAAGCTCCCGCAGGAGCCGGGTCACTTCTGACTTTCCTCCGATAAAGCGCGCTTGTGCTCCTGATCTTTCTTTTTCATCTCCTCACTTTGCGCATCAAAGGAAGCTTGGAGGGCCTGGTGCTGCAGGACTAGCTGCTTAAAGATCCGGCTGCGAGCAGTCGTGGTTTCCTGAAAGAAAAGGAGTTAATGGCGTAAAAAGAGTCTCGGGGACTGGCACCCGAGACTAGCAGCATGAAGCCAAAACGAATCTCGGGGACTGGAGGCCCGAGATTAATAAAAAAGAAAGTTGACCGAATCAATTTGAAAAGAGACTCGGGGACTGGGAGTCCCACGATTTTTGTTCAGCTAAGACAAATTTATGATCAAGTGTTAGAGATTCAAGCCGAATGACTTTCTTACTCGGAGGAGTATCAGTCGTTCGACCCGAATCTCGGGGACTGGGGATAGTGTAGATTGATCATGGTGAAATAAAAACAGGATTCGGCAAAGTTACCTCGAAGACCCGGTTAGCTTCAGTGACCGAGGCCTGCACAGAATGTAAGATTGAAACATCCGGCTAGGCCAGCCGGATGTGGCGACGCTGAAGTGGTCGAGCCTTCGGCAAGGTCCGCAGTGTTCCAAGCTTTAACAAATTGCTCTGCGGAGCCGAGGTTGTCGCCGCTCGGAGTGCGGAGATTCGGCAGAACCTGGCCACTAAGGCGGGCGCGAGTGATCGCCTCAGAGAGTTGATCATGCACCCGAGTCACTGATGGAGCGGCGGAAACCGGCTTGCTAGCAACCATCTGCTTATCCGAGGTTGTTGGAGTTGTGCCAAAGGAGACCTGAGTCGGCTTAGGCAGAGGCGATGCGCCCGGGTCTTGGCTGGATCTGACTGCTTCGGTTGGTTCTGCGACGCTTGCTGGGTGGTTTAGATACTTCCTGTTGCTGCTTCTGCTGCTTCTCGAGAGGTTGCTGCTGCTGTTTCTTCTTCTTCTGCTGCTCTTGATTCAGAGCCTTGGCGGTAGGGAGAGGATCCGGCTTAGTCAATGTTAGCCGAAGTCTTAGCTTTTCCTTCTCCAACTCCTTCAGAGGACGTGGCCAAGTTGAATCTCGGGTAGACCCGAGATTTCCTCATTCTCCAGGTCAATAACCGACTCTGGAACGAGAGTCGGCGGGGAGTTTTGGCGTTGTGGCACGCGCGGGAGAGGTGGCAGCCTTTTTAGGAGACTGGTGCTCCATGGCCGTATCCAGTGGAGGAATGGGAGAAAGGATGGATGAATGAGTTTGCTCGGTGACAAGGACGTCACTGCATAGAGCAAAATAAAACAGTTAACTCGGATAAAGATGACTCGGTTAATAAAAGAAGAAAGCAAATAAAATTGGCATTACCCTTGGTAGTAGGCATGGCCTTCAGCCGATTCGGTTTGGAGACGTTTTCTTCATTCTCTTGGCTGGAGGGGCATCTGATCCGGACGCGTCAGGGTGTTTCCGAGATGTCCCTTGAGCATCCGGTTTGGCTGGAACACAAGGTTGTGACCATGAAATCGGAATGGCATCAATAGGATCTAGGATCCAGCAATCATCATCTTCATCCTCGGAAAGGTTGTAAATAGTCGGTTGCTTACCCTTGCGGATGGGCTTGGCGCGCGGAATCGGCAAATAATCGTCCGTATCCGCATCCTCTTCGCCCTCGCGCAGCGGGCTGCGATCCGGTCCCCACACTTTGGTGGAGAGATCTCCATCTTCGGTGATTTGGCGGTCGAACAGCTGCAATAGAGTCAAGGCAAATCTGGATTAGTCCGATGTCATTTTGATGAAGTATGGATTGATTCGGAGAATGGTGAACTAACCTGTGGTGGAAGTGCATCTCGGTGGAACGGCTCCACGCCCCACCGCCACTTGTCCAACATCTCGGTGTAGGCAATGGCGTTTACCCGTCTCTTGACGGAAACTCTGGTGAGGTCATGTTTGCTGATCCGGGTAGGATCTAGCAGACCACCCATGTGGCAAATCTTGTGCTTGCGTTGTTGAAGAGGACTGACCCGGCGACAGACGAAGGTCCGGAGGAGATCGTCCGCGAGCAGGCCCTTCTCCAGAAAATCCTCCAAAGTTTGATGTATGATTTGAAGCTCCGCAAGAGTGTCAGCCGGATCATATCTGAAGTTCAGTTCGGCGGTGGGGGGCTCGATCCTGAACTCGGGCAAGTTGAGAGCATCATGGCCTTCAACGCTCTTCACGTAGAAGAAGGACCTTTGCCATTTCTTGCAAGTATCCAGGCCAGTGATCCGGGGAAAGATGGAGCCCGTCCTCGGGGTAATGCTGGACGCACCACAGGCGGTCATCACCTTCGGGTCACTACCCGGGATCGTATGTTTCCGGAGGTGGAAGTACTTCGCCCAGGTTTCGACAGTCGGCCAGAGACCGAGATATCCCTCCATAAAGGAGGTAAAAGCCGACAGGGAGACAAAGGAGTTAGCCGGAAGGTGGTGAGGCTGCAGGCCGAAGAAATCTAGGAATCTCCGGAAGAAGTCACTCGCTGGAGTCCGAATCCACGCTCGAAATGCGCTAGAAATACAACGCGTCACCCGGTTGGGTGACCGGTTGAGTTCCTTCCCCGGTTTTCGGCATATAACTTTAGATGTTATACGCCGGGTACTCAGCAGCCATTCCAAGTCATCATTTGTAACGTCGGAACCCTCCCAACTGCCGGGGGGCAACTTCGGCATATCCGAATCAGTCCTGCAAGAAATCGGAGATAGCCGGTTAGAAGATGTGGAATCTCAAATCCAGAGCAAGTCGGATAATGGTCTAACCGAATCAGCTGTTAAGGGATTCGGTAAAGGATATCCCGGATAAAGTGGTCTATTTGCGGAAAAGTGATTCGGCTAGTAACTACAAACACCTTTCGTGAGAATCTAGGGTTACGCAAGATCTACCGCAGCAGTAAAATAGAGAAGAAATCCCGAGTAAAAATATGGCGGAACTGTTCATGCAGTGGCAAGCCAAACTGGGGCAATCTAGTGCAAAACCTAGAAAGGAGATCTAGGGAATGCACTAAGGCGCGGCAATGAACTCGTTTGCTAGTGAATCTAGGGAAAGCAAGCGCAAGTTCATGGCGGAAGATGAACTCGTTCGAGGGAATCATGGCAGGGGATGAAGAACTCACGGTTGCAGTACGGCGAGGAAGAGGCCCGGCGAAGAAACGGCGGCGCAGGGCGCGGTGCGCGGCTCCGGCGAGTTTTCTCCGCGTTGTCGAGGTCTCCGGCGCGGCAGGTCGCAAGGGCGAGATCGCGGCGGCGTCGATGGCGCGGTTGGAGTTCTCGAAGTGGGAGGTGCGGGGAAGAAGAAGAGGAACCCCGCACCCCATATATAGCCCCTAGCTGGTAACCGGCGCACTACCGCGCGGTTTTCGGGGCGTGGGCGGATAAGAGTGCCCTAAACTCTGCGGTCGCTTATGTGGCCATGTATTTCAAGCACATGATGGGTCATAGAATTGGAAGCGGTGGTGCGGATCAAGTGTGCCGGTCAGCACAGAAACCGAGGAGGCGTGGTCATTTAGTCAAAAACACTCAAGTACCTGATGGATCCGGATAATATGTTGTCAGTGACATGTCAAATCAGAGACCCGGATTATGAGGCTTTGTGCAGAGATTCCCTGCCAAGTGTCCCAGGAAATCCTGAGACAAGATTGGGTGATATGGAATTCGGTTAAAGGCGTTGGTTTTTAACCTGCTACGGCCCTTCATCCGAGGCTGTAGGACCGCACCAGCTTCGGGGACTACTGTCGGGGGGTTGCCCCCGGGTAGGGCAAAGAGGTGGAATGGAAAGTCAATCCGGGTCTCACAAACCGGATCACTCGGACCGGATCATGTTTAAAGACAGGAAGAGACCAAGAGGCATCAGGCAAAGTCTAGCCGGATCAGAGGAAGAGATCCGGCTCGATAGCCGGGTTGCCTAGGAAGAGATCCGGCTCAGCTAGCCAGGTTGCCTGGAAGAACCCGGCTTACCAGCAATGTCGGATAATGCACAGGGGCCGAGTAATGTCAGTAAGTTCACGGGTCCTGCAGGCCTCCTGCCCGAGGCTCAGAAGACACGGGATTCCTGGGAGCGCAGCAACCTAGGAGCTGACTCGGCCAATTCGGGAAAGGGGATGTGACCTAGACCCGGTGGGCTACGCCTGCCATTGCCTGAAGTGGCAAGATAGGCCTGCTAGAACTTGACAGCCAGGTCAAGACGCGGGATTCCTGGGAGCGCAGCAACCTAGGAGCTGACTCGGCCAATTCGGGAAAGAGGATGTGACCTAGACCCGGTGGGCTACAACTGCCATTGCCCGAAGGGGCAAGATAGGCCTGCTAGGCCTGACAGTCCGGCCGTTGGATTGACAGGGGGCAGAGGCTTGTCCTTTTCCTCTTGGCAGTGCCATTATCTAATGGAGCCAGGGGCAAAGAAGTAACTCGGCGAGCCTTTATATACAGCACCACCACCTCCTGTGTGAGGGACGAAACCTGAGAGCTCATTTCCCCCTTGGTAGCTTCTTCTTCATCGTGAGCTCTCACCATTGTTGCTTCAACAGCTCGAGGAGCGTTCTGTACTTGTGGTTATTGAGATATAAAGAGAGTAGGCTAGTGCTGCAGTAGGGGTGTTACCTCCACAAGAGGGCCCCGAAGCAGGGTACATCATGGTGTGCTTTGTGTTTTTGGTTTCTTGGCTTCTTGTTCATGTTCTTGCGTTTCTTGTGTGTTCTTGCTTGTGCACTTCTTGAGTGCATAAACCCTCCCCGTTTCCCCCAACGCACTTTCGGCCCCATCTTAGCCATACCTATGGCATCTGCCGTGACCCCACCACGACACATGGTGCGTAATGTAAGCAATGGTTACAACATATAGCAATAAACACCACTATTTTATCCCTAGTAGCAACAACACATTTCAAGCCTTAATCGTTTCTGTCAACTCGAGCTCAGACAAGAGAGGCATGAACCCACTATTTAGCATAAATACTCTCTCTAAAGATACCAGTAATTACTTCGGCCAAAGCATACACAAGCATCGGAGAGCATGCAAGATCATAAATAAAACATATCATAGATAAACTGAACCATAATGTGTCATGACTCCATAATTCATCGGATCCCAGCAAACACAACATATAGCATTACAAATAGATGATCTTGATCATGTTAGGCAGCTCACAAGATCTAAACAATGGAGTACAAGGAGGAGAGATAACCATCTAGCTACTGTCATGGACCCGTAGTCCCGTGGTGGACTACTCACGCATCACTCCGGAGGCAGGCATGGTGGTGTAGATGCCTCCGGTGATGATCTCCCCCTCCGGCAGGGTGCTGGGAAGAGCTTCAGAACCCTCCCGATCTAGGGTTGGCGACGGCGACGGCCTCGGATGTTTTCTGGAAAATATGATCGGGTCGTGAGGGTTTTCGGGAGGAAGGCAATTTATAGGCGAAGGGCAACTCGGGAAGCTACCGGAGTCGGTCAGGTGGGGCCCAGGCGTGGTCCACCCTTGACCGCGCCTGGGTGGCGTATGGGGGCCGTGGGCCCCCCTGCAGGCGCCCTCCTGGCTCCGTCTTTGTTTCTTCGTAAAAATAAATCACGTAATTAAATTTGCAGCTGATTCCGAGAAAGTTCCCCGACTAGCTTTTCTGAAACAAAAAGACAGCAGAAAACAGGAACTGGCACTAGGCATCTTGTTAATAGGTTAGTTCCATAAAATGTGCCAAAATGATATAAAAACATTATAAAGACATGTGGCAATCTTATATTTACTAATTGGAGGCACCATACGAGGCTCCACGTTAATCCTCAAGTTTTAGAAAATTTAGTCCATCCGATCTAACCGTAATCAATCTAAAGCCATTGGATTAAGAGTCCAAGCCGCACGCGCGCGTGAGGCGTGACTATTCTGGAGTACCTTTCTGGGCTCGAGTTCGAATCTCGCAACCATCCTCGAGGAGTCCTTAATTAATCAGTCACATGCACGCAAAGCCTTTTCCCCTTTGTCAGTCTATCATACAGATTGCACCCCGGTGATGGCAGGCGTCGATCCATCACGGACGGCCGGAGGTCACTATGAGGCACCCATCAGCGGAAGCAGTTTCCGCTCCAGGACCAATCTCGCTGGATTTCAGGTAAGGTTCCAGCAGCAGAAACGTTTCATAGTTAGTTCCGTCCAAATCTTTGATCCATAAAATTCAAGAGAAGTGGTTCGGTTTGTTCATGGATGCATTGGTCCGATCCTATTGGTGCAAGCGTATGGCCTATTCTGTAGTTTGCACTTGCTTACCTGTGGAAGTTCCATGTCAAATTTCTCCTCTACTCAATCCTATGCCCTTACTTCGTTTTAGCTTCTTCAGAATCAAATATGGTTATTTAATTTCGGTGCTTCTCATCTCATCTAATTTTCAATCTTCTAATCGTCAAGACCTACAGACCTAGCCTGGACGACGCCGTTGTCTCCTGATGGTGCACAAGCACGCCATGCCCGCAGATCTTCATGCAGGAATCAGTAGACTGACTAAACACAGTTTCAATTTGCGGTAGATCTATACTAGCAGCTGTCCGACTAACTACCGTAATTTTGTTAACTGACATGGAAAGGGAAGCAGATATATATTATCAATACGTATTTTAAATACTCAGTTAGTTGAGTGGTGTACTATTAACTACAGTGTTGCAGTTCAATTCCTTAATTATATAGCCCTTTTTTGCAGGTGAATATAAATAATAATTTGTAGTTTTGGCTTAATTTGTCTTTCCGCTATAATCATGTGACGAATTTTCTATGTATACCGTAGCCTGGACTATTGATGCGTATTAAGTTGGAGCAAGGAATCTATTTGGCTGATGTACAAGTGAAACCGAACCTACTGCCATTTGGTCTTGCTCACCGGACAGGTACCAAATAGTTGTAAAAAATCTATATTTTCATCCTGCTATCCAGAATATTTAGTCACGGCTGCCGAGTTTCTACAAACATCATACTATTGACAGAAAATATTTTACTGTGTGGTTCACATCTTACTTATCTCACCATAGAAAAACATATATCAACACGGTTTTCTTCTTCTGAGATGACATATAATGTTTGGTAGAAAGATTCGTAGATGCGTGTGTGACTAATAATCCACATACCATGTTTCTTAGCCAGTATCTAACACCTCTATTCCCCATGAAAAAATTAAGGTGGGTTTCTCTTGATCAGTTTCACTTTTTCCATGTGCATTGCCATTTGCTCAAATCCGCGTGAAAATGAAAGTCACATTTTCGTCCAGCAAGATCTTGACTAGCGTAGATGATTCACCCATATAAATCAGCATGTTTCGAAGGCACGTTCTTATAGGAAAATTTTCACATGCATATTTTTTGTGTGTCTCAGGTATGCAAAAATATCATGAAATAATAACCGCCAATCTGAACCTGTAAGAATTAAAATTCAAAAGAACTCCAGTAACCAATGAATCAATAATCTATTAATAGTCCCACATGAAATAAATGTTGTGCGACTCAGGTCGAAGTGTTAAAAATGGAATTCACATGGGTAAATATTGGGAGAGAACGGTTTTTGACACATCCTTTTGCTGACTTATGTAACAGATTTATATGCAGCCTGCAGGTTGACAAATATGGGAAAACAAGCACATACTTTGATTGCTCATCCTTTTGAGTGTCTTCCACAGTTATACCTGTCAAGATGGTTCCAACATTCAAAGTTATAAATGATACTAATGGTTCTTTCTCTGACTTATGTAACAGATTTACGTCAAAATTACTCGGTTCCTTTTTATGACGTTCAGTATTGATATCCACTATCGAGCATCATCCTGAGTCGCCAACAATGCAAGCATACAAATGCATGTAAGGCCTACTCCAATTACTTTTTATTCAATTTTAACATGTCATTACATATATAACATACCCCAAGTGTCTGATAGTAAACCATCCATAATGGGAGGAAATTCCTTGGGTATTCGAATTGTCCAATTTTTATTGTAAATTTATCATTTATAATATGCTAATAGTGTCTAACACTAATCGCTACTATACGGACCATGCATGTGATTGTTGTAGACAAGCGATTCACGGTCAGGTTTGGCTAACTCAATCATCGGGATTGAGCTACATCGTTTTTAGAAAATAGTGGTGATTTTCTTCAAGAACATTGCATGCATAGACATAATTTCCCATTAGTCGAACGCAAGTTCTAATTGTTATCCAGGACAATAGTACTTAAGTTCATTCAAATCATCATCCCAACCATAATAAGATGAGCTAGCAAAATTAAAAATGTATATGTAAACTAAACTTTAAAGTTTATAAAAATACAAATTTAGGGTTATCTAATGCAACCCCTACAACCTGTAAAAGAACCCATGTGTTCAAAATTTAATCACAAAATACACAACGGTGCGTCTAAAGCAATAACACTTCACAATTCTACTTCAACGTAGTACATTTGAGAAAAAAAATATGTTTGACATTCCGAATGTATGAAAGGAATAATGGAAAGATGTATAGAAGTATCCATTGTTAACCAAGTAGCTTCTCCTCTTCTAACACTTTTCACATATTTGAATAAATATTCGGAAGTATACTATTCTAAAATGTTTATAAGGATTTCATCTGATCGACTAATTTCTTACTTACAGTATTTTTATAATTGTGCATGGAAGTACGTCGAGATATATGATATTCTTTGTTTTGGGTTTGAAAGCTAGAATTAAGTTGGAAGTTGCCCAACGTATAAAACACATGCATAATTTTGAAGTAGTATTTTAATATTTTTACAAAAATAAATAAATATATGACAATAAGTTAGTAGCCCGTGCGAATGCACGGGTTGATGACTAGTGATATATAACAAGTATGGAACTACCAAAAATTATAGATACATTTGAGACGTATCAACCACTTCGTTCAACACTGCGGTGACACCCTGTGCTACAAAGAGGGATACACAAAGGAGAAAGCTCGGGGAATCAACTTGAGGGGCACTGGAGCAGGACCTTCAATGAAAGTAGTTCTAATCTACATACACCATGAAAGCCATCGGCTGGAACTGCCAAGCTATGGGTGGAGACCATTGTAGTACCAAAATGTGCCACCTTGCCCGGATTATCGAATCCACAAAGGCGCAAGTAATATTTATATCCGATCAAATCCTCAAAAATTAAACCTGCTGATCTTATGTCTAGATTTAGTATGCATGATAGCTTTGTGGTCCTTCGCGAAGACGTGCGGGTGGACTTTGGCTGATGTGGAGTGATGATCTGCAAGTGATTGTGCATAGTTTTAATTTCTATCTTATCCTAGCTACTGTTACTATTAGAGCTCGTAGTCAAAAATTTGGTCTGATATGTATATATGGTGATCCTTACCATCGGCAAACCCGTCTGATCTGGGAGGAAGTTGCCTCTTTTGTGTATGATAATTGCAACCTACCACTACTTTGTATACGGGATATGAATGAATTGTTGTATGATACGGTTAAAAGTTCCCCTATTATTAATCGATCTCGTGTCAATGAGTTTCATGCTCTGGTTAAAATGTGTGGTCCTTTTGACCTGGGTTATAGTGGCCCGGCCTACACTTGGAAAAATAGGCGCTTTTCCTCCAAGCCCTTGTATGAATGCTGATCGTTGTCTTGAAAATGGTGATTGGTGTTCTGTTTTCCCGGTTGCCAATGTTTATAACATGCCCATAATGCATACTATGAGTGACCATGCTCTGATTCTTCTTTCTACGGTTCGCAGAGTTAAACGTACTTTCAAATTTGAAAACTGGTGGTTAAAAGACCAAGACTTGCAATCTTATGCAAAAGCGGAGTGGTCCAGAACTAACCGAAAGCCCTTTTCTCAAAGAAACTAATCATCTAGCTGGAGTGCTTAAGATTTGGTGCAGGAAGAAGAAGCCATTGCAAAGTGAATTAAATTCCTTAGAAGAACAAATCAAGCAACTACAAATGCAACCTATACAAATGCAAGACCGTGCTTTGGAAGGTGCGTTAGTGACCAGGTATGAACAAAACTTAACAAAACTGACTGATTTCTACATGCAGAGAGCAAAAAAGCAGTGGATCAAGGATGGAGATAGGAACACATCTTTCTTCCACAGGTCTATTCTCAAATGAAGGAGACGAAACACAATTGTCTCAATTAAGGATGAAAACAATGTATATGTCGAAGCAAATCAGCAATACTTTTGTGAATTATTTCAGGCATATTTTTGCTTCTTCCAATGTCAATTTTGGCAGGCCCTACATTCAGTCCCAGCTACCACAAGAAAGCCAAGACTTCACATACTCCGTACCGGACAAACATGAACATTGGGATATTTTGCAGGACATGAAAAGGAACGCCTCCCTAGGACCTGATGGTTTCAACGTTGAATTCTACATAACCACTTGGAGTTGGATTGGCGAGGATGTTGCAAACTTGGTATGATCTTTCTTTGAATCTGTTATTATGCCGCCACATATAAATGACACTCACATTGTCTTGATTCCTAAAAAACTTATATCTCAAGTGCCAGCTAATTATAGACCAATTAGCCTCTGTAATGTTGTCTATAAGCTCATAGCTAAAGCCCTAACTAATATGCTTAAACCCCATCCCCCAGACTATATTCATCCCTCACAGCAAGCTTTTATAGAAAGTCGATGTATTAGCAACAACATTATCATAGCCCAAGAGATAACACATTCTTTTGCCATTAGCTCTTGGAAGCATCAAGCTTTTATGCTCAAAATTGACTTGACCAAAGCTTTCGATCGTTTAGAATGGAACTTCATTCTCCAAGGGTTTTCTCGTATAGGGCTACATGGTCATTTTATCAACATGATTCATGCTTGCATTTCCTCGCCCACCTTTTCTGTTATCATAAATGACCAGCCCTTTCCAAAGTTTCGAGGCGACAGAGGTATACGACAAGGATGTCCTCTCTCCCCCTATTTGTTTGTCCTTGCTATAAATGAGTTGTCGCTGGCACTTCAAGAAGCTATGTCTCAAACCACTCTTGAAGGGGTTGTTCTTGGACCTAAGTGCCCTCCCATTCACTCCCTTCTTTTTGCTAATGACCTTTGAATCCGCGACAAAGCTTCACTCAAGGAGGCCACAACCATGAAGCAAATTCTTGATTCTTTCTGCTCTTCCTGGGTCAAACTCCTAACTGGGCTAAGTCTGTCATTATCTTCAGTAAGCATGTGGACTCTACCAATGCTGAAGCTATCAAGACTATCTTCCATGTCCAATGCATTGATTATTCCTTCATCCACTTGGGACACCCGCTTATCCTCCCGGCTAATGACAGAGCTTCAGCATACAATTTTGTCCTAGATAGATATAAATCTAAACTCAACACGTACAAAGCCGATAAGGTATCCCACGCTGCTAGACTTCAGCTTGTCCAATCTGTCTTCGCCTCAATCCCTGTTTATTATATGTCCAACATCTTGTTCTCCAAGAAGTTTATAGCTAAATTAGCAGTCATCATTTGAACCTTCTGGTGGACAGGGATCAGGGAGGAAAATACTCGTAGTCTTTATCTTAGAGTATGGAAAGATATTTGTGCACCAAAAAAGGAGGGTGTGGCTTGGTAATTCCGTAGAACCAATAGAGCCACGTAAAACTTGCAAATAAACGTTCGAGGCGCCTAACTTGATTTTGCAGGATTGTGTGCATGTGTTTTGGTATAGCTATTTTGTTACAGTGTTTTAACATGATGACTAATTCCAAGTGATTGTTCGAATTCGTCATCGACAATCAAGCGAAGAACGAGTTCGTCGCGAAGACCGGGAGGAGGCGCCAGCGGTAGTGCTGGCAACAGGACTTAGCGGGTTTTTGGCTACGACAATTTTTCCTTCAAAATTTTGCTTTGACCGGGAATAACGAAGATGGTGGATCATCGTGGAGACGCGTCAAGACTTTCCGGAGAAGAACAAAGGCTATACCAAATCACATGAATTATTTAATTGCATGTGTTGTTTATCCTTTGTTGGTTGCAGCTTGATTGCGCATTAGATGTTTATTAGGGTGAATCCTCATTAAAATATCAAGGAGATCGTGTTCTTCCTACTTTGGCACCGTCAAACCAGGTGGTTATCCCCGGGCGCCATGTATCCATGAGTCCGCGGGCTAAGTGTCTGGGAGGCGAGTATGAGCCGTTCATGCAAAGTTTAACGGTTGGTTGTCCTGAAGTTCAGGCATAACCAGTTATGAGTTCTGAACACGCACGTCGAAATACGAACATGAGTTGTAGCTACTACAACTGGCATAGTGCCTACCGGTCGTCCACGTGTCATGACATGAGATATGCCCTAGAGACAATAATATTTAGTATTATTGTATCTCCATGTTTATTATTAAACGTTTCTATCTTTATGCTACAACTGCATTGGGCACTTGAATAGCGAATACAAAGTAGTCAAGAGGAAAACCTCCAATGCACGTTTAGAGATATGAACAAAGCAAAAGAGTTCGTGGTCTTGTCTCTAAGAGTAGCCTATCTTGTTGTTAGATGATCATGTTTTCCTGATCATGGACTTTCTATAAGTCACACAACTATAAGAGTTTATTATCGGAATGATAATAGTACTGAACCGACCCAACGGATGATCTTCCTAAGAGACAAATCGTCACAGATAAATATTAGCAATTGATCACATAGAGTTTTTGTTAGCTATATTTCTATATCTTGAGAACATCTTGTGACTGCGTATTTGACACTTATACTTTGGTTGTCATCAACCATCCGACATTAATTTGGGGATCATAACGGTGACAATTAAGTATGAACTAGAATACGTATTGGAACAGAAATTGTTCAAGAATGGTACTTACTCCTCCAGACGATGGAGAGATACATCCTCTAGGCCATCTCAGTATTATCAATGTCACCTCAATCGTCTGGCTAGACACAATGTGATTTATCACAAGACATTGAGAATACAGAATGAGAAAATAGAATGATATCGGAAACGAGTTTTCTATGTGTTATGATCAAATGGTATTGATCACACTAGAGCACATTGTCTCACCTCGTGATATCATTGGTATTGTGTACATAAGGGAATTAGCGTAATGAGAAACACAAGAGGTTCTGTTGTTCACTCGTGAATACATAGGAGCCAGTACAGACGTCTAGGTCCGAATGCTGGTTATTGTCTGGTAAGCACCCGGACATGTCTATGTGTTACCGAACCTTCTGGGTCACACACTTAAGCTGAGTCAATCTTTTATTGAGAGAATAAAGTTGTGATTTTAGTGGCTATGAGATAGTGTCGGAGTAGCTCCGATGTCACAGGAACTTATTCCGGTGAAGGTATAGAGAAAGAGAAGGCAAACATTACATGTCTCGGAATAATGGGAATTGTTTCTATTATTGTCGGATTTATTCCGAGGGTTTATATAAAAGGGAAATATTTATCCAGAGTATTTTGTTTGCGGACACTGGGTGTCCCGGATCATATAAATAGGTTTATATGATAAGTAATTAATTATGGGAATTTTCTCTAAAAGGAAATATTCAATTAGGAATTAATTAAACAAAATAATTAACTAAATTAAATATTCGAAAAATATTAAATAAAAGTTTTATTTGGAGCCCACCAAAGGGGGGCTGCCAAGTGGGCCGCACCCCCACATGGGGCGGGTGGGCCAAGGCGACTAAATTAAATATTCGAAAAATATTAAATAAAAGTTTTATTTGGAGCCCACCAAAGGGGGGCTGCCAAGTGGGCCGCACCCCACATGGGGCGGGTGGGCCAAGGCGCGGGAGGGGGGAAGTCCTCCCCTGGCCGAAACTCTAGTGGGCCAAGGGCCCATGGGGGAGGTCGGTGGGGGGGTGCCGAGTTGGAGGAGTACTCCTCCTCCTCCTTGGATTGCGCACCAAAGGGGGAGGTTTTGCCTCCTCTCCCAAGTCTCCCTACCCCTTGGCCTACTATATAAACACCCCCAACCCCATGGGTTGAACACACAAGTTTGCTCCCGGTTTTTTAGGTGTCCTCTACCGGAGCTCTCCCTCTCTAATTAGATCTCATGTGTTAAGAATTAGACGTCTCTCTAATCTCATATAGATCTAATCTAAATGATTAGCTACCACCTAAACTACGCCGAAAGGTTGTCTCTCTTCGTTGGCGCAAGTGTTGTAGACGGTGGAGCGCTGACGGGTTGGCATGACATGCGTGTGGATACTGTTAGAGTGGGTTGCGAGTGCAATTCCTCGACGACGGAGAATCGGCAACAATCTCACCTCCCGACGTGGACGTGAGATTCTTCATCAGGTTTCACCAACATCTACTTCGACAAACACAAGATCTTCCGTAATGGTGTTTGTAAGTATTCTAGATCTAGCATTATGGGATGCGACATATCTTCATAGTGTAGATCCTAGCAGGTAAGGTTACAAAAATTTCAAATTGCTAAGCGTAACCCTACAGTCGACTCCGTGGAGTGGGGAATAAGATGCTGGGATCAACTTAGCATGACAATGTGATGGATCATGGAGGGAAAGAAGAAGTGGAGTAGAACAGGATGAAACCAATTTTTTGACGTACCAATAAAGTCATCAATAAATCAAGTACAATTTAAAATAGTGTCATTGTTCTTGCATGAATCTGGGGCATGTTCTTAAGGGAGAAATTGGAGCGGATACAGATGGATTATTTCGACAAAGCAAATATATGATTCCAGATATGTCCAGCCTTTGCACCAACAAAATGCTCGGAATTAGTCAGAATATTAAGGATGCACACAATCAACAAGAAAATAAGAAAAAATCCGCCATGGTGATCAATCACTTGTTCCTACTTTGTACTTACGCCGTAGTTTTTCTTAAAATCGGGTGGACAAAAATAGCGTCGAATATGAATATGAGTTTGAATAATATCAATTGAAAATATGATATGAAATTAGAGAGGTGCGAATACGAACACCCAGTGTTGATTTTTTAGCCGCATATTATGTGAGAAAACATATCATACTGTAAAAAACAATCAATGATAAACTAACCCAAAATACGGCTAGGAGAAAATACACACACTAACTTAGTCCATAGACATATATGTAGCTGATAGATTCAAAGACTATGCAAAGTTAATCTTGTAAAAGAAACTTTCATGAGAAATATGAGTATCAAATAACATGACTCAAGACATGAGTGCACGAGTCATTGATACGTCTCAAACGTATCTATAATTTCTGATGTTCCATGTTGATATTATACCAATTGTTACATGTTTTATATACGCTTCATAGCATTTTTATGCATTTTCTGGGACTAACCTATTAACAAGATGCCACAGTGCAGTTCCTGTTTTCTGCCGTTTTTGTATTCCAGAAAAGCTAGTCTGGAAATATTCTCGGAATTGGACGAAACTTGGACAGAACCTCCTATTTTTCCAACACGTACACGGAGTCCAAAGGAGAGACGGAGGGGAACCACGAGCCAGCCACACCATGGGGCGGCGCGGCCCCCCCAACCGCGCCGTGGGGGTGGTGTGGGCCCCATGGACGTCTCCAGCCGCCGCCCTTTCGCCTATATAATCTTCCCGACGCGAAAACCCTAAATACCCGAGCCATTATCCACGAAAAGTTCCAGAGACGCCGCCGCCGTCAACCCTAGCTCGGGAGGGTTCATAAGCTCTTCCCGGCACCCTGCCGGAGAGGGAATCATCACCGGAGGGCTCTACATCACCATGCCTGCCTCCGGAGTGATGCGTGAGTAGTTCATCCTTGGACTACGGGTCCATAGCAGTAGCTAGATGGTTGTCTCTCCACTTTATGCTATCATGTTTAGATCTTGTGAGCTACCTATCATGATCAAGATCATCTTATTGTAATGCTACATGTTGTGTTTGCTGGGATTCGATGAATATTGAATACTATGTCAAGTTGATTATCAATCTATCTTATATGTTATTTATGATCTTGCATGCTTTCCGTTACTAGTGGATGCTTTGGCCAAGTAGATGCTTGTAACTCCAAGAGTGAGTATTTATGCTAGATAGTGGGTTCATGCCTCCGGTAATCTGGGAGAGTGACAATAACTTCTAAGATTGTGGATGTGCCGTTGCCACTAGGGATAAAATAACCGATGCTTAGCTTAAGGGTGCGCCGTTAGGTCTAATGCATTTGTTTACATTACGCATATTACTTAATGCGATTATCCGTTGCTTGCAACTTAATACCAACGGGGAACTCGGATGACAACCTGGAGGTGGATTATTAGTCATAGACGCTGTTGGATAACGGTCTATGTATTTTATCGTAATGCCCACATGAATATCATAGTAATCATCATGTCATATATATGCATTGTCATGCGCTCAATATTTTGTCAATTGCCCAGCTGTAATTTGTTCACCCAGCATGTTAGTTATCTTTTATGGAGAGACACCACTAGTGAACTGTGGACCCCGGTCCATTCTTTTACACTGATAATACAACCAACTGCAAACATTGTTCCTTTTCATTCTCTGCAATTTACTACTGTTTTCCACACCATACGTTTAATCCTTTGTTTTCAGCAAGCCGGTGAGATTGAAAACCTCACTGTTTCGTTGGGGCAAAGTAGTTTGATTGTGTTGTGTGCAGGTTCCACGTCAGCGCGCCACCAACAACCTTCAGAAGTGATTTCTTGCTCCTACTGGTTCGATTAAACCTTGGTTTCATACTGAGGGAAACTGCTGCTACACTGCTCATACCTTCCTCTTGGGGTCTCCCAACGAACGTGTGATCCACGTCATCAAGCAACTTTTTCTGGCGCCGTTGCCGGGAGCAAGAGGATTTCTGCAAGGGGAGTTTCACGCTTCCAATCTCTTTACTTTGTTATTGTCTTGCTTAGTTTATTTTTATCTAGTCTTGTTTGCTTTATTTATCAAAAACACAAAAAAATTAGTTACTTGCATTTACCTTATTTCGGTTTACTTTCTTTTTATTTCATCATGCTTCTCCCTAAGTTTACTTTAAAAGATATACCGTGGGAAGTGGGTCTATCATTGGAAGAGATAACATTGAAGAATTCTTTAGTCATGTTAGTAGACTTAAAGATTTTGAAGACAGATCCTTGGTAGAACTTGCCCCTAATTATGAAATTGCTGCTGCCTCTTTGGTTCACATGTTGGAAGCTAGGTTTGTTAATCTTAATCCTATAATGCAGCAAATGTTTTTAAACTTCATGATATGAAAGAGGGTAAAAAGAAAGATTTTGTTTTAGAAACTCTTCTTAAAGAATTTGGTGATGTTGCTGGGGAGGCTAGAAAAGTTTTCATTCGTTATAAGATGCTTGGCTATTTTATTGATATTGCTAATACACTTGAGAAGCTTGAAAAAGATAGGCTTAAGTACACTAATGAACCCAATTATGAGGGAGAAGTCAAAATACCAATACCTTTTAAGCTTGTAGGAATGCATGAGGCACTAGAAAAGAATTTTGATTGGATTGTTCCTGAAAATTTATTTGATGAGGATAGTGTGCCTAAAAGTAATGAAAGAGGAGTTTCTGAAACTTATATAGATAAGATACAATGCATTGTTGAGAAAACTTCCAACCTTTCTGTTGATGCTTCATCACTTGGAAACACTTGATTCTTACTTTCTGCGCCTAGCTGAAAGGCGTTAAAGAAAAGCGCTTATGGGAGACAACCCATTATTTTATTTCTGCAATTTTTCTTTTCTTTTTGAGTCAAGGAGTTGTTTACTTCTGTAACAATTCCTTTGTATCTTTATTTTATCGCATTGTTGTGCCAAGTATTGCCTCTAATAGGAAGATGATGCTAGATTTGGATTTCTGCGCAGGAACAGATTTCTGCTGTTCACCGTTTTACTTCTGTAAAATCACAGAAAAATTATTTAAATCTGCAAATTTTTGTGCGTGATCCTCAGATATGTACGCATCTTTCGTTAGTTTAAAGTTTTTCGATCTGAGCAACGTAAGTGCCTCGAAAAAATTCGTCTTTACAGACTGTTCTGTTTAGACAGATTCTGTCTTTTATTTTTCGCATTCTCTCTTTTACTAGTGTTGAGTGGAATTCTTTTTTAGGGTGAAGAGCTTCACATAACATCAGTGGCAGTAGTTAATGTTAAAAGTAACGGTCATGTTTGTGTCCTTATAGAACATGTGAGTTTTTGATTGTGCACTAACCCTCTAATGAGAATTACTCTGAGTTTGGTGTGGCGGAAGTTTTCAAGGGTCAAGAGAGAAGGATGATATAATGTGATCAAGAAGAGTGAAGAGCTTAAGCTTGGGGATGCTCCCATGGATCACCCCAGCATATTTCAAGAAGACTCAAGCGTCTAAGCTTGGGGATGCCCAAGGCATCCCCTTCTTCATCAGCAACTTATCAGGTCATCTCTAGTGAAACTATATTTTAATTCTTTCACATCATATGTGCTTTACTTGGAGCGTCTGTGTGCTTTTATTTTCAGTATTTTATTTTTCTTATGGTCAACTTGATTGGACCCTAGCATTCTTGATTGGGAGAGAGACACGCTCCGCTTTTTCATATGAATACTCCTATTCTTCACTTATACTTGTTGAGTATTCTTATCTAGCTATTGCTATGCTTTTAGCTCCTGTTTTGCATGCATCTCTTATTCAGAGCTGTTAGTTCTTTTAAAGAAAGTACTCTCTTGCTTCACTTATAATTGTTTGGAGAGTTTATGTTGAAATAAATTGATTGGTGTTTGGTTGGAACAGAAAATGTTGCATGTGGTAGATGGTATAATGGAAAAAGCTTACATATTCTTGTAGATCACTGTATTGGATAATTTGATACTTGTCAATTGTTTTGAGTTATCAAGTAGTTCATGTTTAAGCTTTTGTATCATGTAGTTAAAACCTATTAATGAAGAACTACCGTAAAGCTCGTTGAAATTTGGTTTGCATGATTGGTATCTCTAAGGTCTAGATATTTTCTAGTAAAAGGGTTTGGTTAACAAGGAAGACAGTGTAGAGTCTTATAATGCTTGCAATATGTTTTCATATAAGTCTTGCTGTGTCGGTTGATATCCTGTGTTTGCTTCAAATAACCTTGCTAGCCTAAACTCTGTACTGAGAGGGAATGCTTCTCGTGCATCCAAAACCTTGAGCCAAAATCCATGCCATCTGTGTCCACCATAACTACCTATATGTGGTATTTCCTTGCCATTCCAAGTAAATTTTTCATGTGCTACCTTTAAACTATTCAAAAATTATTACTCCTATTTTGTGTCAATGTTTACCAAGCTCATGAGGACGGGGTGGATGTCTTTATGTCAACTGTCAAACAGACTTTACCACCGGACTAGCGGCATATACATCCGCTTATCCATTAATTTTGCAAAAAGAGCTGGCAAATGGGGTGCCCAGTCCCAATTAATTACAACTTTAACCGCTTAATTCTCTTCACATTTTTGCCCTGATTTATCAGTCAAGCAATGACAAACAGTGAAATATCTGCATGTGTAAACAAAAGAGAAGAGGGATGATCTGCCTTGCTGGTAGAAATAACGTCCTTCATGGGAGCCGCTCTTAAAAGTCTGGTTGGCAGGGGTCATATTGTACTTTCCATTTTCTGATTCGTTGACAATTAACAAACACCTCTCAAAACTTATTTTTACTCTCTTATGATTTCAAAAACTTAAAAAGCTCTAGCACATGATTTAATCCCTGCTTCCCTCTGCGAAGGGCCTTTCTTTTACTTTTATGTTGAGTCAGTTTTCCTACTTTCTATCTCAGAAGCAAACACTAGTGTCAACTTTGGTGCAACAATGTTGCTTTGTGTTGACAAATATCCATGAGATATATATGTTGAAAGTTGAAAGCAATTGCTGAAGCTTAAATCTTCCTTTGTGTTGGTTAAATACCTTTTACTTAGAATCTATTGCTTTATGAGTTAACTCTTATGCAAAACTCTTTGATGCTTGTCTCGAAAGTACTATTCATGAAAAGTTTTTGCTTATATGATTCAGTTGTTTGCTCATTATCTACTTGCTAGCAAACTATAGACCATTGACCTGGATCACTTCATTCATAACATGTGCTTTACAATACTATTTGATCAAGATTATGATTGTAGCATGTCACCTCAGAAATTATTTTGTTTTTATCGTTTTACCTACTCGAGGACGAGTAGAACTAAGCTTGGGGATGCTTGATACGTCTCAAACGTATCTATAATTTCTGATGTTCCATGTTGATATTATACCAATTGTTACATGTTTTATATACACTTCATAGCATTTTTATGCATTTTCTGGGACTAACCTATTAACAAGATGCCACAGTGCCAGTTCCTGTTTTCTGCTGTTTTTGTATTCCAGAAAAGCTAGTCTGGAAATATTCTCGGAATTGGACGAAACTTGGACAGAACCTCCTATTTTTCCAACACGTACACGGAGTCCAAAGAGAGACGGAGGGGAGCCACGCCAGCCACACCATGGGGCGGCGCCCCCCCCCGCGCCGTGGGGTGGTGTGGGCCCCACGGGCGTCTCCAGCCGCCGCCCTTTCGCCTATATATCTCCCGACGCGAAAACCCTAAATACCCGAGCCATTATCCACGAAAAGTTCCAGAGACGCCGCCGCCGTCAACCCTAGCTCGGGAGGGTTCAGAAGCTCTTCCCGGCACCCTGCCGGAGAGGGGAATCATCACCGGAGGGCTCTACATCACCATGCCTGCCTCCGGAGTGATGCGTGAGTAGTTCATCCTTGGACTACGGGTCCATAGCAGTAGCTAGATGGTTGTCTCTCCACTTTATGCTATCATGTTTAGATCTTGTGAGCTGCCTATCATGATCAAGATCATCTTATTGTAATGCTACATGTTGTGTTTGCTGGGATCCGATGAATATTGAATACTATGTCAAGTTGATTATCAATCTATCTTATATGTTATTTATGATCTTGCATGCTTTCCGTTACTAGTAGATGCTTTGGCCAAGTAGATGCTTGTAACTCCAAGAGTGAGTATTTATGCTAGATAGTGGGTTCATGCCTCCGGTAATCTGGGAGAGTGACAATAACTTCTAAGATTGTGGATGTGCTGTTGCCACTAGGGATAAAATAACCGATGCTTAGCTTAAGGGTGCGCCGTTAGGTCTAATGCATTTGTTTACATTACGCACATTACTTAATGCGATTATCCGTTGCTTGCAACTTAATACCAACGGGGAACTCGGATGACAACCTGGAGGTGGATTATTAGTCATAGACGCTGTTGGATAACGGTCTATGTATTTTGTCGTAATGCCCACATGAATATCATAGTAATCATCATGTCATATATATGCATTGTCATGCGCTCAATATTTTGTCAATTGCCCAGCTGTAATTTGTTCACCCAGCATGTTAGTTATCTTTTATGGAGAGACACCACTAGTGAACTGTGGACCCCGGTCCATTCTTTTACACTGATAATACAACCAACTGCAAACATTGTTACTTTTCATTCTCTGCAATTTACTACTGTTTTCCACACCATACGTTTAATCCTTTGTTTTCAGCAAGCCGGTGAGATTGACAACCTCACTATTTCGTTGGGGCAAAGTAGTTTGATTGTGTTGTGTGCAGGTTCCACGTCAGCGCGCCACCAACAACCTTCAGAAGTGATTTCTTGCTCCTACTGGTTCGATTAAACTTTGGTTTCATACTGAGGGAAACTGCTGCTACACTGCTCCATACCTTCCTCTTGGGGTCTCCCAACGAACGTGTGATCCACGTCATCAGTCATTAAGGTGGTCTTCGGAACACACGAGGGATGTGCCGAGATACATAGGCTGCGCAAGTTTGCCATCTATTATTTCATACGCATGGTCATGTTAAAAAGCACAAATGGTCCAAGACAAGAAGATATGGATCATTCTTTATCCTATCATACATATCGTAGTCGGAATTGAACACCAATGGTGGCAGATACCCTAATATTATTGCATGACCTATAATTACGCAAATAAGTTGGCCGTCGTCGTCTTCTCAAAATATTTTTACCCAGGATTGGAACGTTTTATCTTTGGCCAATGGTCACATATCTAGTGTGGCATCTCGAGCCGTAGAGGTACTTATGAGTGAGTGACTCATGGTCATGTTTTTTCTGTGATAAAGTGTGTTCTAATATAAAAAATGTTCGAGCATTACACTCGGTTTCTGAATAATCAAGATGCAGACATCCGACACATATCCACAACATAAAATACAGAAGGACGAAAGCGATTAATTAAGAAGAAATTGTAGATCTTCTAAGGCGATGGAGGGCAAATCTGTTGATCACGCTGCCACCTATATTGGGTAACAATACCCTGGTCGTATTCTTCAACCGTGTAGAAACCTCTATAAATAGGTCTTGATTCTCCACCAGTTATACACTAGTTTCTACTATTTTCTACTCCAGATGATTTTGTTATTTAGGCTCACTTCTTTCCACGATGAAAACTTTGCAAGCCAAACTAACTACCGAGGTAGTGCGATAAAATTCATATAATGATGCAGATGAGCTATTATGTTTCTTAATGCATCTTCTATTAACTCACTTATGATGAAATACTTGTTAATCTTGGTCTTAAAATTGCATGACCATAATTTACTTAGGGTGCACTTATAGTGACAGATAACTACAAGTTATTTGTTTACCGCATCGACATCTAGTTACAAGTTTTTGTTTTACCACATATGAGTACAAGTTTTAGAGCAACTCTAACAAATCTTGCAAAAGTGTATGAACCGCAAATTGACCTTCAATTCAAAGTTTTGAAAGAGAAAAGGCACCGACCAGATCCCGCAAAATGGCCCATAACGCTTTTTTTTGCGGGAAACCGGAAAAGAAGCCCCCAATTCTGAATATACCTAGTATGACAGGGAGATTTTTCAGGTTTCCTGCATATCACTTGTGCATTTGGCAGGAGGCATCCCACGCCCCCGCACCGCCCATGTCTCCCACGCCCCCACACCGCTCGGGTCTCCCATCACTGCGTCCTCCACGGTGCCGCCTCCCCCTCCCGTTCTCGCAATCAAGCACAAGCAACATGTCAAGCACATCGTCATGGGGCTGGCGACGCCGCTACTGTGTCATTCAGGCTTCCTCCTCCGGTATCTGGGCAAGGGTTCGAGCTGCCTCCTCCAACACCAATTCAGTGGCAAAGTCATCCGCTTCCGGTCGACTAGGATGAGTAAGGCGACGGCTAGCGGACCAAATTCCCCTCCTCCGGCACCGACAACAGACAAGACCCCTAACTCGAGCTTCATGAAATTTGGCGCCCACAACATATTGGCCAAGAGGTATAAATTGACGCCCATATACTCCAAACCAAGTCAAATTCAAAGTAATTCTCAGTGAGTTCATTTTTGCATTGCATTGTGGCATTGTGATACCTCCTTCTTACGTGAGCATGTTGGAGAATACTGAGTTCCACATCGGTGAACTGCCAATTGATTTTGATCAGATTGGGGTTGGTATGAAATATGTGGAGGAAGTATCTGATACATTTCAAACCAAAGATAATGGAAGTAAAAAAAAAGTTGAGGATATTGTTTTGATGAGGGCATGAAGAGTGTGGCATTCGATGTGGTGACCGACAATGATCAATCCGGAAAAATATGAGCAATGTATTGAGGACAAGTTTCATCAATGGATAACCACCACCTTGCTTGTTGAGATTTTTACGAGGCCGATATGATGTCACCTAACAATTTGGTGGCAGGGAAGTACAAGTTTTACTGCCCACATAATGTATGTAATGAGATACTCACTCCGTTCCAAATTAATTGACTTGGTATTGTACAAATATGAATGTATCTATACTTAGATTGATGTCTAGATACATCCATGTGTAACAAAATGTGTATCAATTAAATCCGAACGGAGGGAGTAGGTACGATGATGATTAAACACTGAATCAAGGTCTTAGAAAATTTACAGAGATTTTAAAAAGATTCGGACGATTTACAGATAAATAGAGAATCCCCTATATTTTGTGGTAATATTGTCATAGCCCCCTCATATATCACCACTAATATAAAAGGAGCGAGACTGACAGATCCGGGCCATCCTGACCGTTCGCAGGCCTAAATCCAACGACCCACACGTTCTCAATGTTGTATGATGTGCACCTTTTTCTGAAATTGAAAAACAAAATGCCCACTCCGTCGAAGATAGGAAACTGTCTATCCCCCACTCCGTTCTTCCTCGCGTGGTGAGCAAACCGTCTTCGTCGCCGCCGTCTTTCCTCGCGTCGCATCCAGGAGACCGCCGCCCGCCACTCCGTTCCCCGCACCGCGGAGCCACCGTTCCCCGCATCGCCGCTCCGTTCCCCGCACCGCCGGAGCCACCGTTCCCCGCACACCCACGAGCCGATTCCGCCCACCCACCGGAATAGCGGGAAGCAGCAAACCCGCGGGTTGCGGAACCCGGCGGGGCGGCCGTCCCCCGGCACGAGTGGGTTGTCGAGGCGGCATGCCGCGCGAGCGTCTCCCTCGCGGCCTGATCTGATAGGCCGAAGGCCGTGATGTTGCCTCCCCAATGAGACGACACCGTTCCAAGCGATGGCGCCTGATCCGCGCCCCTGCTGTTGCCTCAAGCGCCTCCTCGACGACACGAAGCTCCATACCCAGGAGTTCAAGGTCGATGGTGGCGGCACATATGGGGCTGCCGGAGTAGGTGAAGCCAAGCCATCTTCTTTTCGTCTCGCACCGGCGGCTTCAGGGCACACATGGGGCCGGAGGTTTCAACTTTCAGGGCGCGCCCGGAACTGGTGGCTACAAGGCGTGCGGGGGCGAAGGCCTGAGGATTTGAGGAAGCACGGGGACCCCGTTTCTGAGGTATTCTGTACACCCCTAACTGCTCCTGTTCAAGTGGAGCTGCCGAGGAAACAATGCCTGGAGGAAAGGCCATTTGGTCTCACCTTGTGATTTTAGTGAGCATCCAACAATTATCGCCTCCAGCAGCTTGGTGCAATATCCGTCCTCGAGTGCTTGTGTATTATATTTATCGTTGCTTGAAAAATTTATGGTTCACTTCAGAAGACATGTGGTTCAGTTCAGACCTGATTAGAGGAGATGGACAATTACTTTTTTTTAGATTAGTAATCATGCTCGCTCCCCTGGTCGCCTCCTCGCACGTCCATAGCTCGCTGCAGTTCTCTACCCACTTGTGAATTCAGATTATGGTTTTTGTTCTGAACAGGTTTAAATTCAGATTACAGTGCATGGTACTGTCAGGGGCGTTTCAGATTTTTAGAGATACTTGAGCTGCATTTTTTTCTGCTATGCATGGTAATTCTCAACACCAATCGCACATAGATCCATGGAAATGTTTATTTACAAATAGCAATAAGGACTGTGCCATCCTCCAATAATGTTTTATGATATAGCAGGTGTAATCGAGTATGAGGGGCTGTTTTTTGTAGCTCAATAAGCTGTGAATGTTTTGCCAAGCTAGAAAATATGAGGATATAGACATATATTCCCCCAATAGGGTAGTTGTTTAGTAATTAGAATGTAGTGGTATGGATTATGTTCGTGCTCTGTCAACGAAGGCAAATAGTTAGGTCAATATATTGGATATTATGTGTATACTCTGAATTTTAAGTAAGGGCTTCGTGTATAAGGTTTGCAGAAGTTCTAACTTGGGGCGGGGCAGTGATTAATTTTTCATGTGCAGGAACCTAGAGAGATGGTGCTGATGGATTCTAGCTGCAAGGTGAGTGGCTTGATCCTTGATTAATCATGTTAATTTTTCTTCATCTGAAAGTTGTGCAAATCTGTATGAAGTTGGTGCTGCTTGCAACCGCAGATAGATGCACCTGGAGGCTTTGGATAAGCTCCATGAGCTGCTGGATGTTTTTCTCCTGTGCCAAAATTATCTGCGGATCGTACAAAACGTTGTGAGTGGGAAATCGCAGAAGTAAATGCTATTGGAAGTCATTTCTTGTGGATATGTTAGAGTTGTGCGTAGGCTTGAATGTGTCGTTTGGTCACTTTTTTTGTTAATTCTTATGCATAGGAACCAGATGTGACTTGGGATTTCGTATGGTGTTCATGTCATCAGAAGGAAAAGAAATCTGCAGCTGTGCCATTTGGGAATAAATCAAAATCATGGTTAGTATTTCTAACCGTGTAGCAAGCTGCATGTCTCTTCATATGTGTATTTGTTTTGCAGTGAACTTATTGATCTAAGGTTTAAGGAGATTGCCTGATATGTTTAATATTTGGAACCTCTTATACTGTTGTGAATATGCGATTCATAATGATTGGATATTCTAAATTAGTCTATTAGCCTTCCATTTCTAGAATATAATTTTAGTCCACTAATTGAACCATTTTTCTTAACTTATTAACTTTTTATTCGGTGCCATTTATAGGTTCAGCCCTAGCAGTTGTATCTGCTGGAACCAAATGCAATCCGGTTGACATGCTATATATTTTTGGTGATGTATGCGATTATTAAGAGGGAGCATTTTTAGAGATGGACCTTCTTGGCCGCCATATTGGTGCACCAATGTCCATGCCATGCGCATGCCAGCGCAGGCAGCAATGCAGGAGCTTAATGTTATCCGGTATTGCACATATCTTGGTTATGAACTACTACATCCGTTCCTAAGTAGATGACATATTACATAGCGTGAAGTTTAAATTTGGTTCATATCATACAAATGAGTATCCAGATTGATTTGACCAGAAAATGAGAATTTAAATAGATCAGATTGTTCATGAAAGAATATTTCAATACATACAGAAATTGACGTACAAGATTATATTTAGGAGGCCATGGTCGTGTCCAAAACATCTTTTGTTTACGAATAGATGGACTGCACTGATGTAAGGCACATCATCATTTGTGATATGCAGGCATTGTTATATCTCAGTGAACCTAAATGTTATGAAGGATATAGTTCCCTCCTAATGGTCTCCCATGTATTATTTTATTTAAATGGTTCGTTTAGCAGCCTGTTTAATGTGTGCGCCTGCCTTGTGAAGAGTGGTTCCGTGAGGCTCCTGATCTGAACCTTGTAATATTGTGAATTGGTGCTTTGGTTTCATTTTAAATGGAAAAGGGGCTATGAGCTATTGGAATCTATAAACGGTGCAAGTTCAGTTTCATGATCACCTTGGTTGTCTTCATAATCCAAAGCTTAATGTTTTTGTGTACTGCGCCTTATTAGGTGATTGACTGGATGATTTTTTTTTGCCATCAATCGTTCAAGGTGTGTTTGAGTTATGAAAGAAACTTTGATTTATGCAGGGATTGATTGGCAAGGTGTGTTTGCTATTGAACATTTCTCCATGTAGTTGAATCCAGTTACTCTACCTGCTTATGCCTATAAAATAGTACACAAATCATTTAAGATCATTCGTTAAATAGATCTTCAGAAAATTGCATGTGCAGGAGAACTGACTGTTTCGAATCCTGATTTGCCAAGTTATAACCGTATATGCAATAAGCCTGGTGCAACTGTCTCCAGCCATTCACCTAGCAAGATATCGTCTCCTCCAGAGATATGAGTTTTGTACTCTTCTGATGTAATTAACCCCATGTGGCGGTTCTTCGTGAGTTCATGTCAATGATATATAGAAGCTTGCGTCATCTCAGAAGAGCTGTGTTCTGCTTATTGTAGTCGCTTAAACGTACCATTGCATTGGTTGTAACGATTTCAGAATCTACCAATGGTTTTGTGAAACAAGAGCAAAGTGCTCCCAAGCACAATTTGGCATTATCCATCATATGTTGGAACTTTTTTATTGCTTTTTATTTACTTAAACGTGCATTGCACGTGCCCAATTACTAGTAATTGAAAAGAAAAAGAGGAGGAGGAAACCAATTGGCATCCGAGGTCCAAACACCAAACCCTACCCACCTCCTACAAACGATTGCGATTGCGCCGCACCACGCCACCTCTCCTCCTCCTCCAAGTCATCCTCCTCCGTCCCCTCTCCCTCTAGTCTCCACTAACTAATCCGAGTACAACTCATCTCATCGCACGCGCACGCACGCACGCACAGATCCCATCCAATTTTAACAAAAGCGCCGCCGCCGCCCACCGCTCACGTGGAAGAGGGCAGAGCCACGGGAGAAGGTAAGCACGCTACTACTTCGATCTTCTTCTTCACTTTTAAATTTACCCAAGTTCCGTGCTGCTAGATTTATGCCCCGGGTTCGTGGTCTATGTCCGGTTATGCAGTAGTTAGATTCGCCATGTTCTTTGTTCATCGCCATGCCCGTTCTTGGGTTTTGGTAGCGGATTTCCGTCTATTGATCTGGTCTCCATGGAGCAAGAACTATGAAAAGATTCCTATCGAATTGGATTCCACACGAATCTATTGCCCAGCCGTTCGAATCTGATCGCGGTGCAGTTGGAAGCTAATCTGTACGGAGCTTCATTAGATGGATCAATGGCTCGAATTGCGATGAGCTTTGATTCGATTCCGTGAGAATTATAGACTACGTTCGGGTGCCTGTCAATGATGTATTCTTAAAGATTAATAAATTTATCTGCTCTGTGCATAATAGAGCTCCTTCCTCGCACAAGATTTTTCGAATTGAAAAGGTGTTTGAAATACAGTGTAAGGACATGGACGTGTCAGCGTCTATCTCGTGCAAATCGTGAGGTGCGGTAAGGGAGGACGGGGACACGGGAACATGCACAAGTTGCCAAACTTTTGCTTGCTTGATTGGTCACGGGAGGAGCCTGGAGTACCGGCCCTTTAAGGACTCAATAATTGTTAGTATTGGGATTTTGTCCTATATTGCTGAAACTAGCAAGGAGATAATTGTGGAGTATAGCTAATTAGCTTTGTATGTACTCGCTATAATCTGAGTCATGTAGCAGTACTTATGTGTTTTGGTCTTCTTTCTCGCATGAGAACTGAATAATTTATACTAGTCTAATTTTAGTTTCAGTTGAATATATGTAGTTTTTTTTTTTTTTTAGAATAAAGGCACACAGCCCAACCTTAAATTAATAAGGCCAGCAAGGTTCACACAAGGTTATTACATGCTGCGGCATACAGCTTAGCCCAACAAGAAAAGCAAGAGACCAAAGTTCAACATGACAAGAACAACAGCACCCGAAGGCGCCCAGCCAACACTACACATCAGCAGCTACTCCAGGTCCCGCACATGAATATATGTAGTAACTAATTTCATTAACACAATTCATGAACTTAACATCACTATTTTCGTTTCGGTACCAAAGTTAACTGCAAACTATTTGTCCTTGTGTTGTCATGAAGTTTTTCATGTTAAATATGATGCTTGTCAGATTGCTCATACCCTCTTTTTTTTTTTGCAGGATTTCTCGACTACATGCGTCCTCCCGGAATTGTCTAGTGCCTAAACCCTTCATCCATTCTGGCAGATATCAAGAGTTCGCACAGGTCTCGCACCTCTGAGTGGGTGTGGGTTTGCAACAATTCTGCAGTCAACTTATCACTGCTTTTGGGAGTAATCCCATCATACGTCTGGAGATTACGTCGAGCATTGGAGGGCCTTTTTGTTGATTACGGTTAATTTAGCAGCTGAGATGTGATTTTCCTTCCGAGCCCAGTTCTCTTCCAAGATATTCCTGTTGTTTAGCAATGTGATTGGATTGACTCTGTTTCTGGATCTGGTGTTAGCTCGGTTGACACTGGAGCTGACTTATGGTTGGGTTTTTCTGCTTTTCATCCTCTACTACACAACAGAAATCAAAGGTATGGAAAGTACCCGCTGTATTTTTTACTAGTTTCCCACTGTATTGTGTGTCTGGACTAACAACTAATCTGACCCCAAATGTCATGTTATTTCCTTTTGTACTTCAGGAGTGCTTTCTGCTGGCTGATGAAACCATGGTCACTGATTCAAAGAAGGATTCTCGGGAACAAACAGTTAAGTTCACTGCTGGATCAAAGAGCCCGAATCAGATGACAGATGAAAACAGCCCTTCAGCTGCTAGTGTGCAGTATGAAATCAATTCATTGTCTCATCAAGAATGCTGGAGATCTGAGGACTGGAATAGACATGCATCCTCAGATGATGATCAGGAGAAGGTTGGACACATACAGAAGAGCCAGTCCCTTGGGAACATGCTTCAAAAGGATTGTGATGATCATGGTAGTGAAGGTACTGAATGTCATAGTATAGACCATGATCACAGATGTCATTGCTCTAGTTTCAAGATCAATACAGATGTCGGAGGATCCACTAAATTGGTCAGCAAGAACAATGAGAATACTTTTGACGTCTCATCTGACCTGATGAGTCATGGTGTTTATGAACCATCAGTTGAACCTTCAGTTGACCATGCTGTTGACTCTGACAGGCATCACATGTCTTATGACCAAAGCAAATTTCCAAGATCACAATCTGCTATATTCCAGAATAATTCCAATAGTGATGTAGAAGGTTCTGTTGATTCTGAGAGACTTGGCCCTCGTTGCAGATCTTTCGAGGATTTATGTTCAATGGACGGCGGAAAGGCTGATTACTTGAGTGGTGATGAAACAAATCGCTCTAAAGCAAATTTGGATGTGCTTTGTGCTGGACCTTCTTCTCCAGATATCTTTGAAGCATTAGACGTGGAAGATGGTTCAGGAGGTCGTTCTGATGCTGCTGAAGGCGGCCAATGGTCCTCTGCAAGTTTAGATGAAAAGTTTGTCAGGGATGGGATGCCAAGACATGAATACGGGATGGCCAATATATTACTGCTGACAACTCATCTGATCCAGTTTCCCCTAGCTGTGACGATTCACGGCATTGTTGTCACCATTCTGGCAAGGATGATGTCAACAATGGAGCTATAGATCAAGAGAGAGAAGAGAAGCTGTGGAACAGAGATAGCACTCCCTACCACACGTCACTTGGCATTGACATACCTAATTTGAAGAATCTGTCTGACTCGAAGGGTATTAGTGAGAAAGCTGAACACAGTGAAACTGGAATGAATGGCGATCAGCATTTGGACACAAATGAACTTTCGCCTAGAACTTACAATATTAAAAGGATCGAGGATTGGATCAGCCAAATTGATATTGGGAGTGACACCATTGTGGAGGAGCAGGGAGAAAGTTCAAGTTCTGCATCAACAAAATATATCGAGTCGGTTACCAGCGTTTCTGCTGTGCGCCCTGATGCTAAAAGTCATCTTGGCATGGAGATAGCTTACTCTTATATTTCAAAACTGACTCCTGTTTCTTCATCTGCACAATTGGCAAACCTTGGTTTGGTTGCAATCCCAAGACTGAGTGCGTTCTCAGGCCTACGGCTATTGAACTTATCTGGGAACTCAATTGGTAAGATTTTTTCTATAATTCATCATGTTAGTTATAGTTACTTTTGGAATATTCATTTGTTTCAGGAGAGAATGCCATTAATTCTCTAACATCTGGGTTTTCTGCACAGTGCGAATAACTGCAGGAGCACTTCCAAAAGGTCTTCATATGTTAAGCCTGTCCAAGAATAATATCTCAACTATCGAAGGCCTTAGAGAACTAACACGCTTACGCTTGCTGGACATCAGCTATAATAGGATCTCTAGGATTGGCCATGGTATTTATTTCAACAGCCTTTACTTTCTTATATGATATATGCATAGTTTGGAAAACTGAACGCTAGCTCAAGGCTGATGGCAATGTGTGGCCTTTCTAGATAATACAACTCTTATCATATTCCCCATTAAACATGATCTGGAGACAGAAATCACTATGCTGTGTGGTCCTTGATATATAGAATATTATGGAGAACCAAATTCACTCCATTGCTTAAACATTGAATGGTTGATTCTTACTAAAGTTTGGCCATACTCTTATGGTTTATGACAGTTTAAGTTATAGATTTGCCTGTTTCTCACTTGATATTTTGGAACATTTGTTAGGCTTGGCTTCCTGTTCTTCTTTGAAGGAGTTATATCTTGCTGGTAACAAGATCAGTGAGATAGATGGCCTTCACCGCCTTCTGAAGCTAAAGGTTCTGGACTTGCGCCACAACAAGATCTCTACATCCAAGGGCCTTGGCCAGCTGGCTGCGAACTATAATTCTCTTGAAGCTATCAACCTAGAGGGCAACCCAGCACAGAAGAATGTAGGTGACCAGCACTTGAAGAAGTATCTGTTAGGTCTCTTGCCGAACCTTGCTGTGTACAACAAGCAGCCTGTAAGATCAACTGGCTCGAAAGAGGTCTCGGACCGTCACTCACGCAAGATCTCTTCATCCCATCGTTCCGACCGCAGTTCCAGGTCGGACCGCAATTCTTCCAGGCTGGTGTCTGGCACATCTTCACGGCATTCCCGTTCGGCTCATACTTCAGGCCCTTTGGCGAAGCAGCCTAGATCCTGGAACATGCCAATGGTAGTGCTGAGCTCTAGACCAGTGGAATATGTCGGTGCTGGGGATCCGGTGAAGCAAATTCAGATCGAGGAGAAGTCGCGGTGAGATGATTCATGCACAGCCACGTAGTCAATCAAGGCTCTCGAACAAGGATGTTCCAAATTTCCCTTTTTAAGTTTGTAATAATAAATATAATGAAACTCAAACAGTATTCTTAAGAGCGCTTTCCATATGCTGCTAGAGACACGGGGCTTTTGTTTAGTAGCAGTGTTTTTTAATAAATTTTATTGTAATGGCTTTGATGTGGAAAGAACACAAATATCTATGAGAATTGATTTGGTGCCAAACGCGTGGTGTTTTCAAAGGTTTTGTTGTCTAGAATTTCGGTATTATTGTTTTTGCAAGCTGAATTCTGAAAGTACTAGTTCTCTTAAGTTGCCATTTCCCTTAAAGCCATGATCACTGCTGAGCTCTCTGCTTGAATTCATGTTCAGGAATCCGTTTGCGTATCAAAACTGAGGCCGCTCTCTGGGCGCGCCGGAGCCCTGGACCTTCGCGTCCTCCTGCCAAACACCTGGGATGTTCATTAATTTGCCCTGTATAAAAACTATTCCCTCTATTCAATGAAATGAGGCGCAATCCTCTCGCGTTTTCTCGATAAAAAGGAATCCGGTTGCATCACTGTCATGTCAAGGCTTGTATCACTGTCTTGATTCTTCTTGTTTCAGGTAGGCAGGTATGATAATAACAATAATAATAATGGTGATTGATTGATACGGAGTACAGCTTAATTAGTGCAAGAATCGGTGAAATACATACACACACACAAACTCACGATCGACCTAAGCATCTAGGGAGACAAACAGGAGAAGAAATTAATGTACACGAGGGACGGTGGCAATCTATGCGGTGGCCGCAGCGGCCTTGGCCTTGCCGTTGGTGGCGCCGACGTGGACGTCTTCGTCTCCGATGAAGCGGTTCCAGAACCAGTGTCCCTTCCAGACGAGCACCATCTCCTCGATGGGCACCCCCTTGGTCTCCGGCAGGAAGAGCGTGATGAAGACGGTCATGATCACCACCCAGCCGGCGAAGAAGTAGAAGAGTCCGAACTTCATGTGGCAGAGCATGGTGAGGAAGGCCTGCGCGATGACGAAGGTGAAGAGCATGTTTACGGAGACGTTGATGCTCTGCCCCGCCGGCCTGATCTCCAGCGGGAAGATCTCGCTGGGCACCAGCCACCCGAGAGGACCCCAGGACCAGGCGAACCCGGCGACGTAGATGCAGATGAAGAGCACAACCGCCGCGGCGTAGCCCTTGGGCATGTCCCCGACGCCGCTGGTCCCGAACTTGACGGCGATGAGGGTGCCCACCACCAGCTGGCTCACCAGCATCTGCGTGCCGCCTTGCAGGAACAGCTTCCGCCGGCCCAGCCTGTCGACGGTGAACAACCCCACCAGGGTGGCGAAGACGTTGACGAGGCCCGTGATGACGGCGGACATGAGCGACGCGTCGCCCTTGAACCCCAGCGTCTCGAACAGCACGGGCGCGTAGAACATGATGACGTTGATGCCCGTGAGCTGCTGGAAGAAGGGGATCATGATCGCCATGGTGAGCTGCGCCCGGTACTTGCGCTCCAGGATGTTGCGCCACGGGTGCTGCACCAGCTTCGACTCCTCGCTCGCCACCACCAGGTCCGCGTACTCCTCGCTGATGTCCACGTCGCTGCCGCGGATGCGGTTCAGCATGCGGCGCGCCGCCTCCGGGTGGCCACGCTCGATCAGGGAGTTGGGGGTGTCGGGGAGGAACAGGGACCCAAGCGTGATGATCGCCGCGGGCACCGCGGCGAGGGCGAGGCTGATGCGCCACCCGTATCCGGCCTTGATCTTGTTGGTGCCGTAGTTGATCAGCTCAGCCGCCAGGATGCCGATAGTGATCATGAGCTGGAACCCGATGTTGAGCATGCCCCGGAGCCGCGCTGGCGCCATCTCCGACAGGTACACCGGCACAGACTGCACCAAACATCCATACGGGTCGTCAGTACCAAAATCACATCAAGTTCAAATTTTGTAACGTAAGCTATGCGATACATTGAAGAACAAAACAATAAAGTGTATTATTTCTTGCATGGATCTTTGTAATTTTGAGAAAATGAGATATTTCTACGAGCTGACATTTTTTTGTTGTAAATTTAGCTGCCATTTTTTTCTTTCAACAACAGCCACTCTCTGCCGATTTCTTATACTGCTATATTCCTTGCTTTGGTTACGCCTTTCTTCCTTGCTTCGTCTGCACAAGACTGTTGCTCTGAAAACGACGCCATTGATCTAGCCGAGTCAAAGTCTTCGGAGGACTCAAAGAAAGCAATGGCGCATGTGGAAGTTTCCTAGTCCCAATTTGCGTACCTCTCATCTCTTATCAGCTGAAAAAGTTAAGATACGGGCATCCACGAATCTCTTCCCGTGGGTTTCCTACTTGGCAAACTATATTCTTCTTTTCCTTTACGCAGCTCACGAGGCCGTGAGTAGTATGTCGAAAAATGGCTGGAGGCATGCCTAGCTGTGTATTAATCGCATGCACAGGATGCAGTTTTTCTAGATGCAAAGTTTAATCAGTTTCACATGCATGGACAGTTTCTTATCTATGAAGGGCTGGGGAAGCCCTTTTGCACGTGAACCTCGGATGATGGAGGACTTGCATTACTCAGATGGATCTACAGCTAGCCGGCCGGCCCAATGAATTGATCAGTTGAACCAGTGTACCAGCTGCTAAATTGAACAGTGCTTTCAACAGCTCATCCTTGCCGCCTATACATTCAATTCATGATTTGCTATAAAGGAAAAGGATGTTATCTTATATACAATGTCCTATTATTATTTTTAGCACGGATAGAATCATGGGTTCAAAATTGAGTAGATGATATGCGAACTACCTCCAGAATGTAGATCACAGCTAGCTACTCCCTCCGTTTTTAAATATAAGATGTTTTAGTTGTTTCATATATTGTCTAGATACATACTAAAATAAGTGAATATAGACACTAAAACGTGTCTAGATACATTTATATACATATGAAAATGCTAGATACATACTAAAATAAGTGAATATAGACACTAAAACGTGTCTAGATACATTTATATACATATGAAAATGGACAAATGCTAAAACATCTTATATTTAAAAACGGAGGGAGTAGCTAATAGTGACTGATAAGAGAAGCACTCATGCTGGGATAAGCAAAACAACAAGGCAGTCATCCTCTTGGAAGTAAGCATCAATCGTCTCTATGGACAGCTTGGACTTTGGGGAGATTCAAGTGGGCCCCCCCTCCTTAGCTTGACGACGAGACACTAACTAACATAACTAATATGTGCTAAATAAACTGGCCTACCAACTTGGACTTCGAACATGCGTTTGCTAGTTGTTTATGATCCCATAATCTTTCATTTCGGTGTGAATATCGTCATCTTTTGAAAACTCAGCCGCTGATGTTGATGGGATATTTTGGACACCACCCATCATCATTGACAAAATCGTTCGGATAGCAGTGGAATATAGTACAGCGATAAAGTTTGTTAATTTCTCTATTTCTTTGTCCCATTGGATGGCTCGACATGTGATAGCTTTTCTCTCTCCTTTTATTTTTGTTTTTCATTTCATTTTGCGAGTACATATATTTTACTTCTAGCTATCGTGCGTGCGTCGGTGTCAAACCAAAGGAGACAGGTCGACAGAGTGGTATCTACGCATGGCAATCCAAATGGCTATTACTTATAATAAACTGATCGGCCTAATTAATTACCTGATTGGCGAACCCAACGCCGACGCCGAGGAGGATACGACCGATGATGAGCATGGCGATGTCCTGGGCGGCGCCGTTGAGCGCGGCGCCGACGAGGAAGGTGAACCCTCCGGCGAACATGGACCACTTGCGGCCCACGACGCGGGTGACGGTGGCGGCGAAGAGGGATGAGACGAGCGCGGCGAGGTAGAGGGAGGAGGTGAAGGTCTGGAGCAGCTGGTTGTCGTACTTGCAGTACTGGTTGGCCGAGCTCGCCATCTGCTTCCTCCGGTACACCTCCGGGAAGAACTTTTCCAAGAACGGGTTCATGGAAGTCACACCCCCTGATCGACCAAGATTTACAGTAGTACGATGTCAGTAACTTGCTTGAAGAGAAGTAAGGATTAAATGCATGGGTGAGATGTGCAGAGACGAAGAACGTACCTGAGATACCGATGTCATATCCGAAGATGAGTCCGCCGGTGGCGGCGATGACGCAGGTGAAGAAGACGAAGAGGGTGAGCCTGCCGGGGTAGTCCTTCCCGCCGGCCGTGTTCACGACGGCGCCGCCGGCCATGGTCGACGAACGTACGTCGGTCGGTCAGAGAACTACTACGAGATGTATTCTACGCCCAAAACAAGCTAACGAACGTTTGGTACACGTATGTGGTGAGAGGAGATGGGGGAGGTGAAGCTGTTTATATAGAGCTAGAACCGACTAACAGAGGCAGCTACCTCAACAGCTAGTTTGCGCTGTGCGTATGGTTTGCAAGCAAGCAGGTCAACGGCCGAGGTGGTGGTCAAAAATAGCTCAAATATGTATGAATGCTGAGTTGGAGGGTTTATCTTATTCTGCTTAATCTGACTGGATGGGCCGTTATGCGGCTGTCAAGTTGATTGCTAGGTTTTGACTTGTTCGAATCTGTTTCCAGCACCGTTGGGTTGTTGGTTCACATGCATATACACCACTCTCATGCATGATCAAGTGGTGCGCAAGTAGTTGATGATCGAATAACCATAGTTGTTTAAATTTGTGCAAGGTTATCGGCCGAATTGCAGTCTGAAACAAATTAATATGATTTCGATGATTAACCATTCACATTGAGAATACAGTAGTATACTACATACTTGCATATGACGCATTCCAGCTAAACAGCCAGATAAGAAGATACCTTGCCATCTGCTATGATATGATGGATTCAGAAACCTTGGACTCAAGCTACCTATAATTACGTTGCCGGTGGAGGTGTTAATATAATAATCAACTGTCTAACCCGCGCTAAACAGTCAATCGTCTGCTAGCAGCTTTTCGTAGTAGAATATTCTACAAAGAAATTGGCGGTCTTCTCATGACCTGGTCCTTTTTTCTGCTGCTTTACTGCACGCATCACGCATAAATTCGGCCCCTAAAGTTGATCCAGAAACAAGGGTATCTCGTGTGCCTTCCTTCTTCTTATCCCCAGCTAAGCCTGCCTCCGGTGAGCATATTAATTAATCAACCAGTTCTTTTCTTCCTAGGTTTCCATTTCAGTACGCATGAGAACGAAGTAATCTCCGAAGACTTCGATATATATATATATGCCAAATTTGATGGACGGATGGAGATGTTGATAATATACAAGTCGCAAGTACATCGACGTTTGAAACTGAAACCGGCGTGCCTGACAAAACCAACGGCTCCTTCGTCTTGTTCAGAGCAGACGCTCCAAGCTCAGGAACTCTGCTCTGGCTGACAAGAAGAAGAATGGCGCGTGCAATAGTTAACTGCCTGTGAACATGCTTAGCAGCCTTACACAGAGTACGCTTGATTAACTGCACGGATCACGGAGCACGATTAATTAGTTAACGATTCTTCTTCTGACGACGGAGCTGGATAGGACTCTCCGCCGGATGCACATGCTGCCTGTGAAAGCATGAGCTGTGTTCGCTGCCTGAAGGTGTGGAAGGACAGAAAAGTACTCCATGGATTGGATACATGGGATCATCGTTGACTAGCAGTGTTTATAAAGGCAACGGCTAACTCTTGTACAGCTGCTCTTGTGTGGATAAGAATAGCCAGCCGCTATGTCGATCGTTAAGTCGTACCTGCATGCGTACTGCCGTAGAAACTAGATGTGCAGACGGAGAGATAGATAGATTATGTATCACTTGTCTACACGCCGCCGCTATCCATTGGGGCTGATCGAGATGGCTTAGTTTGGCTTTGCTGAATTTGACTTTGCTTAATTTGTTGGTTAACTAATCTGCAGACACATATAAATCAATTAACTCGATCTTCACCGGCAACGAGACATGGATCTTTTGTTTGTTTAACGCATGCAACGCCAACGCAAGCTGACTTGCCTGCAGAGTGTAGTATTAGTAGGGTATTAGGGTAGGGTACTGAGCGTAGTTCTTACAGTGAACCACTTGCTATAAGCAGAACTGCCGCCTCGGCAGATCTCAGAAGAGAAAGCGTTGCTCTCGTTGAAACTCTGTATGCCAGTATTGTAGCAGGGTAGAGCAGAGGAGCAGGGAAAGGGATGGGAGGGGGGGAAATATCATCAAGCAGAGCTCCGAAGGCGAAGGGGTCAAACGCACGCGCCGTCAGAGATGCATGTCACTGTCGGTCAAGTCTTGCTACTGCTCTGCTACTCTTCCTTCTTTCACACCCGCGCTGACCGCTGACCACAAAAACCAGCTACTCCCCATCCATCCAGCCTGACAACCGCCGATGGAAAATGGCTCAACTTCCTGAGGCTGAGAGAGACACAAGATCGAACGCGCGCTGAATTTTGGAGCGTCGATTGGAGAAATATGGCGCTGGACCGACAATTCTTCCTTAGAAAAAACATCTGATCACTGATCGCCTTGCAAAGATCCTTCGGTGATTTCATCGTCTCATATGTATATTTTTTTTGATTAAGGACCATTACACTCGGACTCTGCATAACTATGATGCACACAGTGCAACAACTTCACAAGTATCGAAACAACAAAAATAAAAAGGCGAATTACATATCATACTAGGCAAGATGGCGCGACGACACGCCGCGCCCGTGTGTACATAAGCGTATTTTGTGTTTTTAATAGTGTTAATTAGTTAGTTTTTTTTGTTCAAAAAGTAAAATGTATGTGCTGAAGCGAAAGATTGTATGTATTAAGTGAAGTGTTTGTAGTTAGACGTGTGAGTTCAATTTGTATTGACAGGTACCGTAGGTTTGTTAAATCATTGTATAATTTTGTAATCACTAACTGTAATATTTTAAAGATAAACTGGGACGATACAATGGATAGTATTGTTGGAAAATTTAGCGTGTTGACATGCGGTGCCCGTTGTGTTCGGAAATTTTGAATTCCGTTTGATTTTTTTTTCTTAGTGGAAAAATAGAAGAATTATATAGAGGACTAACCCAACAAATTTTAAACAAAATTAACATTTGTTAGTTCATGTCGGAAGTTCGAAAACTTCTTAAATTTTAATATTTCTTAGTTTTACTTTTGGGTGCAACGGTTATTTGGTGCAACTTTTGTGTTGAAAGTTTGAAAATTTATTAAATTTGAAATTTGTGGCACGCCGTGTCCACTGCAGTGGTCTTGGTACATTATGTATCTGTCTACGAAATTTGTATCGAGTCAACGCAGCAAAACCTGTTCGGGAAAAGAAAATCAGAGAAGCATGTATGAAATATATTTGAAACTTCTGTTAATATTGTTGTATATTCTTGGGGAAATAATATTTTTGTGTTGTTGAATATTCTCTGGGAGAAAATACTTGTTGGAAAGATTTTCAACAAATACCGTGTGAAAGCTATATTAAAACTAAAAAAATTGTTTAATGTTTTATGGGGGGGAATATTTGTTGGGAAAAAATTCAAGGAAAATTTATTTCAAATATATTTTGAAACTTATTAGAAATGCTGAATGTTTGTTGGTAAGAAAGAATTATTTGAGAAAATACATTTTTCTGTAAATTATAATATATTATTTGTATTATTTTGGTTAGCCGATTAAAAGATTTAAATCTTACGAATTTTAGTGTTTTTTTGTAATTATGAACTTTTGAAACTTATTGAAAATATTGAAAAAAAAATTGGTGAGAAAGAATTATTTGGGAAATTTGCATTTACGTGCAAATTTTGTTACTTTGTTTGCAATATTTTGAATTGCAGTTCAGAAGAATTGAATTTTATAAATTTTAGGATCTCCTGTAATTATATTGAAAAAAAAATTGGTGAGAAAGAATTATTATGAAAATTTTGGTGAGAAAGAATTACAGTTCGGGAAATCTTGGTGAGAAAGAATTACAAATTGTTTAGGTTTGGAAATTATGGAAATTCAAAAAAAAAGTTCATGGTTAAAAAGTGTTCGGATTTCGAAGATTGCTTAATTTGGTAAGTTATTCAGATTTGAGTTGATTTCACGTTTATAAAATGTGCAGATTTGGAAGATATTTGGAAGTTTAAAATAGCTAATTTTGAAATTTGATCATATGCCATAAATAGTCAGCATTTCTTTTGCGAGGGTATTTTTAGAAATATTTTCATTTTGAGGAAATTATTCCAAGGAGGAAATGCATTATGATTTTCTCCAAATTTTAACCAATTCAAAATATTTACACATTTTTTACACAAATAATGAGCATGTATTTTTTCGAAGCATTTTAATGGATGTTTCCATATTTTTCGTATGGGTATTTTTTGAAATACTTCTACTTTCTGGAAATGTAATAAATAAATGTAAGTTCATATAATTAGAGGAAGTCAGTTTGGATTTTCTCTAAATATTTACCTATTCAAAATATTAAAACATGTTTGTTTTTTCTATAAGTTGTTATCATTTTTTCTGAGTAAATTTTGAAATTTTCTTGAATTGTAAATTTTCTTGAACTATATAATGTGAACAATGTTTTTTTTGTTGCAACTTTTGTATGGTAAGTCTGAGAATTTGGTAAAATTTGGGAAATTTTGATATGTTATTTGCATTATGTTGTGCATAATTTATTTGTTGGTGCAATTTTTGTGTGGGAAGTTTGAAAACTTGCTAAATTTAGAAAATTTTGATATATCGTTTGTATTATTTTGAACTGTAGATTGGAAGATATGAATTTTTTGAATCTTAGCATTTTTTTTATAATTTTTATTTCAAATTGTAGATTGAAAGATATGAATTTTTGAATTTTAGCATTTTTATGTAATTGTTGATATATTGTTTGTATTATTTGGAATTGTAGTTTCGAACATATGAAGTTTTTGAATTTTAACATTTTTTATAATTAGTATTTTGAATTGTAAATTGAAGATATGATTTTTTTTAATTTTAGCATTTTTCCTGTAATTGTGAAATTTTTGGCAGATGGGTCCCACATGTCAGGGTTTTTTTTATTTTGAAAATCATTTAAAAAATAAAAAAACTGACAGGTGGGGTCGCTCGTGACGTCAGCGCATGACGTTGTCACTCGCCGGCGGACGCGGCCGCGCTGCCGAGCTCGCGCTCGAGCAGCTGCGCGCGCGCGAGCCTGGGAGCGTGTGGATCTGCGAGAGGAGGCGCAGGCGAGCCGAACGGGCGGCGCGACGGACCATTTGGTCGACGTATTCGCCGGCGGCGAGCGAATCCGTGGTGGCGGACGCCGAAAGCGGCGACGGCGATTCCGGATCGTGTGCATTGTTCCGGCAAGTGAATCAGGGCAAGGATGGAGAGGACGCGGCGGCGGAGGTGCTGACATGCCGCGATTTGTCCGGGGAGGCGCGTAGCGGCGGGGGCGTGCGTCGGCGGCGGCGAGCTCCGGCTCGCACGTGAGAAAGAAGAGAGGGGGGAGTTCTATGGATGTTTTTGCACCGAGATCCCTGACGTGTCTGGAAATTGCGTATCAGTCCTTTATGGGGGGTTATTCGTAAAATTCTACGCCAAAAATCGTGCGGGAGGGGTAACCAGCTGGGCACCAGTTCCACCGGCCGGTGACCGGCGATGTGGCGCGCGCTGGTTGGTTGGATGGCGTGCGTACTGTAGGTGGAACAGTACCGCGCGTTGCGGAGCGTCGTGGCTTGATCCTGGCCGTCCATTTTACCCATCCGACGGCCAGAAGAAAGGGGGTGACGTGGCTCACTGGATTGGGGGTGGCGATGTTGCTCCTTTATATATAGTAGGTATTATTGAGAAACTGTAAAGATGCCTATGATGGTGGAGTGCCAATCCGGAGATTAAAATGCTATCCATGCTGGGAAAAGAACTCCCTCGCCGTAGCCTCCAACCGCATAGACACCTCCGAAAACAAATCGTGGTGCTCCACACGCTGTAGGGACAATATGATCGGAGCGTAGCTGTGCACCGGTAGAAAACCTGCATAACAGAAACATTTTTATCATTAAAGATCTTGTCATTTCTACATAACCATAGCGACCAAATAATGGCAATCGCTCCCACTCTAATAAGAAGCTTAAACCTAGGATCCACCCCGTTTAGCCAATTACCAAAAATATTCTCAACACTACATGAGAGGAATAAATGCTTAATCGTCTCGTCATGATGACAAAAGACACACTTTTTACTTTTGTGCCAATTGTGTTTGGCAAGGTTATCTTTTATAAGAATTATCCCTTGCCGAAGATACCACACAAACACCTTATTTTTTAGCGGGATCTTCATCTTCCAATTTTTATTATTAGTATCAACTGGGACATCGGGATGGATTAACGCCCTGTACATAGAATCAACCGGAATTTACCATTCTTGTTGAGATTTTATTGGAATTTATCTGAGCCTTACGTCAGCTGGACATAGTCCGGTTGCCGTAGCAAAGCATTCCAGGATGCTTGCCTAGTACCAAATAAAATTCTTCTAAACGAAACATTCGGTGGGGAAGTTCTCATCACCTTAGCGAGCGTATTGCCTTTGTGTCGCATAATATTGTACAAAGCCGGATATTATTCTTAGAGCATGGCTTGACCCAACCATTTATCCTCCCAAAATCTAATTTCCGATCCATCCTTTATTGAGAAGGACCCATATGGTAAGAAGAACTTCTTTGTAGCCATTAGGCCAGCCTAAAAGTGTGAATCGCCAGGTTTCCAAAAAATCTGAGATAACTCTTGTGAGCCCACACACTTCCTCTTAAGAAGGGTTTGCCAAACAGCAAAACCCGTTCTTCAGCAAGAAGATTGAAGATCCATTTACCAAGTAGGTCTCTACTCTTGACCTCAAGTTCATGAATTCCGAGCCCTCCTTGATCTTTGGGATGGCAAAACACACTCCACTCAGTCTCATATGCATATACTTGAAGTTGCGAAGGACTATGAATCATGTAACAGCGTCATGATTACCTACGACTAAAGGCTTAAAAACCATACGATGTCAATCTCTTCATCATTGAAACAACCTTTTATCGTGCTTCATAAATAAAGTCACAAACGGCTAAACTGGTATAAGTTGACGATGAAACCCTTTTACCAAGAAAAAAGAAAAAAAAGACAAATGAGAGCAGAGCGAGCGCCCCCAACTCCAAGTCAAGCGTAAAAACCGGGGAAGCCACACCTAGTGTGAGGCAATCTAGACTACCGAGTAGGTGCAAAAGCGCGCCTCCTAAAAACCATCGGACAATGTTGTAACGAACACATCAAGTCATTGCTGGAGGAAGGACCGAGAACGGTGACATGTGTAAGAGATAGGAGGCATGCGAGATCATCTCATGCCAAAGCCGACGAAGCTTCACGTGAGGAATCAAATTTCCAACCAACAGAAACCCTAAGCTCCACGAAAAGGCCCTAGGAGGGTAACAACGCGAGTACGTTGCATGCGATGTTAATCTACTGAGGCCCTTCATATTATTTTTACATTCACCTAATATCCAGAAAGGGGTCATGACTCACAAGCATTTTAGAGAAGTTGTGTAGAATGACACTTCTTAGAGCATGCACAATGACGCCACATAGGTTGTCCATAATATCCTCGGAGATCGAACTTCCGTTGCACGAAGCGTTGTTGTTGCAAACCCAAGGTTGACCGTCTCTGCGACACTGGATACATCGCCTGTCTCTTGGCATTCTTATTTCACGTGTATAAATTTTCATTATGAATTTCACCAATAAAATATGTGTTATTTTCTACAAAAATCATTCCATAAGATTGGTTTTCGAAATAACTTCATGTACATATCACATATTTTATGCTGAAATTCTTGGTCAAATCTTGAGCACAAAAATGAAGGACGCCACCTAATTAGGTACCGGGGGGGGGGGGGGGGGGGGGGGGGGGGGGGGCACCTGCAGCCTAAACGACCTTAGAGCAATGTGATCTGACTAGACTATAAGAATTTAAATAACATATTTTTACTGAGTTGGAAGAGAGGTAAGAAGAAAGAAAATAGAAGCGCCTTATACAATTAGAAGCAAGATGTATCACATGCACGATACACATCATTAAAATGTAAGGTGGGACGGTTAAATTACTATATATATGTTTATAACTAACTACTATACATGTTGATTATAGATCACATCAGTGTTGGAGCTACAAAAAACATGTCAGTGGGGGCCAAGTATGGTGTAAATTTCAAATGGTGAAACAAAGTACTGTAACAAGCTAGAATTTTCTGCCGTGCAAGGCATTTATATTCTTTTTTCCAGTTGTTTACAATATACATGTATGAGGTGCTCAAATGAAAACATAGACCAAAATGCACAACAAAATATAGAGGGAATTCTTATTTGACACTGGCTTAAAATCAGCTTCCTTATTTGGCCCTGAAGAAAATTTTCTTCCCTATTTGACATCTCCTTAAAATTTCTTTCCCAATATGACACTCTAGTTCATTTTTTCCATCAACGGTGTTAATGAGAGGTATGAAAAGACCTTTTTACCCTTGTGCATAATGTGACCAGAAATTTGTTCTTGTGCACAATATATTTGTTCTCGGTTAAATAACCAATTGAGACCCCATAATCTGGTTACTGACCAGCTTTTAATTCAAAATCTAATCCTCTCATATTTGTTCACAAAATTTAAAAACTCTAGTCGCAACTTTTAAACTGAACCTACAGTTTGGCCTTTCAAAAAAAAAATGACGGAAGAATCTGACGGAAGGAACGGCGGTGTCACACAAGGAACAAAATTAAGATAAGATGTCAAATAAGGAAGAAAAGTTTCTTTAGGGCCAAATAAGGAAGCTGATTTTAAGCCAGTGTCAAATAAGGAATTCTCTCCAAAATATACAACTTTCCTATACAATAATTAGGCACCTCAAAACCATGGAGTTACTACATATATCAGCTTTCATATCCTTTATGTTCTTTAATTCAAAAATAATATCATATAGATGTACTTATCCCTAATCTCACTCTCTTAAAGTGCGTCTAATGCCTTCCTACAAGGATTTTGGGTAATCAACGTAATAAGTTCATATGATTAGCCGACTAATGTTTCATTAGGGTACTTAGTCCTCACAATCGATTTGAAACCAATGACACCTTGATCCAATGCTATCCAAGCATATTAACACTGGATCAAGCGAAGATCTAAGCATAAATAATTCACGGATCCCTGAAGAATAAGATCAACTTCAGCACTCTTGCATTCTCCTCGACCAAAGAGGGTGTCCCACATCTACGGATCAAGAAGCAGACTTATCCATACAACAACAGGGTGAACCTACTCAACCAATGGACTGCTGAAAGAGCATTGTCGCTCTTAATCATGTTTTGATGTTGATGATAATACAAAGTTTGCATCTAACAGTTTTATTCAAGTTTGAACAGGTCTTACGAATGTTGCCAATGCATTCGCGCTTTAAATCTCTTCAGATTGCTGGAAATTGCCAGGAGCGGTACTACCTCAGGGATAGGCGGTAGTACCGCCAGCTCCCAGGAAATTGCGCTGCAGTGGCAGCACCGCTGCGGGTACCGCCAGCGGTACCGCCATTTCCCAGTTCTGGCCGCATCTGCGGTACCTCCAGCGGTACCGCCAGCGGCACTGGCCGGTACCGCCCACGCGGAGCTGGTTGGCTCTGGATTTGGTACCGCTGCGGGTACCGCCGCGGGTACCGCCGTTTTGGAGTTCTGGGTCGATGTGCGGTACCTCCAGCGGTACCAAGGGCGGTGCCAACTGGTACCGGGGGCGTGGGAAGCGTGAAAACAGAAGTTGTCCGTTGACTGCTCGAGTGGCTGAACTGAAGACCCCAGTGGTACCACCGCCTATTCCAGTGGTAGTACCGCTGGCGCGGGTTTTCTGCCTTCCAACGGCCAGATTGAAGGGAGGGGGTATTTAAACCCCTCCACTTACCTTGGGACAATTTGAGCTACTAGAATTGAATCCCCATTGTTGCCAAAGCTTCAAACTACTAGATCTCCCACTCCAACCACCTAATCGACTTGATCCTTTGAGGAGTGCCATAGAAGGTCTAGATCTACATCTCCACCGAAGGAATTTCATTTCCTCCATCATCCTTTGCGGTTCTTGTTCTCTTGGGGTTGCTTGTAACCCTAGGAGACCTTTGTGAGTTTCGGAAGCCTCAACTTGTTGAGAGGCGGTCCGGGACGTTCTCGGGAGGCTCCAACTCATTGTGGAGTTCCTCGACCTTTGTGTACCGGCTTGGTCAACGCCATCAAGGTGACCTCATAGTGGACGAGCCAATCCTTCGCGGGAAAAGCTCACGGAGAATAGAGTGAGCACATCCGTGCTATTGGAGCGCCTAGGTGGCTCCACACTCCTCCAACGTATACGTACTTCCCTTGGGAAGGAACTACGGGAAACATCTCCGTGTCTCCACTTTGCGGTTATTTCTATCCTTTACTTGTTGCTTCCGCTACGTTATTTACCTTGCTTGTATCACATAGGTTGCTATCATCTAGTGCACATCTAGTCAACCTTGTTATACTTTGCTCAAGCCCTAATTAATCGAAAAAGAATTAAAATTTGGTAGTCGCCTAATCACCCCCCCCTCTAGTCGACATATCGATCTTTCAATTGGTATCAGAGCCTCGGCTCTTATCTAAGGCTTCACCGCCTAAGAGAATATGTCGGACAACTTGGATCCTCAAGCATCGGTAACTAATGAACGCCTTGGTGAGTTTGTTATTGAACTCAAGGTTGAGATATCAAATAGCAATACCGAGATCACTACCAACCTCAACATAAGCATGAAGGAATCGATGCGGGAAATGTTCAAGGAGTTTCTAGGGAAACTGGAACCTAAGATTGATTACCCCCCGCGGAAAAGGAGTCGGAGAAGGTAGATGTTCTTCCTTCTTCGGTTCTAGTCAATGTGGACGGAAAGGCAAAAGCCAATCCCGAAACAATGAATGCCGCGGAGGGTAGCTCAATCCCAAGGAAGCCGGGGTGTATGCAAATGTTCCACCGGAACAAGTGTATAACACAATCCACCAACATGTCTCTCCGCCACACATCGCCAATATGGGCGCACCTCCTAAGCTTGATCCTAAAGACTTTCCTAATTGGCAATATTCTATGCGATCACACCTGTCTAGTTGTTGTGTTTTCTTGATTGACATTTTAGAGCAAGGTTTCTATCCTCAAGATCCACACAACATGACTCCAACAGAGAAGGCCAATCATCAACTCAATGCCACCGCCATGCACATGATACAAACGGCTGCCGGCCCAACTTATACCACACATATCCGAATGTGCACGACGGCAAAGCAATGTTGGGAGAATCTCCATAACTAGTTCTTGGGAACAAAAGCATCCAACTCTCAAGTATGAAGCGTTTCAAGACGAAGCCGATGAGTTTGTGATGAATGAAGATGAGACCCCCGAAGATCTCTATCGAAGACTCACCGCTCTTGCCATCACCTTGAATGATTTCGGTTTCGAGAAGATTAGTGATAATTGGATCAAGCGCAAGTTTCTCAAGGCCATCACTCCTTCAAATCAAGGCTTGGCTCAAACCATTCGATCAAGACCGGACTTCTCAACACTTGACTCCAACACCGTGCTCAACGAGTTTGTATCCATTGGAATGGTTGTCAAGAGCTCCATTCATGCTCATGCTCGGCAAAGAGGACTTGTGAGACACTCTCCAAATGTTGCTTTGAAGTCCAAGGCCATCACTTGTGAAGATGAGTATGAACACGGAGTTGAAGAGGAGGATTCGGAGGACACCAAGCAAGATTATTATGAACACATGGCCCTTGCCTCAAGAGCCTTTTGGGGCAACCGTTCCAAGGGATCTTCATCAAGACCTTTTGCTAAGAAGAACTTCGTTGCAAGACCAAGAGGAGACCGTCCAAAGACTTGCTATAATTGTAGTAATCTCAATCACTACATTGCCGATTGTCCTTGGAGAATCATTCCCTACACATGTCTCATGGCAAAAGCCACCTCGGTAACTCCTTCTACCTCACCTATTGCCTCTACACCTCCTTCCTTATTGGATTGTGTAGAGAATGTTGTGAAGAAGCCCCAAAGTTCAAATGAGGTGGACTTGTGGTTAGCTAATCTTAAGGAGAAGATAAAGTGAATGTTGATGCTCTTTTGGAGCAACTTGAGGAAACTAACTCTCTTGTAGATCAAAAGGAGGAGATCATTTCGGGCATGGCAAACCGTGAGGTTGACTATGCTAATGAGATAGCGGATTTCTCTATCGCTCTTGAAAAGAGCAAACTCGTAGAAGGTCTCTTGAGGAGGCCCTATCTAATTCCGAGGAATCCTATGCTATTGACATGTCTAGAGTTAAAAAGGATCATGAACATGCTCTTGCTACTTCTAAAGTCTATAAGAATGAGAAGCTTGAGCTAGGCATTGAACATGCTAGACTTGAGAAGGAAAACAAGAGACTTGATGAGGAACTCAAAACCCTCAAAGAGTCTTTTGCCAAACTTGAGAAGTCTCATGATCAATTCCTAGGTCAACAAGTGAAAGAAGTTATTGCATCCACATCAAATGAAATTGTTGCTAAATCTATTATTTGTTGTGAGCATGCTAACCTTGTTGAAGAGAATGCTAAGTTGAAATCTCAACTTGAGAAGGGCATTATGGCTTGTGCCCAAGGAGAAAAGAACCTCAATGACCTTTTGAGCAATCAAAAGGATCAAATTGGAAAAGAAGGACTTGGTTTCTCTACCAAGTCAAAGAAGAAGAACAACAAGAAGAAGAAGCCTTCTCCCTCTTCAAAAGCTATTATCTTTGTGAAGGAGGGGGAGTTGGCTAAAGAGAAGGAGACCAACACCATTGTGGGTAGTGAGGTCACAAGGGACCTTCCTACCCATAATGACTTTGCCGGCAAATATAACCCATCTTATGTTCTTATGAAATCTAGAGATGGTCATGTTTATGCTAAATATGTTGGCACTTCTTATGGTGATGATTATCATTGGGCTATTTGGGTTCCAAACCCTTGTGACTAACAAGAAAGGACCCATCGAAAAATGGGTACCTAAATCGACTTGATTCCTTGTAGGGTGTGGCGTCCGGTGCGGGTCGATGGACGGTGGATAGTGGCGCATCCCAACACATGACCGGACGCATTGACTTGGTGGATGATATTGAACCTCCTCTACCTCAATATTCACGAGTCAAAATTGGTGACAACCGCGAGCTTAAGGTATTGGGACGAGGCAAGGTCGTTGTTGCTAGAGAGTCTCTATCAAGAATGTACTTGTCGTTGAGTCCCTTGGCTACAACTTACTCTCCGTCTATCAACTTACTAAAAGTGGTTATGGGTGTTACTTTGATGACGAGAGTGTGATCATCACCGTGAAGGGATCTCTTAAAGTAGTCTTTGTTGGACATGTCGAGTACGGCATGTATGTGCTTGATTTCTCGAAAGAGAGCATGTCGGCCGCGACTTGTCTAATGGCTAAAGTTGATGTGGGTTGGCTTTGGCATCGCCGACTAGCCCACACCAATATGAGAACACTCCATGATCTTCAAAGTGGTGATCACATTCTTGGACTAACCGATATTAAGTTTTCCAAAGATCGTGTGTGTAGATCATGCGTTCTAGGAAAGCAACATGGAGAAGCCCATCCATCAAAGACGAAGATTACCACCAACAAGATTCTTGAGCTCATTCATTTGGACCTATTTGGTCCATTATCTTATGATAGTCTTGGTGGGAAGAAGTATTGCTTGGTGATTGTTGATGACTATTCAAGATACACATGGGTCTATTTCTTCAAGAAAAAGAGTGAGACTCAACAAAGAGTCATTGACTTCATCAACATGTCCAACGCCAATATCAAGAGAAGATCATGACAATTCGAAGTGACAATGGGTCCGAATTCAAGAACTACACCGTGGAGGGGTTTCTTAGTGAAGAGGGCATTGCTCATCAATATTCCACTCCATACACCCCTCAACAAAATGGTGTTGCGGAGAGGAAGAACCGGACTCTTATGGATGCGGATAGGACCATGATTGCGGAGTATGCTTCTCCGTTTAACTTTTGGGCCGAAGCCATCTCCACCGCTTGTCATGCAACAAATCGGTTATATCTCCGCAAGCTATTGAACAAGACCCCATATGAGATTCTTCTTGGGAAGAAACCGGATCTTTCTTATTTTCGTGTCTTTGGATGCAAGTGCTTCATTCGCAAGAAAGGTAACCGGTTATCTAAGTTCGAGACTAGATCTATAGAGGGTATCTTTGTTGGTTACTCCACAAACTCTCACGGCTATAGAGTCTACAAGAAGACCACCGGTCAAGTTGAAGAATCTAGTGACGTGAAGTTTGATGAGGATAATGGCTCCCAAGTGGGGCAAGTTGATTCTAATGTTGTAGGTGATGTACCTATGGAGCTTGCTCTAAGAAGGATGGCAATTGGGGACATTCGTCCCATTGAAGAGGATCCTCCTCAAGTTCAAGACCCTCCTCGAGCTCCTCCTCAAGTCCTACCATCACCAACTCAAGATCCTCCCCGTAACCAAGAACAAATTCCGAGCCCTCAAACAAGTGAGCAAGGTCAAGAACAAGATCAACCTAGTGGTTCCTCTCCACAACTTGATGTTCAAGACCAAGCTCTAGACGGTGCACACGACAATGATCAAGAACAAGATCAAGATGGTCCACATCATGATCAAGCTCAAGATCAAAACAATGCACATGACTCCGATGATGAAGGAAATGATCAAGCCATCTCTCAAGAAACTTCAGAGGAGATCAAGAAGAGAAGAGAGTTGCGAAGAGAGCAAAACTTAACTCGCTTAGAGCATACATTGGACAAAGTTCTTGGAGGTGTCCAAAGCAAGGTCGTCACAAGAAGACAATTGCGAGCTTTAGCACCAACCATGCTTTTGTGTCCTTCATCGAGCCCAAGAAGGTGTATGAAGCTCTTGAAGATCATGATTGGATTGATGCCATGCATGAAGAACTCAATAACTTCAAGCGCAACAAGGTGTGGAAGTTGGTGCCAAGGCCAAATGGGTGTAAGAACGTCATCGGCACCAAGTGGGTCTTCAAGAACAAGCAAGATTCGAACGACATTGTCATTCGAAACAAGGCAAGATTGGTGGCACAAGGCTGCTCTCAAGTCAAAGGTGTTGACTTCGGTGAAAGCTATGCCCCCGTTGCTCGTCTTGAATCTATTCGCATCTTGCTTGCATATGCATCTCATCGTAACTTTAAATTGCAACAAATGGATGTTAAAAGTGCTTTCCTTAATGGTCCTATTAATGAGTTGGTATATGTTAAGCAACCTCCCGGGTTTGAGGATCCCAACTATCCGGACCATGTTTACAAGCTCGACAAGGCGCTCTATGGCCTTAAACAAGCCCCACGTGCGTGGTATGAGCACCTTTGAGAGTTTCTTGTAGACCGTGGATTCCAAGTTGGTGTTATTGACCCCACCCTCTTTACCAAGAAGGTGGGTGGCAATCTTTTCATATGCCAACTCTATGTAGATGACATCATTTTTGGTTCTACTAACAATGCTTTCAATGATGAGTTTGCAAAGCTAATGACAAGCAAATTTGAGATGTCCATGATGGGGGAGTTGAAGTACTTCCTAGGATTTGAAGTGAAGCAATATAGGGAAGGTACCTTCGTCAATCAAGCCAAATATACCCAAGACAGACTCAAGAGGTTCAAGATGATGGAGCTCAAACCTTACAAGACACCCATGTCTACCTCCGTCGACCTCCACACCGACACCGAGGGTAACGATGTCGATCAAAAACTCTATCGCTCGATGATTGGCTCTTTGCTTTATCTTTGTGCATCTAGACAGGATATTATGTTTAGCGTGGGTAAGTGTGCAAGGTATCAAGCAGCTCCCAAAGAGAGCCACTTAGTGGCGGTTAAGCGCATCTTTCGATATTTGCTTCATACCCCAAACTTTGGTCTTTGGTATCCCAAGGGTTCAAGCTTTCATCTCATGGGTTACTCGGATGCGGATTATGCCAGAGAGAAGAAGGATAGGAAGTCTACATCCGGGAGTTGTTAATTTCTTGGCCGCTCCTTGGTGTGTTGGTCTTCCAAGAAGCAAAATTGTGTTGCTCTCTCCACCACCAAAGCCGAGTACATCTCCGCCGCAAGTTGTTGTGCTCAACTCTTATGGATGGTGCAAACAATGAAGGATTATGGTATTATCTTCTCCAAGGTGCCCCTCTTGTGCGATAATGAGAGTGCTATCAAGATCGCCCACAACCCCGTGCAACATGCCAAGACGAAGCATATTGAAGTTCGTCATCATTTCATCCGGGAGCATGTGGAGAGGGGCAACATTGACCTTTCTTTTGTAGGAACCAAGGATCAACTTGCGGATATATTCACCAAGGCCCTTGATGAACCGAGATTTCGAGAGTTGAGGAATGAACTAAATGTCATTGATGCGAGCAACTTTGCTTGACCGCCTTGCACAAGTACCCATAGTAGACTTCGTAACTGTAACGCCCCGGGGTTTTTCCCCAATTAGTTTTTGTGTGTTTTTCTTTTCTTGCATCATCATGTCATCATGCATCTTGTTATCACCTTGCATATTTTGCTAAAGAAATAAAAATATTATTTTATGCAAACCTATTTTTATTTTGCAAATTAATAAATCCTTCTCTCTCTTTCTATTTTAATAAACCCAAACTAAGTATTTGGTAATAATTGCAAAAACTATTTCAAATCAAAATTAAAGTTTTGTAATCTATTTTGTAACAAGCCTTGCCTCTCTTTTCCTCTCTTCCCTAATTTCTTTTTCCCTCTTTTCTATATCCTTTTCTCTCTCTTTTATTTCCCTGAATAATTGAGAAATTCGTGGAATTTGTTAAAAGGCCGGAGCAATGCATCTGGCCCATCTCTCTTCTTCCTTCTTTCTTTCCCTCAGCCCAGCTTGGCCCAGCCCATCTAACTCCTCACCTTTTCATCCTCCTCTGTACGGAGACAGAGAACGAGCACCACCGCCACCGTGGCCATGGCTCCACCTCCCAGCCTCTCTCCTCCACATTTTCCCCTCCTTAAATTCCCAGCCGGCCTCCCTCCTCAACCCTAGCCCTCTCCTTCCCCCTCACGCCGCCGCCACCATCTTCCTCTTTTCCCCTTTCTTTTCTCCACCTCCATGGCCGGAGCTTGGAGCACACCGAGCCGTCGCCATGGACCTCGCCAGGAGCTGCTGAGGCCGGGGAATCGAACCGGAACGTCGTCCTAATCAAGATCGCTGAAGGCGCCGGAGCTGCCAGGATCACCGCCAAGATCATCTTCAACCTCCGCCCGTGCGCACCTCGACGCCAAGAACGTCGTCGTCTTCTACTCCTCTGCGGCCTTCTCCGGCCTCTCCAGCCTTCCTTTGACCTCCCCAAGGTGAGCCGCAGCTCTGGGACGAGTTCCCCTTCCTCTCCCCTTGCTCTGGGTGCTCGCCGTCGCGCGGCACCGCTGCAGTTCGTCGCCATCGCCTCCGTCGCCGAAAGTCTGAAGCTTTCTCTGTTTTCTTCAGTTAAACGCCCCGTAGATACTTCATCTTCCGTCGCCTCCGTATCTAATCACAAGCACCGCCGTAGCCCAGTGGCTGCGCGCGTGCTCTCTCTCTCTGGAGACCACGGTTCGAATCCCACCCGACGCAAATCCTCTCCTTTTTCCTCTTTTGTTGATCCGGCGCCACTGTTGGGCCTCAGCCCAGATCATTGCGAAACTATCCGTCGCCGGCGTGCGGCAGATAGCCATCCTCCACCGGTTTTCGGCCAGAGCCGGCCCATCTCCTCTGCTGTCTTTTTATTTTCTCTATCTTTGTAAATCTTGTTTATTCCATATCTTTAGTTTTACAACTCCAAATAATAAAAGTTATATGTCTATTTTTATCAGAAAAATGCAATGAACATTAATATGTCATCCATGATCGTGTTTGCATCATCTAGCTTGTTACTTAGTTGTCTTTTGCATTATCACCTAAATAACTAATATGGAATGTGTTGGGTAATTAATTAATTTGCCCTATTCCATTTAATTTTGAGTAGCTCACCCATGCCATGTCTCACATGTTAATCAACATTTAATTTGCTGGTTAGATAAATAACTTGAACCTTTAATATTAATTGTCGGAATCCCGGTTCCGTTTAATTTGGCTTAAGTTGCATCTTGCCATGTCATGCATCATCTCTGAACATGCTGGATCTTTTGCCGTAGTAGTAAGTGTTGCATCTTTTGCGCTGTCCAGTGTTTGTCACTTCTTCGCGGAATAGGACGTTGAGATGATGTGAGCAACGACAGGTTCTGCTTCCTCTACCGTGTTCTCAGGCAAGCAATGTTCTCTTGTTCCCAATGCATTGTCTTTCATCCTTGCCGTTGATCTCTGCTATCCTTATGTTACGATGCTTATGTGCGATCCTATCCATGTTTACCCTGCTGCCATGATATAGCCCCACCTCCACAACCTATCACCCTGTTGTTTGTTTACCTTGTTGGCCTTGCGAGTCGTAGCGTATGCTTAGGTTGTTCCTTTATCTTCTTGCTGTTATATGTACCTTTAAAGCCCTGGTAAGTGGCTATCTGCTTTACTTTATAATGTGGGACGATTGTTACCGTAAGATAAGGCACCGGCAGGAGGCCCTTTGTGGTTTTTGGTCCTTCTGGTGTCGCTGTAGTTCTTGTCCTTCGATCCAAGAATGAGCGCGCTGTCCACATGTGGGACCTAATGGGAATCCCCGCGGCCCACGAACCGATCTGAAGCCTTGTCCAGGGCGCCGCAAAGTAGTTCGGGCTTTCCATTTGGCGTACGCACATCACCCTTTTATGCAGGTGAAGATGTTGATGTTGATGATGGTACTTAACCGATGTGCGTACATTTATATAGGTTTGTGGGCACCGCCCAACCGGGTAGCTACCCTAGAGGAGGCCTGGAAAGGTTGTGTCACACAACGGTTGGGTCTGTGTCGGAGCCTCGGCCGGACTCTTGATGCGGGTAAGATCCTAGCTAGGTGGTTCCCTGGACTTGGCCGAAGAGAAGTGAAAGGTCGTGTCAAACGCTCCATGGCAATTTGATGCGTGTGGTTAAACAATAGTGCACCCCTGCAGGGTTAAATCTTTTCGAAAAGCCGTGTCCGCGGTTATGGACGACTTGGTGAAGATGCTGGCTAACAAGATTATGAGCCGTACATCTAATAATGATAACACTTAAACTTGCTTCGCTGTGTGAGTGCCTTTGGATTGCTTACTCGTGGGTTAATCGAGTGAGTGATAATCGGCTGGGTATTGTTTGGTGTTAGCATCTAGTTGGTTCCTTGCTCGCGTTCTTATCCCTATCTTATAGACGAAAGTTGTAGCGTGTCTTCTGTAGATGGCTTAGTGCTGCTGCCGCTTCAGTCCACCAATCCTTATATTTTGGGAGCCTTTGTATTGGTTTCAAGTGTGCTTTGCTTGCCAGGTAAATTCCATTACCTGACCCAATCTTTTGGGCTGTTTTGCACTGAACAGTCAACAGGTTTGAAGTCTAACGACGTTAGCTTGGGAATCCCTCCGGCTCGGCCTGGGCAGGGATTGGACGCCATGGTTATCTTCAGGACTCTTAGTCCAATTTGTATCTTGTCCGTAGACGGACGCTAGTTTGCTTTCGCTGTGATTTGTATCTTTGTAATGTATCAGTTGTTTTCTTGACTCGTTTGAGTCGTTCTTGTATATATATTCTCTTTCAGTTGTTGTTGCGGATTCTTTCGTGAACTGTTGTAATGTTATCACAACTCCACCCACATAACACGCATGTTTCGGCGTGCACGTTATGTCTGGTGGGCGTCCTAAGATCGTTATTATGCGGGTTTTGGCGGGATCGCTGAAATCCGCATGGTACCGATTTTGGGGCGTCACAAAGTGGTAACCTCCGCCCGTGCGCACCTCGACGCCAAGAACGTCGTCATCTTCTACTCCTCTGCGGCCTTCTCCGGCCTCTCCAGCCTTCCTTTGACCTCCCCCAAGGTGAGCCGCAGCTCTGGGACGAGTTCCCCTTCCTCTCCCCTTGCTCTGGGTGCTCGCCGTCGCGCGGCACCGCTGCAGTTCGTCGCCATCGCCTCCGTCGTCGAAAGTCTGAAGCTTTCTCTGTTTTCTTCAGTTAAACGCCCCGTCGATACTTCATCTTCCGTCGCCTACGTATCTAATCACAAGCACCGCCGTAGCCCAGTGGCTGCGCGCGTGCTCTCTCTCTCTCTGGAGACCACGGTTCGAATCCCACCCGACGCAAATCCTCTCCTTTTTCCTCTTTTGTTGATCCGGCGCCACAGTTGGGCCTCAGCCCAGATCATTGCGAGGTCCATGGCGACGGCTCGGTGTGCTCCAAGCTCCGGCCATGGAGGTGGAGAAAAGAAAGGGGAAAGAGGAAGTTGGTGGCGGCGGCGTGAGGGGGAAGGAAAGGGCTAGGGTTGAGGAGGGAGGCCGGCTGGGGAATTTAAGGAGGGGAAAAGGTGGAGGAGAGAGGCTGGGAGGTGGAGCCATGGCCACGGTGGCGGTGGTGCTCGTTCCCTGTCTCCGTACAGAGGAGGATGAAAAGGTGAGGAGTTAGATGGGCTGGGCCAAGCTGGGCTGAGGGAAAGAAAGAAGGAAGAAGAGAGATGGGCCAGATGCATTGCTCCGGCCTTTTAACAAATTCCACGAATTTCTCAATTATTCAGGGAAATAAAAGAGAGAGAAAAGGATATAGAAAAGAGGGAAAAAGAAATTAGGGAAGAGAGGAAAAGAGAGGCAAGGCTTGTTACAAAATAGATTACAAAACTTTAATTTTGATTTGAAATAGTTTTTGCAATTATTACCAAATACTTAGTTTGGGTTTATTAAAATAGAAAGAGAGAGAAGGATTTATTAATTTGCAAAATAAAAATAGGTTTGCATAAAATAATATTTTTATTTCTTTAGCAAAACATGCAAGGTGATAACAAGATGCATGATGACATGATGATGCAAGAAAAGAAAAACACACAAAAACTAATTGGGGAAAAACCCCGGGGCGTTACAGTAACTAGTTTAGATGCATGCATGGACATAGGGGGAGTGTAGCTCAACTCATGAGTCAACACTACTTCTATTATGCGCACATAGACAATTCGTGCTTCATTTGGTCACTCCGGTGACAATTTGTGCTTAAATGATGAGTATTGGCCTTGAATCCAAGATATATCTTCGCGGTTTTGGGTTGATAATTGCTCATACATGGTGGCCTAGGCCACCGCCCTTCTCCTTATGAGGAGTTGACCTTCATTTGATCTTATTTGGGTTTTCTAGACCTTTGCTTTCTCTTGTGGAAAACATTGAACCTTTGGTTTTTCCTTTTTGCATCTTGCAAAGTTGAATGTCTCCCACCCCTATCGGTTTGTGATCTATCCTAAGCCAAAAATCTTATCTCAAAAGACTTTTCTTTCTAAAAATGCTTTTGGTTTCATGCTCTTGGCGCTCCGAAAGTCGGACCCGGCGACATGGCATTGTGTTCGCCCTCTTGGACTTACACAGCGCGGTGCCCCCAGGCGCCGGTACTGGCATCCCACATCATAGTTATTCACCTTACCATTGTCGGAGAATGACTCCCACGAAACAGGGGCAGTCACACTCGCGAAGAGAGTTCGTGTAAGGGGCTGAACACGACGTCAATCAACCCTCATCCGGCGCGGCGACGCTGCTCGTCGTGCCTGAGGAGGGACATCACGGCAGAGAGAGACACGGCGCGTACCCAGGTTCACGGCCCTCTTGTGGAGGTAAAACCGCTACGTCCTGCCTGTCTGTATTGCTGCTTGTAGAGGTTACAGTACAGCGTGCTTGCCGAGGCACAGTTGTGGCAATGGCGCGTACAAGGGGAGGGAAACTACTGTCTTCTTCTCCCTTGCGCGCAAGTAGCTAGACTAGGAGTAAAATGTGTTCGATCCCCTCTTAGGGTGGTGCACCAGCTCCTTTTATAGCGCCCCGGGCCTCCTCCCTGTCCTTGTGCAGCGGAGGGCTACCACATGGCGACAACGGTCGGGAGCACGGTGCACCGCTGCTTGGGCGTCCATGAGCGCGGTCCATGGGCACAAAAGCTGAGGCCGCAGCAGAGAGGCCGCCGTCCATCCAGGACGGCCAGCTGCCGCCGCAGAGGAGCGGGGGAGTCCCCACGGTGACGTCGCGTTTGGCGCGTAGCGCCGGCCTGCTCCCTTATCACCAAAGAGGAAAGCTTGGTGGTCTGCGCCGTTGCCCCTGCTTTGTTGACTCCTTTATCACCAAAGTGGGACTGTAGCTCCGTCGTCACCTGCGCAGAGGCGCGGTCACTCTGCGGCCGCTGCGGAAGCCATGTGCGCTCCGCAGAGCTTGCTTTACAGTGAAGGAACCCTCGCGTGGGCGGGAACGCCCTGTGGAGGATTCTGCGTTGACTTCCCTTCAGGGAAAACTTCCTTGGAGAGGGGCAGCGGAGTAGAGGCTCCACAGGCCCTAGCTGCCTCCTCAGGCCTCCGCGAGGCGATTCTGCCCCGCGGGCTCCCCAGGCTTGCAGGCCTGGTCCTTAGCGAGATTCACTCGCCGAGTGTTGAGGGTTATAGAGGCCTGGCCCAGTACACCCTGGTTCTTACTGGGCTGACAGTAGCCCCCGGGCCCATGACGGGCACGACGCGGTCCAGGGGGCGCAGGCGAAGCGTCATGGGCCCAAAGTGTCCGGCCGGCCCGAGACACGTGGCGAGCGGTTGGTGCGTCTCGGCTTCTCCGGAGGAGGTGGGCGTCGTGGTGGGACCCACGACGCCTCGGAAACCGCTCTGAGGTGATATAAAGGCTGCCGCGGCTGTGCCGGCAGCAGTTCCGCCGCATTTACGCCTTTCCTTCTTGCATACACCTCCGGTGCTCCACTACTCCGGCGATTTCCGTTCTTCTCCGAGCTTTTCCGCCGCCCTTCCTTCGCGAGCCATGGGCCCCAAGAAAGGCAAGGCGGCGATGGTGGAGGCCTCCGCTGAAGCGCAGCGGGAGGAGGAGCTTGCGCCGGCTCTCATCGGCACTCGCGTCTCCACAGCGGAGGCGCTGGATAGGCTGAAGGTCCTCGTCGCCGGGAGGAATAATGAGCATGGCGCCAGCGGCGTCAAGGCGGCGCGCTTCGGCAAGCTGGCGGCGGGGTGGTACCCCATTTTCGTCCACACGCTGTTCGCCGGCTTGGTGCCGCCGTTCTCTCCCTTCCTTGCGGAGGTGCTGGCTTTCTATCAGATCCAGCTCCTGCACCTCCACCCGAACTCCATCCTGATTCTCGCCATCTTCGCCTATCTCTGCGAGGCGTATCTGGGAGTGATGCCTCCGTGGCCTTCTTCCGGAGCTTCTACGCGCTCCGCAACACGGCGCCCGGCGAGCGGTCTGGGTGCGTGTCTTTCCGCATCGCAGACGGGATGGGCGCCGTCTACATCCCCATGTCGTGGGATGGCGACAAGGCCGTTACGAGGGTGACGAAGAAGGTGGAGGACTTCCGCCAGAAGTGGGTCCTCGTCGACGCCAAGGAGCGGAATGCCTTCTTCGATGAGCCTGAGGCGCCGCCGCTGAAGAACTCAAATTGGTCCAGCGAGAAGTCCAGCACCAGAAGATTGCCCACTTGGTCTCGCGCATGAAGCTCGTCCGCGAGGCTGGCCTCACGGGGCAGATGGTCGCTGAGGACTTCGTGAGGCGGCGCATCGCTCCCCTCCAGGCGCACACGAAGCCGGTGTGGATGTACTCCGGCCCGGCAGATCCAATGCGCTTGCACCTCAGCGCCCACGCGCCAGACGGTCGCCTCCATCTTAGGCACGCTCTTCATCGCCCCGGAGATCCCTGTTCCGGGCACTGAGCACCTGAGGCCCCTCCACCAGCTCACTCCAAAGAAGCGCCTCGCAGTTCTGGAGATGATGCCGACGTTCACGCCAGAGGGCTTGGAGGGAGAAGAGGCGAAGGGGGCTGCGGCGCCTGTGGTGGAGGAAGACTTGTTTGGCGAGTCCTCTGCTGCTTCAGACGCCGAAGCTGACGCCGCCCGGAGGAGTCAACCCCTCGTTAGGGGAGGCGAGCTCTTCAAAGCAGGCGGCCCCTGAGGAGGAGATCCTGGAGGTATCGTCCGATGTGGACGAGGATTTTGTGGTGGCCCCGTCACGACGGGCCACAGAAGAAGAAGACGAAGACGGGACGATAGCGGCCCGGAGGCCGCGGCAAAGCGGTGCGAGCCCCGCACCAAGGCCATCCACGACCGGGCCGCCAGAAGCCTGGAGAGCACTCCTCTCAAGAGGAAAGCTGGGCGGCCCCTGAGGAGCCCAGCGCTGGAGCCTCAACAGGCCTGCGGCGCTCCGCCAACAAGGTGTGGGTGGACACCCGCGCCAAGTCATCTGGGTGAGTACTGCTTCTTCTTGACTCGTTCTTGCTTATCGAGAGTTCTTGCCTTTCTCGAGGATCTCACTGTCTTGATTATCAGGGGTCTGGTTCATGCGAAGCGTCGCCGACTCCGCAAGGCTGCGGACGTGCGGCGCGACGCTACGACCGTTGTTGAGGGGCCTACAGCGCCCCTTGGAGAGGAGACTGAGGAGCCCGTGGTGACAGTCACCACGGGCCCGGCTGTTGACGAGGCCATGAGGCCTGTGGGGAGACGCCCCTTGAAGAAGCAACTGCCTCGCCACCTCCTGCCGAGAGTCAGTTTGAGGAGGCGGCGAAGATCCGTCGCCGCCGCGCCCTGATGCTCCACTGGAGCCCCCAGAGACACCCGCCGTGGAACGGCGGGGACCAGCACACAGACGCCGGGAGGCGCCGACGTCGAGATGGAGGAGGGAACTCCTCCGCCGCCCCCTCCAAATTCCGAGCCTGAGGGGGAGGCCACTTCTTCTGAGGCCGCAGCAGGCGAGGCTGCGGTTGAGCCTCTGGTGGCTAGGCCTCCCTCGCCAGCCCCCGAGGCCCACGAGGAGGTCGTCGTGGAGAACAACGACGCACAAGACGGTGGGGGCCCGCTCCTGTGGCCCCGTGCTGACCCTGGTCCAAGCACTGTGCTTTCTGCACCAGAGGCTGGCGCTGGGGCGGAGGACGTTGCGCCACGTGAGGGCTCTTGGGCCTTGGTCTTGAGCGACCGGAGCCGGAGCGGCGCGAGCCGCCAAGCTGCCCTCCGTTTGGTGAGGGGCACCCTAGACGGGCTAGAGACCCAACTTGCCCTTGAGGAGGCGGAGCTTGGCAGGAGGTATGACGCCCTTGCTGCTGACTGGGCCCGCTTCTTCGAAGTCAGGCGGCGGAGTGGCCCTGACGACCAAGCTCTTCAGGCGCAGCGCGACGAGGCGACGCGGCAGGCCCAGGAGATCCGCGAGAACGCGGAGCGCGAGGCGCAAGGGCCTTGGCGCCGGTCCAGGCGGAGCGCAAGGCGGCTGCAGAGGATCGGGAGGCGGCTGTGGCGGAGCGCCAGGCTGCAGCCTCCGACCGAGCGGCTATCGAGACCTCCCTCGCCGACCAGCGCAAGGAGCTGGCCAGCCGCGAGGAGAAGATAATTTCTGAAGCTGAGGTGGTGAGGAAGTCTCTGGAGCAGCATCGTCTGTCGCTGGAGGCTCGCGAGCAGGCCATGACGACACGCGAAGCTGAGGTGCTCAAGCGTGAGGAGAAACTGGAGCAGGCGGAAACTGACATGAACAGAGACGTGAGGCCTTGGAGTCCCGCGAGAGCAGCTTGGCTGAGGCCATGGGCAAGCACGACAAGGAGGTGGAGCGGCACCGGGAGCTTGTGGAGAAGGCCAACCAAAAGCTTGCCGAGAAGAAAAAGGAGGCAGAGGCGGAGGCCCTCACCAAGCAAAAAGAGTACCGCACTGCTGTCACACAGGCCGTCTCCCGGGAGTATGCTGGGAAGTTCAAGAAGCAGGAGGACGGCTTCCAGAAAAAGCGCAGAGAGCTCGGCAAGCGCATTCGCCAGCTGGAGGAGTGGAACGCCAACTTGAAATCCTCGCTGAAGCGCGCCAAGGACGCTAATCTCCGCACGGAGCAGGCCCTCGAGCGCTCGGAGCAGGACCTCACAGCCCTGATGGCAGACATGCAGGAGCTGAATGCGCAGGTGGCCCCTGTTGTGGAGAGGGTCGAGGAGGCTGAGCAGAGCGCGGTGGCGGCACGGGTCTTGACGCAGCAGCGGGAGCGTATGTTCCGATCTTTGGTGACGCGCGGGAACGCTCTTGCTGCGAAGCTGGGGGTGGATGCTCCTGCCGTCCCCGTCCACGGGAACGCCGACGTTGCCACGTATCTGACCTACTTCGACCAGCTCTTCTCCGTCCTTGAGGGCCCTGTGGCGGAACTCGACGATGTTGTCGACGAGGAGTGCCGCAAGCTCCTGCTGGTGGCGGTCGAGCGCGTCTTCGTCAACCTCAAGCGCCTATATCCATGCTTCGACTTCGAGTCCGTGACCGAGCCCATGGGGGATGCTCAGACCGAGACGCGCCTCTTCAACTCGCTGCGGGAGGAGATCAACGACTATGTCAACCGCTTCAAGAGGGTCGCTGAAGAGCCGGCCTCTGGCGAGGAGGAAGACGTCGAGGAGGAAGGCGCGGAGGAAGATGACGCTGAGGAGGATGAGGCCGCCAAGACTTCTGCTTAAGCTGCTCCTGCCACAAGTCGCGCCTGAGGCGCAAGTTATCTTTGTTTAAAGACTTTGTTTCATTTGTGATGGTCTGTAAAACACTTTATTGTGCTGCAATGTGCGTGTGCCCCTCGACGGGCATTTTATCCCTATTCCATGCCTTTTTCGCTTTACGTCGTCAGGACCCGTCTCTTAGCGCTATGACTCCGCCACTACGGTATGCCAGAGCAATGACTCAGCAAGGCCGGGGGGTGTTTAAGGCTTAGAGAGGTAAGAGCTCTCGAGTCGCGATGCTCGAGGGCTCCCCTTTGACGCTCAAGCAGTCCATGAAATGCGAGGAGAAAATACCCGCCCGAGGGACGGAAGTTGCTCGTGAGAGGAAAAACACAACGCCTGAGGTGTAAGCGCAGGACTTAGCTTAGCGAGGTTCTGCCTCGTGGAGGGCGTTGATTTCCCTGAAGATGTGCTTCCCTCTTTGGGTCTGGAGCGTGACTCCACGAGCCTTGGGGGGACTCTTGTTCCCTGTGTAGGTTAGAGGTGGAACCAAAGCAAAACATGGTAGAGAAACTCATGCGCGCTTATAGGTTTCCTCATGGGTGCCTCGCGAGGAGAGTAAGTACCAAAGGTCCTTAGGTGAGGTGGCAGGTTTGGGAGCAAGCCCCTGGGCCAGAGCTCTTTGGTGAGGTAACAGGCGTGAGAGCGTGCTCACGTGTTAGAGCTCGGATCCTTTTGGGTTTTGCGGTGCTGCTGGGATGCTCCCGAGGCACAGTCACCGTACTCAGCCCCCGCTCGCGAGGTGCGCAAGGGGAAAGATATGAGCGCGAATGAAAACACAGAGTAACGAGAACTAAAACTCACCCCCAAAATATTACATAGCGGCGCCGCAGCGCAATGTTTCACTAGGAAACGAATTGGTTCGTTACACTTGGGCTTGCCAAGATAAAGTTTCCATGTCGAGGCATGGGGACCACATTCAGTGGCTGAGACTCTTCACGGCCTGCGGCGGCACGTTACAGGAAGAGCTCAGAGGGACTGGCCCTCAGAGAGAGAAGCTTTTGTGAAGCTTGGAGGTGAAGCTGTGCGCTTTCCTCTAGAGACAAAAAATGCCTGGTGTGATAGAGATCACGGGTAGAACTTGCGTAGATGCGCGATGTTCCAAGGGTTCTTGACCGGGATGCCGTCCTCCGTCTCGAGGCGCACCGCGCCAGGTCTGGCGACATGCGCGACCCTGTAGGGGCCTTCCCACATGGGCGAGAGCTTGTGGAGACCTTCCCTGGAGAGGATCCTCCTGAGGACAAGGTCGCCTGTCTCGAGAGTGCGCGGACGTATGTGGCGGCTGTGGTAGCGTCGCAGGTCTTGCTGGTATTTTGCCGCTCTGAGGGCGGCTCGGCGGCGCAACCCGTCGAGGAACAGCAGGTCGTCGTTGTGGAGGTCTTCTTGATTGTCCTCATTGAAGGCAAGGACCCTTGCGGACCCGTGCTTGATCTCTGTGGGGAGGACTGCTTCGGCTCCATACACCAGGGCGAATGGCGTCTCACCAGTGGGTTTGTAGGGTTCGTGCGGATGGACCAGAGCACGGAGGGGAGCTCATCGATCCAGCCCTTGCCGTAGCCCTTGAGGCGGTTGAAACTTCTCGTCTTGAGGCCCTTGAGGACCTCAGCATTTGCTCGCTCGGCTTGACCATTGCTCTGTGGGTGAGCTACCGAGGCGAAACAGAGCTTGGTGCCGAGGCTCTCGCAGTAAGCCCTGAAGATGCCGCTGGTGAACTGTGAGCCATTGTCGGTGATGATGCGGTTTGGCACACCAAAGCGGCAGACCAGGCCTCTGATGAACTTCACGGCTGCCCTGGCAGGGATGGTGCGCACCGCTTCAACCTCTGCCCATTTGGTGAACTTGTCAACAGCCACGAAGAGGAAACGGTAGCCCCCTTGCGATCTCGGGAAGGGTCCCAAGATGTCCAGCCCCCAGACCGCGAACGGCCAGGAGAGCGGGATGGTCTGGAGTCCCAGTGCAGGCTGATGGACTTGCTTGGCGTGGAACTGGCATGCATCGCAAGACTGAACGATGGTGACGGCATCTTGAAGCACTTGAGGCCAGTAGAAACCGCTCCTGAAGACCTTGCCGGCGAGGGTGCGCGCGCAGGAATGGTGGCCGCACTCTCCACTGTGTATGTCCCTGAGGAGCATGCGTCCTTCCTCAGGAGGCACACACTTGAGGGCAATGCCATTTGGGCGCTTGCGGTATAGGTCTCCCTCAGGATGTAATAGGATTTCGCTTGTCGAGCGACTCGTTCTGCCTCTGCGTCTTCCTCGGGAAGGACTCCTTTTAGCAAGTAGTCCTTGAGCTCGTCAACCCAGCCTGTTTCTTGGTGCACCATGGTTAGCATCAGACGCTCCCCTGAGGATGGGCCACAGTTGGGTGCGCCACCTGTGGGAGGTGGTGGGAGTACTTCGTCTGTGCTTGTAGCTGGTGCTTGCAGCGGCTGCTTTATGGATGCCTTGGAGAGCCTCTCTTCAAAGACACCTGCGGGCTGGGCCTCCCTTCGCGATGCGCGCTTGGCGATGTCATCTGCTTCCTGGTTCTCCTTGCGCGGGATGTGCATGAGCTCCATGCCCCTGAAGTGCTTCTCGAGCTTGCGGACCTCTTCAAGGTAGGCAGCCATATGGCTGTCTTTAGGGGTGTAGCTCTTGTTGGAGAAGTTGACCAGGAGCTGGGAGTCGCCTTTGATGAGTAGGTGCTTGACACCGAGGGCAATGGCAGCTCTGAGCCCGGCGAGGAGGCCTTCATATTCAGCGATGTTGTTGGAGATCTTGTCCATCGTGAAGCACAACTGGACGGCATAGTGGAGCTTGTCGCCTTTAGGCGAGGTCAGGACAACGCCAGCGCCTCCGTTGCGGCAGGAGAAAGCTCCATCGAAGTGCATGGTCCAGTGGCTTGGCGTCGTATCTCCAGGCGGTATAGTTTCTGCTTCAGGAGGCTCTTCAGGAGTTGGGTCTGTCCATTCGGCGACAAAGTCTGCCAGTGCTCTTCCTTTGATGACCCTTGTGGTGTCAAAACGCAAGTTGAAAGGCTGCAGCTCGATGTTCCACCCTGCTACGCGATCAGTGGCGTTGGGGTTGCGCAGGATTTGCTCCAGAGGGAATGATGTGACCACCGTGACAGGGTGGCCCTGGAAGTAGTGGCGCAGCTTTCTGGAGGCGATGAGCAGGGCGAGAAGGAGCTTCTGCTGCGTAGGGTACCGCTCGCGAGCATCTCTTAGCACAGTACTGACATAGTAACTGGATGCTCGACAAGGGTTGTGGAGGGTGACGCAGCGTTGGCTCCCTCGAGGGACTCCTCAGGCCCTTTGGCGAGGTTTCCTTGTGGAGGAGTCTCAGCAGGGGTGCCTGAAGTAGGCTCGACAGCTGGCTGTGGGTCTGGCTCTGGGCCTGGAGGGACTTTTTCCTTGTCGGGAGGCTCTGGACTTGGAGTGGCTGCACTTTTCTTGGGGAGGACTGGCTCTTCTCTTTCGACCACCAGGACGGCGCTTGCGGTTTGTGGAGTGGCTGCAAGGTACAGCTTTAGATGCTCGCCCGTCCTGGGGGCTACCATAACTGGTGCGCTAGCCAAGTACTTCTTCAAGTCCTCAAATGCCTTGTCTGCCTCTGGAGTCCACTTGAAGGTGCCGGACTTCTTCATGATCTTGAAAAATGGCAGGGCCCTCTCGCCAAACTTGGAGATGAAGCGGCCCAAGCTGGCCATGCACCCAGCTAGGCGCTGCATGTCCTTGAGGCGGCGGGTGGCTGCATTTCTTCTATGGCCTTGATCTTGTCAGGGTTTGCTTCTATGCCGCGATGGGACACGAGGAACCCGAGGAGTTTGCCTGAAGGTACCCCGAAGACGCACTTGGCGGGGTTTAGCTTGATGTTCACCTTGCGCAGGCTGGCGAAGGTCTCCTCGAGGTCCTTCAAGAGAGTGTCTCCCTCGCGAGACTTGACTACGATGTCGTCAACATATGCCTCTGCATTTCTTCCCATCTGAGCCCCCAGGGCGATCCTCATGAGCCTCTGGAAGGTGGCGCCGGCGTTCTTCAACCCGAAGGGCATGCAAGTGTAGCAATACACGCCACAGGGGGTGAGGAACGCTGTTTTCTCCTCGTCCTCTTTAGCCATTTTGATCTGGTGGTAGCCTGAGAAGGCGTCCAGAAAACAGAGGAGATCACAGCCGGCTGTGGAGTCCACGATCTGATCAATCCTTGGCATGGGGTATGGGTCCTTGGGGCAGGCTTTATTTACATCAGTGTAATCGATGCAGAGCCGGCCTCCCCCATTGGGTTTTGGGACAACCACGCCATTAGAGACCCAGGTGGGGTGGGCAACTTCTCGAATAATGTCTGCTGCTTTTAGCTTTTCTACTTCTTTGATGATGAAGGCTTGCTTCTCAGGGGCTTGTTTCCGTGCCTTCTGCTTGACGGGGCGTGCGTTTGGACACACAGCTAAGTGGTGCTCGATCACCTCCCTTGGTACGCCGGACATTTCTGACGGAGTCCATGCGAACATGTCAGAATTTGCCCGAAGGAAGGCGACGAGCGCGCTTTCCTATTTGGGAGGCAAGCCAGCGCCTATGGTGACGCTAGCCCCCGAGCCCTCAGCCCCCGAATCGCTGGTGCTCAGCGACACCTTCTTTGTAGCAGCCTGCTCCTGAGAGAACAGCTGCTTCTTCTTCTTGGGCCTCGCGAGGGGCTCCAGGTCTTCGTCAGCAGGGAACGCCATGGCAGCAGCTTTGTAGGCGAGCTCGACAGCGCGTGTAGCGTCCTGTACGTGACCATGGATGGTGATGGTGCCGCCGCTGCCAGGGATCTTGACCATGTTGTAGGCGTGATGCGTGACGGCCATGAACTTCGCGAGGGCGGGGTAGCCGAGGATGGCGTTGTAGGGCAGGCCAATGTGCGCAACGTCGAAGTCGATGAGCTCGGTGCGATAGTTTTGCTGCGTGCCAAAGGTGACTGCAAGCCTCACTTGCCCCAGAGGCGAGATTGAGCCGCTGGTGACCCCTGTGAAGGGCCTGGAGGGCATAAGCCACTCGTAGGGCACTTGAAGCGTCTCAAAGGTCTCGACAGAGATGACGTTCAGGCCTGCACCCCCATCAATGAGCGTTTTGCCGACGGCGATATTGTTGATGGTGGGGGTGCACACCAGCGGGAGGGTGCCTACAGTCTTGGTGGACTTGGGGTGGTCCTTGGCGTCGAAGGCGATGGTGTACTGAGACCACTTGAGGGGACGCGATGTCTCCACCCCGGGCAGCGCTGCGTTGAGCTCGCGGGCGAACTGCTTGAACTGATTGTTGGACTTGGGCGCCTGAGCCCCGCCGAGGATGCACGCCATGGCGCCTCTAGGGGCCTGGTAGCCCCCAGGCTCCTCGTCAGGGAGATTGTTGTTCTTCTCAGCGGCGTTGGCCTGAGTCCCTTGAGGCTTCTGGTAGCCACCTTTGCGTCCGCCCTTGCGGTAGTTACGGCCTCTGCCGCGACCACCGCTGCCTTCTTCCTGCTCGCGCTTCTTGCTCAGTTGCTTGAGGTCGTAACAGTTCTCTGTCGCGTGGCCGCGCCTGTTGTGGTAGATGCAGAAGGGACGGTTGTCGATCTTCTTCTCGCCATCCTCTGCAGAGTCCTCTCGAGCGTGCTTAGCGCCGGGCTCAGCAGCCAGCACAGCAGTAGGCTTGCGCTTGGTCTCGTCACGCTTCTTGTGGGCCTTGGATCCCTCTGGGGGTCATCTGCAGAGGCCACCTTGGTGAAGAGGAGACCCTCTTCAGCCTTGGCACACTTGTCTGCGATGTCGAAGAGCTTCACGACAGAGGAGAGGGTATCGTGAATGCCGAGCTTCTCAAGCATCCTGCGGTTGGTGACGCCCTCTCTGAAGGCAGCAATGACGTGCGAGTCAGGGATGTTGGGGATTTTGTTGCGGACTTGGCTGAAGCGCTGGATGTACTTGCGGAGAGTCTCGCCAGACTTCTGGCGTACGGCGCGCAGGTCGTTGTAGGTGAGGGCGCGCTCGTACGTGCCCTTGAAGTTCGCAACGAACTGCTTGCAGAGGTCCTCCCAGGAGTCGATGGAGTCCTCAGGGAGGTTCAGGAGCCACGACAGGGCAGAGTCCCTGAGGGCGTGCGAGAACCAGTTCGCCATGACCTTGTCGTCTCCTCCCGCAGCTGGATGGAGGTGGTGTAGAGCTGCAGGAACTCGATGGGGTTGTTCGTGCCATCGTAGCCCTTGGGGAGGTCTGGCCTGAACTTCTGCGGCCAGACGACGCGGCGCAGGTTGCGGGTGAAGGCCGTGCAGCCAGTGGCGTACGTGGCCACACCGCCCTGGAGAGCTCTGCGGTTTTGGCGCCCGGCCTGGCCAATTTCCTCGACGATGCGCTTCTGGAGGTCCCGCTGGCGCTCCATCTCCACCCGCGCGTCCGGCGGCGTCCGCTGCACGATTTGACAATCATGCGGCGAGGACGCGTGAGAGGCGGCTTTGTTTGCCGCAGCCGGAGGTGGTCCTGGCGGAGGCGGAGGCGGAGGCGCTCCATGCGCGGCGGTGCCTGCGCGCCCGGAGTTGTGGTGCACCAGGGAGCGCGAAGGTGCTGGAACCGCGCGCGGCGCAGCCGCGATGTCGACGAGGTGCTGGAGACGGCCAAGCCAGTTGTCGTGCGCCTCGGCGGTGGGGCGGTAGCGGAAGAGCTCTGCTGCCATGAGCAGCGCAGTGTTTGGGCTGGGCGCCGGGCGTCCAAGCGTGGACGCGCTTTGGCGCCGAGATGGATGCGAGGACTCAGCGTCCTCGCTGTGCTCGTGGTCGACGTCTTCGTCGTAGCGGTCGTCCTCATCCTCGGGGTGCTCCACGCGTGGCTCCGCAGTAGTGCGCCCCGAAGCGCGGTTGGTGCGCGGACGGCCGCGTGGCCTGGCGGCGTGGACGACGGGCTCGGTCTCAGCTCGGCCTGACGCGCGCCGGTTGGCGCGAGCAGCGCGAGTGTCCGCCATGGCGTTGAGGTCGATGGAGGTTGAATGCGCGCCTCAGCCCCCTACCTGGCGCGCCAATTGTCGGAGAATGACTCCCACGAAACAGGGGCAGTCACACTCGCGAAGAGAGTTCGTGTAAGGGGCTGAACACGACGTCAATCAACCCTCATCCGGCGCGGCGACGCTGCTCGTCGTGCCTGAGGAGGGACATCACGGCAGAGAGAGACACGGCGCGTACCCAGGTTCACGGCCCTCTTGTGGAGGTAAAACCGCTACGTCCTGCCTGTCTGTATTGCTGCTTGTAGAGGTTACAGTACAGCGTGCTTGCCGAGGGCACAGTTGTGGCAATGGCGCGTACAAGGGGAGGGAAACTACTGTCTTCTTCTCCCTTGCGCGCAAGTAGCTAGACTAGGAGTAAAATGTGTTCGATCCCCTCTTAGGGTGGTGCACCAGCTCCTTTTATAGCGCCCCGGGCCTCCTCCCTGTCCTTGTGCAGCGGAGGGGCTACCACATGGCGACAACGGTCGGGAGCACGGTGCACCGCTGCTTGGGCGTCCATGAGCGCGGTCCATGGGCACAAAAGCTGAGGCCGCAGCAGAGAGGCCGCCGTCCATCCAGGACGGCCAGCTGCCGCCGCAGAGGAGCGGGGGAGTCCCCACGGTGACGTCGCGTTTGGCGCGTAGCGCCGGCCTGCTCCCTTATCACCAAAGAGGAAAGCTTGGTGGTCTGCGCCGTTGCCCCTGCTTTGTTGACTCCTTTATCACCAAAGTGGGACTGTAGCTCCGTCGTCACTCTGCGCAGAGGCGCGGTCACTCTGCGGCCGCTGCGGAAGCCATGTGCGCTCCGCAGAGCTTGCTTTACAGTGAAGGAACCCTCGCGTGGGCGGGAACGCCCTGTGGAGGATTCTGCGTTGACTTCCCTTCAGGGAAAACTTCCTTGGAGAGGAGGCAGCGGAGTAGAGGCTCCACAGGCCCTAGCTGCCTCCTCAGGCCTCCGCGAGGCGATTCTGCCCCGCGGGCACTCCAGGCTTGCAGGCCTGGTCCTTAGCGAGATTCACTCGCCGAGTGTTGAGGGTTATAGAGGCCTGGCCCAGTACACCCTGGTTCTTACTGGGCTGACAACCATGATGCGAAAGCATTTTGATCGGGCGAATAACCGAGTTGTGGACTGCGCAGAAATCGGCTGGCGGTACTACCGCTGGGTTAAGCGGTAGTACCGCTGGCGCGGTTCTGGCGAGATTAAGGCTCGGGAGGGCACGGGAAGAAGTCAACTGCTTCTTTTTCCCCACACCTCCCACTTCCTCTCCTCAGATCCGCCGCCGCCGACCATCTCCGCCGTCGGGACGGAGCCCTCCGGCCTCGGGACCTCCCTCCCTTGCTCCGGGGACGCTCCAGCACCTCTCCTCACCCTTGACCCTCGCCATGAACACCGGTATGCTTTCTTCCTCTCTCTCTCTCTCCTCTAGTTGATGGAGGAAGATGATTGGATGGTGAAATCTTTGTTATTGACGAATTGGTTTGGTAGAGATGCAATTTAGGGAACCTAGAACCTTGTGTAGAAGTTTTGTGATGAATCTTCGGCTAGTTTTGTAGTTCTCCATCTAGATTTGTTGGAATCACCTCGGGATGATGTTATTGTTCTTCCCTGAATTATCTCATCATACTTAATGATTCCACCCCTCCTAGTTGTTGTACTCACCTCTAGACTTTGTTTTCTCCAATTTTTGTACACTTGTGCTCTTGGTTCCCAAATCATGAAATTGATATGCATTACTTATCCCCATGCTTTCCTACCCATTGCTACTCACAGGTGATGGTTCGAGAGGTCCTCGTCGTCGGGCTTACAAGAAAGCTAGAGAAGAAGAGGCTGTTGACGAGATTGAAGAAGAACTCCATCCATCGGGGCCAAGCAAACCGAAGAAGAAACTTGCAAAGAAACCGCCCTCCAAGGAACTCTCCACAAGCAAGATGCCTGAACCTCAATTCCTTGACACAAGGAAGAGGGATGCCTACTCCACTGACCGGGCAAACCTGCTTCCCAAGTATCGTGGCAATGATCCCTATTTTCACAATGTCTTTCAAGCCCAATGCTACTCAGAGATCCTTCATCGGAAGGTAGAAAAGAACGTGGTGCCTCAACGTTGGATTGACATTGATCACATGACGAGGCACCCGAACTATTTTGGAGAAGCCATGGCCATGTGTCAAGAGTTTGGGCTCATTCCTCTTATGCAACTTAAGCAAGATTATGATGAAGCGCTTGTTTGTCAATTCCTTGCCACCGTTCACTTTGGGACCGAAGTGGAGGAACCATATCTCACTTGGATGACAAAGGACCAACAAATTTCTGAGAATTGGGCTGCCATTACTGCTATGCTTGGTTTTGAAAATCATGGAACTCAAATAATTCTTCCCTCTCACTTGTCAAGCACTTGGTTCCGTGTTCATGAAGCCACAAGACCCGTGGAGAATGAGTCGCTCCGTCCTCTCTATTTTTGGAAGAAGTTCACCGTTGGGAAATCGGAGGGGCTCTATCCTCCCTATGATATCATGCATCGCATCTACCGCATGGTCCTCAACCCCAAGGTTGGCAACTGGGATGAAATTCATGGATATCTCCGCACCTTGATGGTTATGACTCATCAATTCAAGACTCAAGGGAAGAAAATTGACATTGCGGATTTTATTTGGAATGAGCTCTTCAATGTTGTCCTCAACAAGAAGAATGCGTGTCATGGTCCAATCATTATGAAGATCATCTTGTGGGCTTGGCATCTCCGTTTCCCGAATCAAGATGTTAGTGACCCCAATTCTTGGATTGAACACAAGCCCAAGCGCCTCTTCATCAAGGATCATACCGAGAAGCATAAAGAAGACAAAGCAAAGGACAAGACTGCTGAAACTGCTGCTGGCCCTCACGGGCTCCGAGGATGGAGGGTGGTTTTGCGTGGATGGCCAAGCAAATGAAGAAGATTTTCTGTTTGTCAAAGGCTGTGGAGACTCGCACTTGGCAAAATCATTCGGAAGACAAGTTGGCATGTCACGCGACATTCAACGTCGCCGTGATCAAGGCGAATATGTGCTTTCGGGTTCGGAGAAGAACATCACTACCTTGAGCAAGTGGCAAGCAAAGGATGAAAAGGGCAACGTCATCACTTGGTCAGATTATGAAGATGAAGAAGAAGTCTCCTCTCGTCGCCGTCCTCGTCCCGCAAGCAATGAGAACCTCTCCGACTAAGCAAGTGGGACGCTAGCATCGATTTCTCCCTTTTTGGTATCTTGATGCCAAAGGGGGAGAAATATCTATTAGGTCTATCGGGGATTTGCATGGGTCAAGTCACAAGCTTTTGTGTTCTCTTTGCTTCTTATAAGCTTGTGAACTTTGTTTATTATCGCTTCAAGTACCTTGTTATGCATGGTGTAAGACATGTTTAAACTTCGTTTATTGGTTTTGAACTTCCTATGTTAGTTGCAAGATTTGTGCTTTTATGCTATATTATTTATCTTGCATGGCTTGAAAAATCTAGGGGGAGTGTTGATCCTAGTTGATGTGCATTTTGGATATTCAAAGACTACTCTTGAGTAGTGCACATATCTAGGGGGAGCTCCGTCTAAATTTTTCGAACCATTTGTAGCAAATCATTGTATTGTCATCAATCATCAAAAAGGGGGAGATTGAAAGAGCATTGTCGCTCTTAATCATGTTTTGATGTTGATACAAAGTTTGCATCTAACAGTTTTATTCAAGTTTGAACAGGTCTTACGAATGTTGTCATTGCATCGCGCTTTAAATCTCTTCAGATTGCTGGAAATTGCCAGGGAGCGGTACTACCACTGGGATAGGCGGTAGTACCGCCAGCTCCCAGGAAATTGCGCTGCAGTGGCAGCACCGCTGCGGGTACCGCCAGCAGTACCGCCATTTCCCAGTTCTGGCCGCATCCGCGGTACCTCCAGCGGTACCGCCAGCGGCACTGGCCGGTACCGCCCACGCGGAGCTGGTTGGCTCTGGATTTGGTACCGCCGCGGGTACCGCCGTTTTGGAGTTCTGGGTCGATGTGCGGTACCTCCAGCGGTACCAAGGGCGGTACCAACTGGTACTGGGGGCGTGGGAAGCGTGAAGACAGAAGTTGTCCGTTGACTGCTCGAGTGGTTGAACTGAAGACCCCAGCGGTACCACCGCCTGTTCCTGCGGTAGTACCGCTGGCGCGGGTTTTCTGCCTTCCAACGGCCAGATTGAAGGGAGGGGGTATTTAAACCCCTCCACCTACCTTGGGACAATTTGAGCTACTAGAATTGAATCCCCATTGTTGCCAAAGCTTCAAACTACTAGATCTCCCACTCCAACCACCCAATCGACTTGATCCTTTGAGGAGTGCCATAGGAGGTCTAGATCTACATCTCCACCGAAGGAATTTCATTTCCTCCATCATCCTTTGCGGTTCTTGTTCTCTTGGGGTTGCTTGTAACCCTAGGAGACCTTTGTGAGTTTCGGAAACCTCAACTTGTTGCGAGGCGGTCCGGGACGTTGTCGGGAGGCTCCAACTCATTGTGGAGTTCCTCGACCTTTGTGTACCGGCTTGGTCAACGCCATCAAGGTGACCTCATAGTGGACGAGCCAATCCCTCGCGGGAAAAGCTCACGGAGAATAGAGTGAGCACATCCGTGCTATTGGAGCGCCTAGGTGGCTCCACACTCCTCCAACGTAGACGTACTTCCCTTGGGAAGGAACTACGGGAAACATCTCCGTGTCTCCACTTTGCGGTTATTTCTATCCTTTACTTGTTGCTTCCGCTACGTTATTTACCTTGCTTGTATCACATAGGTTGCTATCATCTAGTGCACATCTAGTCAACCTTGTTATACTTTGCTCAAGCCCTAATTAATCGAAAAAGAATTAAAATTTGGTAGTCGCCTAATCACCCTCCCTCTAGTCGACATATCGATCTTTCAACTGCTTCACAGAAGAGTTGCTGGCTCAATACCTTGAAGACGACCCTCCTAGAGGACTCTTCATCTTGAACGCTAGCTCCGCTCTTCACTAAGCTGGCTCAATACCTTGAAGACAACCGACCTAGAGGATTCAAGCAATAAACACTATCTACATCAACACAACAGGTGTGCTTGAACCTTGAAGACCTCTGGAAGATAACATTGAAAACATACATCACCTACATGAAGACCTCAAGGTTCACAGGCTTGCTTGATGCGAAATCAACTCGTGCTCTTGAGAAATATCTGTTGTGCGACGACGAGCTGAAGATCAAGACACCAACAACTTGACTCAACTCAAGGGGTGATCCTGATGTACATGAAGATTCGTCGCAAACTGACGCTGAGATAGTACTGATGATGACCAAACGATGCAGCTGTTTGGATGAAAACATCAGCTCGCATATGGTGTACTTGAAGATCAAGATGCATATTACTACAGAATGATAATACATTAGGTATTAATTTTTTTGCTCCCCAATTTGTTAATAAGTATGGTTTTGCTGGGTAATGATTCGACATATAATTTTATTTACGTGATGCCAAGTGGTTTGGCACCTAATGTGATTTAAACACTACAAGCTGGCCTCAAGCGCGCAAATCACTTTTTCTGGTCCAGACTGCCGCGGAGGCAAAAACCTTCTCCCTGAATGTTGTGGCATATAAAAAGGCCGTCTACAACTTCTTTAAGGAATCCAATGTAGGTAAGGCTTGCATTCTATCAATGGAATGATGCAGGAATGTGTTGTAACTAGTGACAACAATTAACTCGAATACTGATGTGCAAAGCCAGATCACTGGATAAAGCAGAGTTAGTCCCGTGACAAATGGTCGATAGTGGTTGGTTGTGAGTTGCAGTAGGTAACCTTTTAAAGTGGTACTAGAGTGTCTGCAGCGATTCAGTATTGCTGGGAATGTGTGAAATGTTCTAGAACCGGGAAACCGTGCTATGCCGATGTAAATATGGCCTAGTTTGAGTAATTATATGGCATAAATATGCATTATAAGTTTGTTGGTAGAATAGTTGCATATTCTGAAACTATTAATTCAATTTTAAGTGTTTGCTTCATACAAATGGTCCATAATTTGGTTGCATTTGTGAAAAATTATTTGAGTTATGTTCAGAAAAAAATTCTTACTTGATAAACATGAAACATATTACTCAGGGTACAAGATGTTATTTTAACTACATTAACAATTGCTAAAGTGTGTGTTCTGTATCGAGGGAAATTTAGGGTATGACTTTGCTCAGGCTAGCTTAAATTTGCTCAAAATACACTACACATGGTTTCCTTACTCCAACTTATCAAATTTCTTGGTTAAATTGAAATATATTTCATAATTTTACCTGATATTTCACCATCCTAATGGACGGGCGCGACAACGCACACCTACATGATCTAGTGCAACTTTATATTTTCTTGAGTCATGGATATGTCATAATATCAAAAGGGGAACTTGTCAAACTTGAGGAAAAATAACCATTCTTAGAAATCTCAAAGATTTTCTCTGCAAAATACACTAGATATCTCCATGTCGGCATAAACCCTACACTCCTAGAATCACATAAAATTCTATTCATGGTGGTACTACCGACTTAGTACTCATACACCACTACGAAGTTTTTGTAGTTCTGAGTGAAGATGCGCTCGAACTTTCAAGAAGGAACTTAGCGGTTTTCCGTCAAACTTTTTTCAGAGGTTGCTCTATTGGGTCCATTCAACCATGGCCACAGCCTTGTGTTCCCCATTCGACTTTGTCGTAGACACAATTGTAAGATCGCTTATTGAAATGTCATGTCCCTCTCTAAATGGTTTTGGTATAATGACATGATTAGCAGACTAATCATTTGCTTACAGTATCTTATATACCGAATGTAACAAAAATTTAGCAACATGAAATAGAATGGTAAAATAAGAAAAATAGAAACCTAACTTATAATATTGAACCATAAGAAACTTACCGAAGGAACATAAAAAAATAAAAAACAAATGCATTTTTTTTGGAGGAAGCGTACCTGAGCCTGGAGAAGCACCCATCTCCGTGATGTGGCGCTGGGAAGAAAAGGAGGAGTAAGAATGTTCCCTTTGCAAAGGAACCTCACATTCGTTCTCGTCGTGACAAGTGTGGCCTTCTGTTTGCTTGGTCCTCGCATGTCCGACAAGTGTTGCTACCAGATTGAAAGTGGGTAGGATGAGAGAGAAAGGGATACGGGAGGTGGGAGGTTAGTTTTTCCCTTTTATTTTTCTAAACCGAATTTTCAAAACGAAATATCTCGTGAACTGTTTATCCAAATTACGAACTGTTTTCAGTTTGAATCTTCGCGTCGAGATCTTCAAAACTAGATCCCATGTTGATAGGTTTTGATGAACTTTTTTTACTCCCGGTTATGTATAGTTTGTACATCCTGTTCTGTATAATTTGTACTCGCACTTCTCTGTACTTTGCACTTCCTGTTCTCTATACTTTTGTATGATGAGAGAGAAGAGATAATGAGGTGGGAGGGTAGCTTTTTTCCTTTTATTTTCTAAACCGAATTTTCGAAATGAAATATCTCGAGAACCGTTTATCCAAATTACGAATCGTTTTCATTTTTGAGCTCCTCGCGTCGATATCTTGAAAACTAGATCCCATGTTGATAGGTTTCGACGATTTTTTTACTTCCGGTTATGTATAGTTGTACAACCTGTCTGTGTAGTTGTACAACCTGTGTCTGTATAAACTGTGTCTTCGTAGTTGTACAACATGTGCCTGTATAGTTGTATAACCTGTGTATGTACAACCTGTGTATGTCTAGTTATACAACATGTATCTATGTAGTTGTACAACATGTGTCTGTTTAGTTGTACAACCTGTTAGTTGTACAATCCATGTCTCTTTAGTTGTACAACTTGTATCTGTGTAGTTGTACAACCTGTGTCTATATAGTTGTAAATCTCAGATTTTTAGATTCATATGCAGCAGATTCTATACATCCGTGTGTGCAGAACAACTACGGTACATCCATGAGTACATCGGAACGGTCGGACACGAGGCTTCGCGTCCCGCCACTCGCGCGCTCGCCGAACGAATCGGTAGCTAGCCCAGCTAGCTTGTGCCGCCGAACGATCGGTAGGCAACTAGCTTTTGCTTTCTGTACATCGCAGTCCACCGTGGAGCGTTACACTTTATTTTTTCCCTTTGGAAAAGAAATAGTAATCGCCCGAGCGATACCGAGCATTCTCCCTTTTGATGCGGTCTAATACAGCAAAGAAGGCCTAATACAACACGGGCCCTCAGCTCCTCCACTATTTTGCTTCCATCCGCTTGCATTAAGCCCATCAGCCCGCTCAATACACGCCATCCCCTCTCCCACAGCGACGGCGCGTCCACCCTCCTCACTCTATTCTCTTAACCTCGTTGCCGTGGCGGCTCTCTTCTCCTCTCCCCTCATCCACGCCGCAACTAAAAACCCTAAACCCTAGCTAGCAGCAGCAGCAGCTCCACCGCGCCGGCGCCGAGATGGCGGACACGGTGCAGTACCGCCTCGAGCGGATGTCCAACGAGCTCGACGATCTCGAGCGTCGGGGCCTCTTCACCAGCGCCGAGCTCGCCGAGGTCGTGCGCCACCGCCGCGACTTCGAGTACCGCATCAGCCGCCACTCCCCGCGCAAGGACGACTTCCTCGACTACATCGCCTACCTGCTCCGCATCGACGCGCTCCGCGACCTGCGCAAGCGCGCCATCATACGCGCCACGCCCGACCCTGCCCGCATCAAGGACGACAACGACAACGACGACGGCAGAGACAAGGATGACAAGAAGAGAAAGAGAAGGAAGAAGAAGTGGGCCAAGTCCATCTCCGACTTCGCGGGAGTCCTCCTTGTCCTCAACGTCTACAGGAAGGCCACCGTAAGGTTCAAGGGTGACCTCGACCTCTGGTTCCGCTACCTCGAGTTCTGCCGCCAGAAGCGCCACGGCAGGATGAAGCAGGTACGCATCCAATAGTTACCTGTCCACCGTACATCATCGAATAGTTGAGTCGACTTGTGGAGGATCAAAGTTGTCAGCTTTTCAGTGTGTAGAGCTCTTGGTGCAGCGACGGTTTAGTGAGATTTTTTTTAGGGCTGCAGCGTGGACAGAGACAGTGATGGGATACTGTCAGTGTTCGTCATGCTCTATTTCACCGTGGCCGAGTTGCGACTTAAACTTATGATGTGAATTTCGGATTTAACAAGCATTTATGCTCAGAAACTTTGGGAAGTTGAGATGGCCTTGTGTGCGCTTTGTGTTTTGAGCTAGAAATTTAGTGCTAATTTGGGATGTGCGTTGTAATTCTGGGTGAATATTTAGGCAAGGTAATTTGGACTCGGAAATTCAACTGGTAGTTCTGGGTATCTAAATTTGCATGAAATTTCTCCCTCCGATCGCTTTTGATTGTCCACACATGTAACTAGTTTAGCACAAACGTTATGTACAACTTGCGACAACTAATACCGATCGGAGGTAGTAATGGTTTAGTTCTGACAGTTAATGGTTTAGTTCTGAAAGTCAAAAGGGTAGATTACCAATTTGGAACTCCCTGGCCTGCCTCTCAGACAAGGTGGTGCCACAAGGGTGTTATTCAGGGCTCGAAATATCAGCAGTAACGACCATATTACCGAGAACATTTTTAGATAGTTGAGTTTGGGCCCAGGTTTCTTAGAATAGGTGAAGGGAAATCTGTGAGGCGGAAGTTAAACTCCTGTGTCAGTATCTATGGATCACGGAGACGTACCACTGGGCAGTGGTGTTGATGGTGGCTATGGTGGTAAGTGGGTGTTCGGGGGGATACAGGGACACACATGGTGATAGTTGGGAGAATGTTGGATGTGATAGTGAAATAATTGTTCATAATTCCAGATATGGTGAATATTCACCTGTTAGGTAGGTGTGGCCTTCTAACCTTGTTGATTTCAGTACGCACTTGCAAGAGAGGGAGAAGACAAGAAAGCTGTAGTGGAAATTATTGGTGTTCTATGCATTAAACATAACAAGCCAGAAAAGTTACGGAATCTTATGAGTTTATTATGTAGGTGTGTATTTGATTATGATGTGAATTTTGGGCTATGAATTCGGAATTCCAACGTTAGTCATAGTTGGTAAAAGGTTGGAGTTTGCATGTTCTTGGTATGCCGTGTGTTGTGAAATGTGGAATCTAGAGTTCGAAAAAAGAAATGTGGAATCTGCAAAAAGACTTGGGCTAGAGCCTAAGAAACCATTAAAGTTAAAGAGATTTTCTTGTTCCTCTGTGTCTTCTTATAGTTGCATACCTGGGTTGATTTTATTGCTCTTCTGTTGCATTTATGCATATCCCTCTCTGTCGGCCCTTGTAACCGCCTTGTGGAGTTGTGGTGACTTTTGATAAGTAGGTTTGCAAAAATCCATTTTGTGGACGAAAGCTAGATAGAAGTGTTAAATGCAGGACTGACTTAGTATTGATGTCATTATTCTCATGTTTATTGTATTATTGCAGGTTATGGCACAAGCCATTCGTTACCATCCCAAGGTTCCTGGGCTTTGGATGTATGCAGCAGCATGGGAATTCGATCAGAACTTGAATGTTGCTGCAGCACGTGCACTCATGCAGAGTGGTCTCAGATCTTGTCCTGAATCAGAGGATATGTGGATTGAGTATCTTCGCATGGAGCTTACCTATCTTAACAAGCTTAAGGCTCGAAAGGTAGCTCTTGGGGAGGACGTGAAGACACTGCAGAAAAGTAATGATGATTCAGGTCACTGGAAAGAGGAGAACAAAGAGCTGTTCATGTCAATTAATGAACAAGATGCTGAGCCTGGCTTGCAGGGAGTTGATTTGGAGGAGAAGGAAGATCTATTTTGGCAGCAAGGCTTGTTAATCATTCGTACAATTTATCATGGTGCTATGGAAGCTCTTCCGTCAAGCTTAACCTTGAGGATGAACATTTTGGAGATATTAAATAGTGTTGAGCTCGCACATTCTGAAGAGTTGAGGCTGGAGGTCATGGATGACCTCAAGAAAGATTTCTCTCATGATGAGGTCTACTGGGATTGGTTTGCTAGGCTTCAGCTTAGTGACTCCACTGATTCCTCGAATAACAAAGAAGCTTTATTGAATAAGTTGAACAAATCAATTCAGGTGAAAACATTACGCCGTCACTTCATTAATTATCTCCATCATGAATTATGAATGAACGTCAATCTTTCTTACTTTCTTGAGATGGAAAAGTTACATACTTCCTTATTAATTTGCCCTCGCCATCTTTTTTTTGCGATGAAGTGGTAGGTTTACCCCTGACTAGATTAGTATCAAGTTGATGTTTATGGTAAGTATTAAGTATCACTATATGCTTGTTGTACAAAGTGTCAGTCACAATTTTAATCTTCCAGCTGGACTTATCCACAGAGTAGATGCTCACCTTAGCTATACATATATGGTAGCTAGTACTCCTGTAAGTTCAGTCAGGTTAAGTATATGTGACTTATCTATTTTTTTCCAAGATATGAGTGTCACTGAACACAACATAGTCAATGTTCTAAATACATGTCTTTCAATTCAGGTGTATGATGAAGCTGTCAGAAAGTTGCCTACTTCCAAAATGTTCTCCCTGTATGCAAAATTTTGGTTGGGTGTTATATTCTCCGACAGAGAGGATTCCATCTCATTATTCCAGGATGCTGAATTTGATGCTTTAGAATTCACTTCATCCATGCTGAAAGTTTATGAAAATGCTGAATCCTGTGGATGTCTCACCGAGGAACTTGCTTGCCAATATGTCTCACTCGTTTTGAGACTTGGAAGATTTGAGGAAGCTAAGAATCTTGCAGAAAAGCTCTGCAGCGGTCCTCTTTCACAGGCTGCAAATCTTTGGAACCTGGGAGCTTCTGTAGAGATAAAGTTGCTTGGTACTGCTACTGACAATGCCTCCTTTAGTAAAGAGAATCTAAGGTCTCTGTTTGATCTATTTAATGTTGTACTTCGGAAGTTATCCATAACCAAGGCGGAGGGACTGTGGCATACGGTATGTGTCTTAGCTTTTCGTGCTTTCCCAGTGATCATGGTCCCTAGTTTCCAGAATATTATTCCCTCGTGCTACTCTAGATCTGTATCGGCAATATTTTGTTTTGCTCTATTTCTAGTTTGAATGTGTGATTATGATTTATTTTTTCTATATCTGTGGAAATATGTTTACTTTCTTGGTCTTTCTCTGTTTCATTGTCTACTTGATATGCGTTGCATTGTACTTTCTATCACAATATCTCTATATTATTCAACTGCTTGCACTGCTGTCTGCATAAGGTATATTACTGCTTTCCTTGCTCATTTTTAAAAAGTTTGTTTGTAATGCATCGCAGGCCATGAAATTGTTTTCTCATGATAAGAAATATTTTGAAAAGCTGGTGGAGTGTGCAAAGTTATCATTAAGTTCGGCTGGTGGGAGTGATTGTGGAGCTTCAGTCTCTTGTGCTATTGTCGGATGGGTTTTGCAGAAGAATGGTATTAAAGAAGCTAGGAAGATGTATAAGAGGTATGGAGTTTATGGTCCTTCAGTGATATTATTTGCAATGCTAGTCTGAGTTGCCATGCTCATTACATGAGTGAAATGAGCAGTATTGCATGTAGTGTTTTTTGTCCATTAGCATTGCTAGCAATTTCGAATTGTGCTGACAGGGCCTAATATGCTATGTATTAAATGGTTTGGAAATATTTCTTGTACTTAATTCAGATGTATTATCTGCCTTCACAGTCCTATTTTGGTTACACATATTTCTGCATTGAAGGTCTAAATGGGATGGGTTTAGTTGACATTGCTTGTTGGGTGTTGAGACTTGATCCTGGTTCATGTAGAATGCAGGGTTATTGCTTATGTAAGAGGTAGCATGTTTCTGATACTCGTGTGTCCATGCAGTTTTTTATGTTACCGCGTCCCAGTCTGAAGTTATTCCAGTTCTGCATAGAGATGGAAGCTAACCTTGCATCAATGGGAAACCGTGATGACATTGATACTGCACGCAAGCTGTTTGATTCAGCAATCAACCAGTATCCGCAAGAAAGAGAGCTTTGGAGAAAGTACTACAAGATGGAGTTGAAGGTATGGACCTTTTGCTATTTATAACTAGTTACTCTTTTGGAGCAAAACCCGTAGGAGCTCTGCCTACTCATCTAGTAGAAAAAGATGCTCCGAATTAGACTTTGTTTTCCTCAGTCACCTGCTTGTGCCTGCTTACGTTTGTTGACCTTTCATTTGCACTATACCAACCAGGTAGGAACGTCGGAAAAATCAAGTGCTATCTACTGGCGTGCCCGGAAGGTGCTCAGTGACTCTACAGCACTCGCCTAGTAATTTGTGCATGTACCGTGTAATATCATTTTTGATTGGATTGATTTGTATGTTGCTATAGGCATATCACATATCTTCGACACAATTTTGTCTTCTCGTTTGTGGATCCAGTTTTTTTATTTACCCGTGGGATGCCTTAAGAAAACTGGAATAGTTTGTGTTTGCTAAGTCCAGGCATGTGATGAATGTACTGATACCCAACAATAGCATCAGCCTTGGTAGCAAGTACAGTACATCAGTTGCTGAAGAGAGCAGTGACTGGAGTCTGAACCGTTTTAACCTTCTGCACTTGTATGATCAAAAATAGTAAATCTCCGTCCGTTTGTTGTTTTCAGTTTGAGGTCTTGGCTGAATTCGAACGGGGCAGCTCTCAGTCTGAATGAGAAAGCGTTCTTTGGGCAAGCAAACAAACATCTTACACCTTGTCTTGAGATTGAAGCAGCCCTTTTCATTTTTCTTTTGCAATATATAAATTGAATGAGAAAGATGGTTCATCTTCTGCTCATATTGATTTGACTCATCATCCATCACACATACTCCCTCCGTTCCAAATTAGATGTCTTCCATTTGTCCACATACGGATGTATCGCGATGGAGTATATTCAAGGCTGTAGTCTCGGCTTTCTCCGACCGGACACAAGTCACACAACAATGGCTGGCTACCTCCGCCTCAGTCGTTCGGTCATTTGCCGCCCGGTGCGCCAGGGCAGGCGGCAGTGTGGTTGTGCTTATGGTGAGGCTGAAGGTGGGCCGTACGACGGAAGCACCCTCGTCGCGATGATTGGCTGACTGCCGTCAATGGCATCAAAACACGCGGCTGACTCCTAAGAGGCTAAGACAACTTTGTGACTGTCACCTCTAGTAAAACTGAACGTTTATTCCACAAGCAAACAAACAAAAAATCTTCTGATGGACAGGGCTTGATCTTGTCTAGAGTCTGGAGTGGCTAAGACCATATAGGAAAATTTCCTATCTTGGGTAGATTATTTAGAACATTCCGTCATGCTGCAATATACCAATGTAAAATTGTTCCAAACGATGACAAGAGTTAGTTTCCTATTGAGACATAGTGAGGCCCTAATGAGAAGCATGCTATACTCTATATTTTTGAACTGATGGAACTCACCGAAGGAAAAGAAAGAACAAAAGATGTACGTGTGCACAATTCTCTTAGGGTGAAGCTTGATTTTACAGAGAAAAAATTGTGCATCTTAGAAACCCAAATTTAGCATTTTTATTTAAGATGGAGACGAGCAAAAAATATAAAAAGTTACTTCAAAAAAGGTAGGATTCAATAATCTGCAATGTATTGTATAGACGTGCAACGCACGTGCACGTTAACTATTATATAGACGTGCATTGCACGTGCAAGCTAACTAGTTCCACAAACAAACAAACAAACAAAAAATCTTCTGATGGACAGGGCTTGATCTTGTCTAGAGTCTGGAGTGAGTAAGACCATATAGGAAAATTTCCTATCTTGGTCACTTGATTTGTAGAATTGGACCTTATAGGAAAAATTCCTGTAGTAATCATTGTACTACTTTTAATAGGAAATCTAACATTCACTACAAGCTCAGTTTACAATTCCTTTGAAAGAATCAAACAAATGTTGCATGCAAAATCCTATATGATTGGAGTGTGTATGACGTTGAAATCCTACGATTTTCCTATCCTACGAATCAAATAGGCCATTAAAGGTGAAAACTAGGTGAAGGAACGTTGAGCCGAAGTGACTGTACGATGGTACTCCCTCCAACCACGAATAAATGTACTCCTAATTTTTGTCCTAATTCAAACCTATTAAAGTTTTATCAGCTTTCAGGAAAAAGTATCCACGTATATGACGCTAAATTAGTATCACCAATTGGATGTTATATATATTGCTACTCTTTTCTGTAAAGTTGGTCAAATTTTAAAAGTTAACTTAGCATAAAATGTAGAAATACACTTGTTCGTATACGGAGGGAGTACCGGAAGGCCCGAACACCTGTTCCACTTTTGTGCGCAAGCTTCCGTAACCATCTCTCCTGCCTCTCCGAAACTCAAATGGCAAAGACCAAGCTCTCTTGGACACTTACCGATGTTAATGAAAACTTCTATTGCGAAAACTCAGTACAGAAATTACTACACGAGACCGTACATAGCTCGCTACTTGCATAATTAGTTCAATCGCCATCTTTTTACTCGTCCAGTACATGCACGTATTAAACTCCCATTTCAGCGTCTTGGGACTTCTTTGTGCTGCACACCCAACTATGAGCTATAACCGAAAACTCCCATTTCCGCTTCGTAGCTGCTCCCAAGCATCCAAGCCACATACACAAACAACACCGTCAATGGCTAGCTCCTTCCGGAAGCGGCGCCTGATGATACTCGTGGCCGCCACGGTGGCTCTCGCCCTCTTCGTCGCCGCCTTGGCAGACGACGCCCGCAATATCCTCCTGCGCATGTACATGCACAACATCTACGGCCCGCCGGGGCAGAGGGTGGTGCTGATCACCAAGGGCACGGGGCCGATGAACCCGTCTATGCCGCCGGAGCACTTCTTCGGCGAGACGTACGCGTTCGACGACGTGCTCACCGGGAACCGGAGCGAGTCATCCGCGCACGTTGGCCGCGCGCAGGGCACCGCCATGCTGGCGTCCATGCGCCGGCCGGTGTACCTGGTGGACATGGTGATGCTGCTCACCGGCGGGGACTACAACGGGAGCACCATCGTGGTGGAGGGCCGCCACGACGCGTCCAAGCATGAGCGGGAGCTGGCGATAGTCGGAGGCACCGGGGAGTTCCGGACGGCGTCCGGGTACATCAACTGCACCACGGCCAGGGAGGAGAAGAAGTTCACCGTCTACGAGCTCAACGTCAACGCCACCATCCCCGGCGACGACAGCGAACCCGAGCCCCCGGTGCCGGTGACGCGACGAATCCCTCCGTTTTGAGGCATTCTAAATTGCTAATGCGCGCGTGCGTGGTATTTGTGGAAATCGCGAACTACTTGGATAGTTCGATTCCCAATACTGAAATTATATAGAACGAAGAGCGGCTAATTTGGGTATAGGAGGGATGCTCATGCCCGTCCTGCATGCTGCTCGTCGTCGTAATAGCAACCATGTATTGGACTAACTAGTCAATTTGGCGCGGCGACACGCCGCACTCGTTGTAATTTAAAATGCTGAAATCCGTCGGAATTTGTCGTGTTAAGTATGTCCAAACACTTAGTGAATTAAAATGTTCGAATATGCTTGTATTTTGCCATAAATTTTTAATTTAACTCCATAGTTAGAGAATGCATGATATGAGCATTTATTAATTTTAACTCCATAGTTAGATAAAGTTCATTTAGATTGTATCCAAATATTCACCAAATTGGAATGTTTAAATATGTTTGCATTATGCCGTAAGTAGTTAGCATTTATTTTTGTGAGCATGTTGATATATTTTAGAGTATCTCCAATTTTTTTAGCAAATTGAAATGTTCAAATATGTTTCTATTATTTATTAATATTTAATTTAAGTCCATAATGAGTGGAAATGCACATTTATTGAATTGAATTTCATATTTAGAGAAAGTTCATCTAGATTATGTCCAAATATTTGCCAAATTGAAATGTTCAATTTAAGTCCATAATTAGAAGAAGTGCATCATGTGAGCATTTAATAAATTTAATTCCATATAATTAGAGGAAGTGTATTTTTTTTTGTCCAAATATTCACCAATTCAAAATATTTAAACATGTTTGTTTTTTGCCATAAATAGTTAGCATTTATTTTTCTGAGCATTTTGATGTATTTTTCATATTTTTCCGATGGGTATTTATAGAAATACTTCAATTTTATGAAAAAATTTCCAAAAAAAAAAAAGAAAACTGACAGCCCGGGCCCATTGCGACGTCGCGATGACGTCAGCAATGGCCACAACGGCCATGTCGACGACGGCGGCGTCGCATCCGCGCGAGCTGGAGCGCGGGGCTGAGCGCGTGGGACGCGCGTGGGACGCGCGTGGAGGCGAGCTACCCGCAAGCGGCGGCGCCGCTGCATTTGGGTCGCCGGAGCGTCAACGGCGGCGTCCGAACGCGGCGGCCGGAGGAAGCTCACGGCGGCGGCGATTCCGGCGTGGCTCGGGCGTCCCAGCACGCGACTCTCGGGGAGGACGGAGAGGAGACGACGACGGAGCTCCCTGTGGGCCTCGATTCGTCGGGGGAGGAGCGGAGTGGCGGCGGAGCGCGTTGGCGACGGCGGCGACGTCGGGTTCGCGCGAGAGAGAGAAGAAGAGGGAGGGTGGTGTGTGGTTTTTTCAGTATGGCCCCTAGGTTTTCCTATAATTGCAAATAAGTCCCTCTTCTCGAGGAGTTGTGGACTGCGGGGCAATTTCTGGATTTGCGAGTGTTTTGTTGAAAAATGGCGCGGTGACCGGCGCGGTAACCAGCTAGAACCGGGGTGACCGGTTGTCCACCGGGAGACGTGGCGGTGTGTGATTGGTAGAAATTCGGTCGTGAACAGTACCGTGCGCTGGGAGAGGTCGTGGATGCTTTCTGGCCGTTGGATCACCGGATCGGACGGGCGGTGTTTGACGGCGACGTGGCGCGTGGGATTTGGGGTGATTCTTTCCAGCCTTTATATATTGATCTACTAATGGTCAGTTCGTTCCGAGCTGTGAACTTGTACGCCATGTATTGGACTATTGGTCAGTACTAAGTCTAAGTTTGCTAACATGGACGAAATAGGCCGTAGCCCCGCTATATTAATATAGCAACCACCCGATACAACCAACGAGAGACACGGCTAGGACGACAGCCAACAAGCACCCAAAGAAAGGAAAAGAAAAAAGAAAAGATGACATAGGCGGATCGACTAAGCGACGAGGACCCGCAACCGCTGCGCCCTCTCCGAAGATGTACTACCACGCTCCTAGCACCGAATCGACGAGTACCAAGCAGCACCTTCAAGAAGGAAAGCCACGTTGTTGCCGGACCAGCACACTGGTCCTAGGGTTTCCCCCGGTACATAGGGAATCAGCTGATGGGTAGCCACGACGCCCTTCAGGAAGGAAAGATGCCACCCGAAGGCGGCACCGCGTCGGTGTCGGACGAACCAACAAGGATTTCTCCTGAAAAAACCCTGTCTGCAATCCCGGACGAATCATAGCATAGGAGCCCCCGAGGACGAACCTCGTCACCACCAGACTCACCACCACTAGTACAGAACGACACATCGGAAACGGGCCAAAAACCCCATCGGAAACGGAAAAAGGGTCTGTGTCCCCGACCCCGTTACTGATGTGAAGGCCCTCATCGGTAACGGAGGCGAAAAACCGTCGCTGATGAGGCGTCGTTTTGGCAACGGTTGTGCACAACCTCCGTTTCTGATGTGTCGGAACATCAGTAATGGAGATTCTGTTTCTGCTCGTTTGCATTGAGGTTTCTTCATAAGCCTAGAGCAGGAATAGATTTGGTACTGGACATTTAAAATTTCACAGCAGAAGCACAAAAAGGCTAACAAATTCATTCATTCATAAGGTATAACAAATGTCACCGATACATTGCATCACAAGACAACCAATTACTTATCTTCATTGTCATGCCTCTCTAAATCTATCATTGACATGTCTAGCTAAATCTATCTATGTCACGCCTCTCTAAACTTATCCTTGTCATTTCCAACTTAATTTATCTTCATGACTTGCTGTTAGAGTTCATGAATTCAATCTTCTTCTTGGACGGTGTCGCCAAAATATAATCAACTCGCCGCTTTATCCCCGACCTTGTATTTAGCTCATTTAAATGAGCTAAACGGATCAGCACCATGCTCTGCACATAGTGCAATAAGCGAGTGCTGATGTACTGAAGGTGCCTCTTTTGTAAAGTGGTCACTGAAATGCAAAGAGAGAATATATGACTCCATGTTAGCTCACTATACATCTAGCATAAAGGACATACAACACAAAAGGATGCATAAGATAGAATAACAAACTTACAAATCCATTGCATAGTTGTTGTGTACCAACAATTATGCCGGACGACAAGCGCACCTTGGCTAAGGACCCGGCTTTTTATACAGTGTCACCGAAATGTACATCTGTTTTGCAAAGGAGATAAGTCAGCCATGAGTTTCATACACTACCGATTTGTGCTAGTTATGTTCTTTTCGAGCGACACTACGTAGTCGTCCTCAGTGGCGGAGCTAGAACATATTGAACCAGGATGCACACATGTTACCACAATACATTTAAAACAATTTTTAGGGGTGCATATGTGATGAAAAATTGCTAATTTACAAAGAAAAATTCCTTCTCCCGGTGTCCTGTGCACCCGGCTGGCTCAAGGTGGATCCGCCAGTGGTCGTCCTCATCGTCCTCGGATGTATTACAACCCTAGTTCTAGTTATGTTCATGAGTGTGCTATGGAAGAAAACCTAAGCAGAACAATGACAACAACCCTAGTTCGTCGGCATGACGGCCGGTCACAAATAGATGTATTACCTTTGGATCTGGCGGCGGGAGTACGTAGTCATCCTCGTCGTCCTCGGATCGACACGCCATGCGCCCTCCAGCTACAGATCAGGCGACGAGATCTGCCCGGGTGGAGCAAAGAACGGGTACGCGCTGCCACGGTCGGAGGAGAGGAAGATGCGCGCCGACACAGTCGGAGGAGAAGAAGATGCGCGCCGCCACGGTCGGAGGGAGGGAGATGCGTGCCGCCACTGTCGGAGGAGAGGAAGATGCGCGCCGCCACGGTCGGAGGGAGGAGATGCGCGCCGCCACGGTCGGAGGGAGGGAGATGCGCGCCGCCACGGTGGAGCTAAGATCTGGTGCTGCGTGGAGGCGCCGCCACACTTTGAGAGTGAGGCTGAGAGTGAGCGATAGAGTTTAGGGCTGTGTGAAGGGCGCATTTATAGCAAAGTAGAACATCGGAAACGGAGGGTATAAACAACCGTTTCCTTTGATTTTTTCACTGACACACTGGGATTATACTGATCTCTACTAGTATTGAAGTTGAAGAACATAAAAATAAATAACTATAACTACTCCTCGGCCTCCGCCTTCTCCTGCTCGTATGCGAGGAGAGCCGCGTAGTCGTCCGTGTCGTCTCGCGGCTCCTCGCCGACGATGTCATCGCCGCCCGTGCGCCCCTCCCACATCTCGTCGTCGTCGTAGGCAGGATCGTCGCGCAGCTCCGGCGGGAGGAGGAGCCGGCGGCTCTGAAGCAGCTCAACTCTTTCCGGCGGCATAGGCACCGATGCGCGGTTGAGGTGCCAGCCACCGGGTAGCCGAACCTTTGACCATGGCACTGGCCTCCTATATTGCCAGTGCCGCTCCGCGACGGCCTGCCCGACGATGACGCGGTTCCATCCAGGCGACCGCGGACGAGCGTCTCTCCGCCGCGGCGAGCGGCTGCGGTCGCGGGCGCCCGAGGATCCCGCGTCCTCTTTCGGCGGCATAGGCACCCTCCTGTGGTTGACGCGCCAGCCAGCGGGGAGGCTAACATTTGACCAGGGCACTGGCCTCCTATATTGCCAGTGCCTCTGCGCGACGGCCTCCGGCACGACGACGCGGTTCCAATTCAGCGAAAGCGGGAAACTGCTGCGGCGAACGCCCGAGGAGTTGCTAGGAGTATCCATGGCTGCGGCGAAGTGGCGTACTGAGATAGCAGGGAGATCGTGGGTTTTTAAGGAGTAGTGGGCGGTGCCGCGGAGTCACTACGCCACTACGCCATAGCAGTTACTCCGCTCGCATCGAATTCCAAGAAGATGGAACGTGTCCACATTGCACACGGACACACAAAAGTCTCCGTTGCTATAGAGGCACATATCGGAAACGGAGGCAGAATTAAGACCGTTGCCAATACTATGGGTAACGGAGTTAATACTTTCTCCGTTACCTATGTTGACGGGCCAGCCACGGCCCAGGTCAGGTTTGTACGCACTGGCCGCGCGGAAAGCGCGATTCTCCGTCGCCTAACACTTGCCGTTTCCATAGAGGGTATCCGATGTGTCATTCTGTACTAGTGCACCCGCCAGCAAGCACCACCACGGATGCGAAGCCACCATCGTCGTCTCACTGTCTCACCGAAGCCACTGTCACGAGGTCAGCAAGACATAGGCGAAGAGTAAGTTGTATCAGGGACAGCAGTACCGCGGCCGCGCGGGAGGGAACTAACTCCACCGCCAAAGGCGGTAGTCGACCGGACACGGCCGCAGAGCACACCAGTCCCTGGTTGGTCCGGCCAGGCCGTCGGGCCTGTAAAGCCCGCTCGGGGGCACACCAGTCCTACCAGGGTCCGACCGGGCCTAGGTCAGGCCCATGAAGCTCGCCGCCACGCTGCAACCGGCCGGCCGTTGTTCTCGCTGCTCCTGCACCCCCTACCTCGCACCCTACCGCCGAACGCGCTACAGATCGAGCCGGCCCGTTCCGACCCCGATGGGGCCCGTAGGGCCCCGATCTGGGCCATCGCAGCCCTGGCCGAGCTGCCTCGCGCGCCGCCACTCGCCTCCCTGCGCTGCCCCACAGGTCTACAAGCCCCGCCGCCGCCACGCCGCCTCCCGGCCGGAGCTGGACCGCCGCCGCCCAAGCCGCACCGCCGCCATGCCGGAGAAGCCCCGCCTCCTCCATCCAAGGTGCGTGGAAGGACCAACCGCCGCCGCCGGCGCCACCCGGGCCGCGCCCGGCGGCCACTGCCGACGGCGGCGATGAGGAGAGGAGGAGGAGAGGGACGGAGAGGGACGAGACACGGGGTCGCGCGCCGCCGCCACGGGGGGCGGGGGACGCGCGTGAGAGGAGTGGGTCGAAGAGCCGTTGCCAAACATATTTGCCACACATAACTATAAGGTTAGGTGATAAAACTTGAGCCGTACACCGCCACACTTGAGGTAATCTTGTCACACTTTTCTGCGTCAATGCCATTGCCATGTGAAGGTCTAGTTTACATTGCATGAAATGAATCTTGCCACAAATGTGAGTACCAACCAAACAAGTGCTAACTCAGTAAAAATTGCCAAACTTGTGGGTGTAAAGTGTGGCAACCTTAGTATACCCACCAAATATGTCATAGAGTATCTGTGCGAAATAAGGGGAGGCGCTTCCAGTGTCGGCGGGGCGATATTGATTTGAACCTGCCCCATTTCTCCTCTGTGTATAATAAACAAACAAAAAAACGTCGTAGAATTCAAACAAAAGCCAACAAAAAATTGTTTTCATTCAACAAATGTCCGTTTGGTCGCTAGCAAATCGAAGAACGCTAGCTAGCTGCATAACGATAAAACATTTGCAGATAAAAATACAACATTTGTGTAGACATCATAGTCGTCACAACATCTCGTCGTGTGTTTTAACACACGAGTTTGCAGCTTGTTGAACATATGCAGAAAGGAGAACTCGCAAATTACTAACCTTTGTGTTGGGATAGTCATATTTCGTTGGCGATCCGGCTCGCCGGAGCTCCGTCGACACTAGATCCAGCAACACTAGGTCCATCTATTGCAATCACTGTTAGGAACAGAATTAAACTCGAAAGTCGCAAGCTGAACAGGTAACTTGTGACTTGACTCGAACATAACTAGTTGAGTTTTGGATTTGAACTCGTTCGTGGACAAGGCTAAACGAGCCGAGTTTACAAGCTACTCGTTTATCTTGTTAAACTCGTTAAAATAAGAACCTGAAATTTCTTTTGAGATATCCCCTACATGTCACTCCTATCTAGAGAAAATAAATAAATTCCGCAAATAGTTTGAACGAGAAATCTGAAATTTTGGTGATCACCATCAATCCATATGCGTATCTATATCTTATGAAGCAAAACCCGATTAGCATTAAGTAATATAATCCATCTCAACATATATGCAAGTTATCCACATCACTCATTCTTTCAACCATTCAATTGTCCACATCATCCCCAATGATTTGTCTATCTCTACATTTAAACTATCCACAACATCAATTCTTTTAGCTGTCCAGTTGTTCATGTAGGCCTTCTTAGTCGTCTAATTATGAGATCATACCATCCAGTTACAATAAAATCATGTGAAACTAGAACACCAAAATTCGTTACGTCCTTAATCATTTCAACGAACTAAGCGAATTTCTAGCAATTACTTTAAAATGATAATGTAACTGCTAAAGATTATGTGCTCTTCTCTATAACGATCATATCTCTCTGTACATTTTCATGAAGTTTATGCGACAACGGGCAAGACATATCTTCATGCAAACTATCGAGATCACATCATATTACTATGATATTACAAAACAAAATCATGTGCAACTGAAAGAACACAATTAATTTTATTTTAATCATTTGATTTAACCAATTGAATTTTTGGTCAACTGTTTTCAACATTGAAGTCATGTAACTACTCTTCGAGATCATGTGCTCTTCCATATGTAGCCACTTAAAACATTTTCAAAAAACATTATACGATACGTGCATGACATCTCTTCATGCATGTTGTTCACATCATCAAAATGTTCAGCCTGTTGATGCATTTATACGATTTCAAGTAATTTGCATGTAACATGTACATTTCTAAAACTTTAATGATATTTAATTGGCCAAATAAATAATCATTTCACGTCATTTAAATTTTACTCCCTTGACTAATGACCAATTAAATCTTGTATCACTTCATGTTTCATGCATCTTCAACACTTTCATCAACCCAATAGAGCTTTCGCTATCAACAGGAAGGAGGAGGGTTGGTATCCTCCTAGGAAAAAATTCACATAATGCACGATTGTGCTTAAACAACAAATGAATTTACTCGAAAAGTGTTTTTTGCTCCCGATCTCCGGTGATCATGGTATTTTGAAAAAATCGATTTTTTTTACGAGTTCAAAAACATTGAAAAAAATCACGAATATAACCAATGGTTTGTCCGACAAACGTGCAAAACATCAAGTTCAAACATTTGTATTCTGGATTACACAAAAATGACAAAATTTGGAAATTTAAAATATGCATATTCAGATCCACATTTTAATCATTTCCATGTAGTCCAAAATATGAATTATTTAAAGTTTATTTTTGCACGATTATGGAATACATCATTGGCTACATCCCGGATTATTGTCATGGTTTTCTAAAACTCGTAAATATTATTTTCACCATTTTTAAAATATCAAGATCACTGGGAGTCGGGGCACGAAATCTTCTCCCTGAATTTACTCCACTACAAACTAGAGCGTCATTTCTTGAGGCCAAAAGCAGGCAAGGAATTGCATGTTGCTCAAGCTACCTACTCCATGGGCCTGTTTGGTTGCTCGCATGGTTTTTGGGCACTTTGCATCCGTGGCTCCCCAGGGCCTGGCCCTAAAAAAAAACGTGACCTAAGCCATGTTGTGCATTTAGTTTTGTTGCCAACAAAGTTCTAGCCATGCCCGTTCGGCGCGGTGCACAAATGCAACGTGCTTGTGTTTGGATGCCCAGATTTGTGTGCAAAGGAAGAAACCAGTCTGTTTGGTTGCCCAGTTTATGGTTGTTTCACTTACCTTGCACGCCCTAGTGGTGAGCTTACCAGCCCACTGAGGTTTAGGAAGGGTTTAAGATCATACAGACTTAGGATATCACAAGTAGACAATGATGATAATCAGGACAAGGATAATGAAGTCTTTGATACCACCACATGGAATCAGTCCTCCACCTTTGCCCTTGGTAGCTTTGTTTGCTCCACCTCTGCTTGGTCCATCTTTACTTGATCCAGCTATGCTTGATCCACCTATGTTTGATCTGCTATGCTTTGATGTTTGAGAGGGACTCTTCAAGATGGGAGTTGTAGAATGCATGATGTGCCTCCTTTAGAGTCTCAACCTTACGCAGCAGTGGTTGGGAAACTTGTAAAGCAGAGCCGAGCAAGAGTTCCAGGTTGTGTAGATTCCTGGATTCTTACCTCTGAAAACCACATACCACTACAACAAAGAACATGAACAGTAGAAGTGACCAAAAGTAGCAACACGAGGAAGTAAAGCAACATAAGCAAAGCATGCATGCATTCATTCATCAGCACTACAAGCAACACTAGTGTTTGCTGCCTAGCGAGTATGGTGTTAACCTACCACCACATCAAAAGAGGGTGTCATACTACCACCGCAAGTTCGTCGTGTGAGGGTAAGCACATGTACCACCTCAAGCACCAAAATATACAGTCCATAAAAGTTTTGTTGTCCTAGCTACCCAAAATATACATCATATCACGATGATCATTGATCATGATCATCATCATCATCTAGCATGCTTGCACCACCACCACCTCGAACTTCCTTAACAAGCACTACTGGTAGTAGTGCTTGTTGAGAAAGTTCTGGAGCCAGAGCAGACGGTGGTGCTCGGCCATCAGAACGAAGCCAAAGCCTTGCGCCTTTTTGTCCAGGAGGTGCCAAGAGCAGCAATCTTGGCGGTGTCACTGAATGTTCCCTTGGCACTCATCACAACCTCGTAGAGGCCGGGGTGCACGTCGACAGGCACACTCTCCCTAATGGCGGTTGCCACCTCCCTGACGGCCTCGGTCATGCTGGTGAAGACGAGCACCTCCTCATCCACCAAGGCACCCTCTTCCTCTTCTTCTCCCCTTTCTCAGGTGGCTTCGGTGCATGATCATCAGACCTGGCGCCTCCTCGAAAGTCAGCAGCACCATCAACATGGACGTGTCCGACTCCTGCGTGTCACGATCTTCAGGCGTACCAAGAGGCTCAGATGACCCCATGGCATGCCTTCCAGTGGCCAGACCGATGTAGAAGATGGTCTGGATCTGAGTGTAGTTCTGAATAGCTTGTTAAGAACTCAGCGTAGGCCTAGGGTTCGATTGTGCTTACCAGCATCGTAGCGTGGACGTCTGCTCAGAGAGATGCAGGAAGAAGCGCTCCGCCGCCGGCCGTAGACCACCGTGGACAGGAGTGGAAGGAGGCACCGCTTACCTAGTCGTCGTGGATAAACTGGTCTCGGACGAGAGCTCGAAATGGGGAAATGGTGGCGGGAGCTGGGCGGTGAGAAGAGAGGGGTGAAATAGGGGAGGCAAAACATGGGCGGTGAGAGAAATTTCTTCGCCACCATTTCTGCGTGCGCGCGCGTGCGCCCGCGGTCGCGCACCATTTCCTAGCCTGCACGAGCTCGGCTCCAACGTTCCCCATTTTGCCTTACGGGAGGGTGGCTCGGAATCGGGCGTTCCTCGCGGGCCTGACCCAAAGTGTTTTAAGTTCGTGCTCGTGCAGACACGTGGAACGGGCCAGGAAACCAAACAGGCTGAAACGCGACGTTTCAGGAGCCCGTTCCACGGGTCAGGAAACCAAACAGGCTGAAACGCGACGTTTCAGGAGCCCGTGAGCAACCAAACACGGCCCATAACAAGATGTGGTGTTGTCTCTTTGGTTCAAGATAGCAAATTATATAGATGTTTTTATTGGATGTGGGCAAGATAATATTTGGAGATTTACAGGGTTTTATGGGGAACTAGGATGGTCTGACAAACATCTTTCCTGGGATAGAATCCGAGAATTGAAACAGGTAAATACAATGCCTTGGCTTATCATGGGGGACATGAACGAAATCCTATACCCTTTTGAGAAAGAGGGAGGTAACCCAAGACCAGCTCGGTATATCGAAGCTTTCCGGGATGTTTTATCGGAGTGTGGACTGTCTGATCTTGGATACACAGGTGATAAGTTCACATGGCATAGAGGAGGGGTCCGAGAACGATTGGATCGGGGAATTGTGAATGATGCTTGGCAGCAGAAATTTCTGGATGCTATAATTCAAAACTTAGAGTATGGCAGGTCGGATCACAGGCCGATTTTGCTATCGCTGGGCTCTGAGCCAGCCCAGGAGGAGAGGAGGAGGCCCACTATCTTGCGCTTTGAGGCCCGTTGGCTCAAGGAGGCTGCATTCAGAGGTATTGTAGAAGGGGTCTGGGAAGCTTCAAACTATCAGATTCGAACTAATGATTTGGCGGGAAGATTGGCGGCGGTTCATGAAAGCTTACATAGGTGGGATCGTTCGGTCTTAAAGGGTCCTACACATAGAATTAGAAACGCAAAGAAGGAGTTTGAGGAGCTTATGAAAAAGGACCCGACGGCGGAAAATATAGCACGGGAGAAGGAACTGACTGCTGAGATTGAAAAGTTACTTGAGCAAGAGGAATTAATTTGGGCTCAAAGAAGCCGGGTTAACTGGCTTCAGTTTGGTGACCGAAATACAGGATACTTTCATAAATCTGCTACAACTCATAGAAAAAGGAACCGAATTAAACGACTTAAGGATGATGATGGTAACTGGAAGGAAGGAGAAGCGGTCCTTAATCCTTTTGTCTCGGGGTATTTTGCAGGGTTGTTCACAACAGAGGTAGAAGAACCGGATCCGCAACTAATTAACAAAGTAACACCTCGGGTGACTACTGCAATGAATGATGAATTGATGAAACCTTTTACAGCCGAAGAAGTAAAACGGGCTCTGGTCTCAATAGGTGACATGAAAGCTCCAGGTTTGGATGGTTTACATGCTCTTTTCTTCAAAAAATGTTGGGATATTCTTGGTGATGCTTTAACGCAGGAAGTACTTGAGGTGGTCCATACGAGAGAAATACCAACTGGGTGGAATGATACAGTTATTGTGCTGATTCCAAAGGTAGAGACGCCGGAGAAAATTTCACAGTATAGACCAATTAGCTTGTGTAATGTTCTTTATAAGGTCATCTCCAAAATGATTGCAAGCAGGCTGAAGGGTATACTGGATGAGATAATTTCGTAAGTTCAGAGTGCTTTTGTCCTGGTAGGTTGATCACGGATAACATCTTACTAGCTTATGAGAGCATGCACATGATTAAGAATAAAAAGAATGGAAAGGAGGGGTACTGTGCTGTAAAACTTGATATGCATAAATCATATGATCGGGTTGAATGGGTTTTTCTTGAGAGGATGTTGAGGAGGATTGGGTTTCAGTCGGAATTTGTGGAGCTACTGATGGCCTGTGTCTGTTCGGTAAAGTACAAAATCCGGTTCAATGATGAAGAGATAGAAGGTTTTAAGCCGACCAGGGGTCTTCGCCAAGGGGATCCTATCTCACCTTATTTATTCCTTATTTGTGCAGAAGGTCTGTCTAGTGCTCTAGCTCATGAAGAGGAGGTTCGTGGCATTGATGGTGTTCGGGTGTGCAGGAATGCACCATCAGTTTCTCATTTACTTTTTGCTGATCATTCCCTATACTTATGAAAGCTAACATTACTAATGCAACCTCATTGAGAAGAGTTCTACAGGAGTACTGTGCAAGTTCAGGTCAAATGGTGAGTGAAGCTAAGTGCAGCATTTTCTTCAACCCATGTGTGAAGGTGGAGGAGAAAGCTGCAATTTGTCAAGTGTTGAACATAATGACCGAAGCAATTTCGGATAAATACCTGGGGTTACCGGCGATGGTTGGTTTGGATCATACGGAGAACTTCATTTACCTTCTCGAAAGGGTGATTGAGAGACTGAAAGGTTGGAAAGAGCGATTCTTATCTTTGGGAGGAAAAGAAATTTTATTGAAGGCTATTATTCAGTCTATCCCAGTCTTTGCAATGGGGGTGTTCAAGATTCCGAAACAACTTTGCAAGGAGATTAATGATGCCATGGCAAGTTTTTGGTGGGGAGACACCGAGGAGAAGAATAAGATGCACTGGTTTGCTTGGTGGAGAATGTGCATACCGAAAAATATAGGAGGTATGGGCTTTCGTGATTTACACTCTTTTAATCTAGCTATGCTTGCAAAGCAGTGTTGGCAGCTTCTATCAAACCCCGAGAGTCTTTGCGCCCGGGTTCTTAGGGCGAAATATTATCCTGGTGGGGACTTACTGAAGGCAGGACCAAAGAAGAACTCTTCGTTTACTTGGCCGAGTATTGTAGCGGGTTTACAAACTTTCAAACGTGGGCATATATGGAGAATTGGAGCAGGGACGCAGGTGAATATTTGGGATGACCACTGGCTCCCTACTAGCCCAACAAGGAAGGTTTTCTCACAACGAGGACAAATTCTGCTGACGACAGTAGATGATCTAATTGACCCGGTTTCAAACTCTTGGGATGGAAATTTACTGCGGGAGAATTTCTTACTTGTTGATGTGGAAAGAATTCTCAGAATTCCACTAAGTGAACATTTGACGGAAGATTTTATTGCTTGGCAATTAACAAAGACTTGTATGTTTTCAGTGAGGTCGGCTTACTATGCTGAATGGGATCGGAGCACCAATTCGGGGCAAAGACTAGAAGAAAGGATGGTCAAGGCTCATCTAATATTAATCCGGTGTGGGATAATCTATGGAAATTGAAAGTTCCAAGCAAAATTAAAATCTTTGCTTGGAAAGCACTACACGGTACGGTTCCTGGTATGGCAATTTTGGCGTCTCGGCATATCAAAGTACACCCACTGTGTCCTATTTGTGATAGGGGGCCGGAGGACATAAAACATCTTCTATTCACATGCGAGAGAGCTAGAAAGGTATGGCACGAGCTGGGCTTGCGTGACTATATTGATAAAATTGTTAAAATGGATCAATCCGGTTCGGTTGTTCTCGAGTGTATCTTGCGTACTAAGAACCAAAAGTCACCGGTTTTGGATGCTTTAAGCCTTAAGGAGTCCATTGCCGTGGCATGTTGGTATATTTGGTGGCAGAGAAGGGAAGCAATCAAAGGTGTACAAACTGCAACTCCGAGCAGGACAGCCTTTGCGATCCAAGTCCTGACAGCAAATTTCGAGACGGCGCATAAAACTTCTGCAACACCAAAAGTAGTGAGCTGGTCAAAAGCACTACCGGGTAAGCTCAAACTAAATATTGATGGCTCGTTTCACACAAATGGTTCAGGATCGGTTGGTGCTGTCCTTCGAAATGATAGGGGTGAGGTTTTGGCTGGAATGGCAAGTTTGATCGACAATGTGCTTGATGCTGCTGCCGCCGAGGCGATGGCTTTACTTAGGGGTGTTCAACTCCTGGAGAGGCTGGGCTGCTCATCGGCAAGCATTGAATCGGACTCCCTGGACTTGATCAATGCTTGTAATAGGAAGATTGAGATTTGGACCCCGCAGGCAGCAATTCTAGCTGAGAGCTTTATGAAGATAAGTATGATGGACTCTATTGGTTTCCAACACTGTCTACGGGATGCAAACCAAGTAGCTCACAATTTGCCAAAACAGGTGTATCAGACGAAGGAAAATTTTTGTTGGGAAGGGGATCCCCGGATTTTCTTTTACCTTTCGTAATCAACGATGTAACTGTTCTAAATGTTTAAAGGCGGCAAGTTTTAGACGCACTCTTTTCCCTATCAGGGTACCTTTGGGGACTGGTAGGGTTTTTTAATGAGGCGGCTTACTGACCTAATATATGGGGTGTTAGAGCATCTCCAACGGGGGCCTCCAAGTGACCCCCCAAAGGCCTATTGGGGGTCCGGACGGCCAAAACCGCCACCAGCGGCACCCCCAAAGGGTCACCCCCGAGCAAAAACATGTCCGGCACCCCCGAAGAGGCCTACAAATTTGAAGGCCTCTTCGGGGTGCCGGACATTGCCCGGACATGGGCTCTGACATGGGTGGCCCGCCCGTCATAGAGACAGTGCCCGCCTCGCCATGGGTTTAAGGCGCCGTGCAAGAGGCCGTTCCGCCCGCGTTATGGCGACGCGTTTCCGCAGGCGACAAAGGGACGGGACGACGATGCGTCTCCCGCACGCCTCGCATTTACGGCGGCGCCTGCTGAGCGCCCAGCCTTTCCCGGCTTCCCAAGCGGCGCAGTGGCGGAGACGTGTCGCCGCCATTAACTCCGACGCGACACGTGCTCACCCACCCGACGCTTCCCGCCCTGAGCCACCGCTTCCCGCCGAGACATTGGGCTGGCTATAAAGAGGCCCCCGCCGTGCAGCCATTTCGCCACACCAGCACTGACGCTCGCCGGTAGCCATTTGAGCACATAGTCCAGCCGTAGCCAGTTGAGCACATAGCCATGCCTCGCCGCCTCGCCACCTCATGGGCCACGCTCACCCAGGCAGCGCGCCGCGCTCACGGCACGGCGCAGGAGGACGCCGCCGCCGACGAACAGTCGTTCGACTGGGCGGATGTGGACGACGTCGACGTCGACGAGCAAGAGGAGCAGGAGCCGGTGCATGACCCGTACCCCGGCCAGGAGTCGCCGCCGGAGCTCGACGAGGCACCGCCGCCGCCGCAGCAGCCGCTCCCGCCGCCGCTGTGGCCTGACCTGGTGGTTGCTGCCAACTCGTTTGAGAGCTGGCGCAACGAGCAGGCAAGCCGCCAGGTCAGGCTTGGCTACGAGGTGGCTGGGGACGCCGTGGAGGCCGCAATCATCCAGGCCTCCATCCTGACCGCGGAGCGCGACGAGCGTTGCCGCGCCTTCATGGCCGCCGAGCGGGCGCCGTACGAGCAGCTCAACGCCCAGGCGGAGGAGCCCACGCAGCAACAGCTCATCGCCCAGGCGGAGGAGCTAGCGGATGCGGCCTCCCGGCTGCGCGCCGAGCGGGAGGTGCACGAGGAGCTGAACCAGATGCGCCGAGCGGGACGCGCACGACGAGCTGAGCCAGACGCGGCCGAGAGGGATGCCATGCGCCGGGCGGCGAGTCAGCTCCGGCAGGAGAGACGTGTGCGCTCCTGCTTAGCAAAGACCGCGCACGACGACGAGGCTGGCCCGAGCGGCGGCGTTTAGATTAGGCTTTAGTTATCATTTTAGTTTTACTTTGCAAACGTGTTAGTCTAAGTTTGCAAACGTGTTAGCCTAAGTTTGCAACTTGTATCGGTTTAATTTAAATTTGTATGTTTTAAAAATAGTTCGAATGCCGCGACCGACACAAGTTTCCGCCCGCAAGGTGTTCGATGATTTGCTCGCGCTTGGGGGGCGGACGTTTGGGGTGCGCCGCCGTGGACGTGGTCGAAAACATGGACGGACACATGCCCGGCTCCATTGGGGGGTGCCGGACACGAATTTGGAGGCCTCCGGTGGAGATGCTCTTAAAAGTAAAAAAAAAACGGCCCATAACACGCCCCCATATGTTTCAACTTTTGATGCATGCCTGACAATCAAGAAAAGCAGCATATATAAAAGTGTTAGAATCGGCTCTTCATCATAACTAGGTAAATTTTCGCGGCGATGCCGTGCGTGTGTGGGTAAAATTCAAATTTGGAAACGCGGGCATTTAAATTTGTTGAATATTTGGAAATTAATGAAATTGAAAGAGAGTTTACGTCTAAAAGGTTGTTTAGATTTTGAAAACTGTTCAAAATGGGAGGTTATTATTATTTTTTGTAATATGCTTGAGTTTTGTTTTATATATTGAATTTAACTTAACAATAGGAGGTAATACATTTATGAGCATTTGTCACGCCACGCCTTTAGTGAAAAAGAGTAGTGATATTTTTTGGTAGAAGGTGGAAGTAAATCTATGTGCAACAATAAAAATGCATTTAATTATTGGAAATGAGTAGAAGTGTAGAACATAAAAACATGAATCTTTGCGAAATAAACAAAAACAAAATGTGCACAATTTTTTTTAGTGTACTTTTCTGTGAAAAGTATGGAAATTCGTTAAATTTAAAGATTTTTAATGAGTTAGAAATTTATTTGCATGTTTAGACATGGTTATCAATTAATTCTGTAATCATTGGGATTCGAAATGTTGAAATTCGCTGGAATTTGTCGTGTGGAGTATCTTCAAATATCTAGGGATTTGAGATGTTATTTTTTTTAATTTATATGAAATTTATGTTTGTAATAAGTGGGAATGTACATTTATTAAATTGAGTTCCATAAAAAGAGTTATTTTATTTGGATTTTCATCCAAACAATTACGAAATCGAAATGTTCAATTTGAGTTCGTAGTTAGACGAAATGTATTTTTTGAGTATCTAATAAATTTACCATCATATATTTAGGGAAGTGCATTGGATTTTTGTGAAATATTTTTGTTGTTTAACATAAACATCTAGCATTTAACATGTTTTTTTTTTATCATAAATAGTTACTACTTATTTTTTCTGACCATTTGGATATGTTATGCATATTTTTCCGATGGATAGATCCAAAATTATTGTTTTTTGTATATTTTTTATTATATGGGAATTTAAATAAACATGGTTAAATTTTGTTAAAACATGCATGCAATTGATATAAATAGCAGATTATATTTTTATGCACATTTTGGTACATTAATTATATTTTCTTGATTTTAAATAAATTAGTTATGAATTTTCAAAGTTTAGTTAGAGAAAATATGTTTAGAAAATTTACGAACATATAATAAATTGAATTGTTCAAAAATCTATTAATTTCGACATAAATTGATTGGATTTAGTTTTATGGACTTTTCGTTGCATTAAATATATTTTTCTGGTAGCATTAATTGTATTAGCATTTATTTTGCTGACCATCTTGGTATATTTTTTTATATTTTTTTTTGTTTCTGGTGGACAGATTTAAAGTTATTGGTTTACAACATTATTATTTGAAAATGTTTAGATAGACTTCATAATTAGAATAAATGTGTTTAGGATATTTAGAAATATCTATCAACTTGAATTGCTAAAACATGTACTAATTTTGACATAATCCAATCGGATTTAGTTTTTTGAATATTTTGATATATTGAACACATTTTTCTGGTAAATAGTTCAAAATTTATTGGTTTTACAACATTAATAATCATTTTTTGAATTTATTTTAAATAGGCTGGCCCCACATGTCAGATTTTTGTTAATTTACAAATCCATTTCAAAAAAAAAATCTGACAGGCCGGTCCCACTGCTGACGTCATGCTGACGTCAGCAATGGCAGCATGGCTCTGCTGCTGGTGATCTCGAGCTCGTCGATTTGAGAGCGGGAGGGCGTGAGGATTCGCGCGAGTTAGCGCGTTCGACGCGCGCGGACGCACGACGCCGAAAGGTGGCGGCGCCGTCAGCCGAAGGTCGTCGACGGCGCCGGAAATTTGGTTGACATCCGGCGGCCGGACCTACGGGAAAACGCTCGATTCGGTCGATTCAAGCCACCTCAGCCCATGAAAACCTATGGGGAGGAAGAGCGGAGGACGGCGGAGCTGATGGATACTTCTGTTCGCTCTGAGGAAGCCGGAGACGGCGGCGGCGCAGCGGCGGCCGTGCGGCTAGGGTTCCGCCCGGCGGAGAGAGGAGAGCACGGGGAGGAGACGGTGCGAATTTTACAGCAACATCCCTCAGGTTTCGGGAAATTGGGTTGGGGTTCAAGTTATATGTAGAAAGGACTGATGTCGAAATTTCGAAAAATGCAAGGGCTTCCTTGCAAAACAGCCACGGGAACCGTTGGATCGGAGGTCGTTGGATCGGAGGTCGATGGCCAGATAAGCGCGGGCACTGTTACCCTGTAGCGGAGCACAGTGAGCACAGTGCCGATCGACGCGGAGCGCTGTCGAAGCGAGAATTCGGTGCGCGCCTTAATATACTTAGGATGACTCCAACGGGGCGACCCATCGAGTCCGCGCGCATCCGTTCGTGTCCGCGAGGGCCAAAAACACGGCCCAACGGGGCGACGCAAACGGACCGCGGTCCGTTTTTTGGTCCGCCCCGACCCATTCTTGGACCAAATTTGGGCTACCGATGCGTCGGCCGCGGACGCGAGCGGAGCGCTTTTGTGTCCTGCCCTAGTCCGCCCCTGGCCCGCGCTTGGCCCCCGTGTCAGTGTGATACAACGGTCACCTACCCCACATTAACTGTGGGCGGTGGAGCAGTGGAGCGGTGGAGCTCTTTAAATGTGCTCCGGCCGGCCGAGGCCAAGAGCACAAACCCTAGCTCTCCTCCCCCAACCACGGCGGCCACCACCTCCACTCTCCGGCATGGATCCGCCGCCGCAACATCTAGTCGACCAGGTCGAGCGCGCGCGTCAGAGCGCGCGAGGGCGCCTCCGCGGCAGTTTCTCTCCGCCGCATGGTGACAAGCCCGGCGTGGGCCGGAATGATTCCGCAGCCGCCGCGGCCGCAGCTGCCGGATCAGGCGAGGAGGGCTCTGCAGGATGCCTACGGGGACGTCTACGACCCCGAGGAGGAAGCCTACGCCGCCGGAGTCGCCGGAGTCGCAGAGGAGGCCATGTCCGCTGCGCGCGCCGTCGCAGACGCGGCAGAGGAGGCCGAGATGGAGCAAACACGTCGCGCGGCGGAGACAGCCAGACGCGCAGCCTGGCGCAACCCCGTTGGAGTCATCCTGCCGAGTTGCCGGAGCAGGTGGGCACGGTGGAGTAGCCGGACACGAACCGGGAAGACGAAGCAGTGGCCGTGCAGGCGGCGCTTGCCGTGCCGAAGGAGGAGGAAGTCGTGCCCGAGGAGGACGCCGCCCCGAAGGAGGAGGACGCCGTGCCGAAGGAGGACGCCGTGCCCGAGGAGGACGCCGCCCCGAAGGAGGAGGACGCCGTGCCGGAGGAGGAGGAAGTCATGCCGGCTACTCCACCGCGCCCACCTGCTCCGGCGTACAATCCCTGGGAGCCCTGGTCTCCCTGGGAATCTCGGCTCGCCTTGGCAGACCCAAGGTGGGCTCCGGCCGCCGCGGAACCAGAAGCGGCAGTGGCGCCGGAGTACGTGCCGGGATCTCCACCGCCACCCCGGCCATCGATGCGCCGGCTACTCCACCACCACCACCGGAGGACGACGACGAGGAGAAGGCCTAGATTATAGGTCGTATTTTATTATAAATTCCCAATGTAAATCTCCAAAATTCTATGTTTTTATGAATATTGGAAGAACAAAAAAGTTGTCCGGACTGGATGCGTCGGGCCGTTGGGGCCAGTGGCCGGAAAGGGACGGACCTGGGCCGGACGCGCGTCCTGTAGCCGACGCAAACGGACCAAACGCGGACTAAACACGCGTCCGTTTGCGTCGCCCCGTTGGAGTCATCCTTAGGTCATGGATGTCGTAACAAGAAAGTAATCTCTCACGCATTCAGATGTACTCGGTACTCATGTGCACATCACCAACCAAACATAAGGAAAAGTCTAGTAATCCTCCGGGGGATCGCACGTTCGCGTCCCCCGGGTCGACCGAGTGACGCGTGTCCACGCGGAAGGACCACCGACCCACGTCTCGGACTCTCGGTCCAATCTCCTCCCACCTTCCCCTCCATCTCGCACACCTTCACGGCTCCACCAACCAGCAGCCGGCCACCCAGCGCGTCGCCCTTCCGCCCGCGCCGTCGCTCCACAGGCCGTACTCCCAGCGCGCCGTCCCGGCCGCTCGCTCCGTGGCTCCACCCGCCGGCCGGCCAGAGCGCCGCCCCGGCTGCCCGCGTCGTGGATCCACCGCCGGCCTCCCAGCGCGCCGCCCCGGTCGCCGCGCCTAAGTTGCGTGCGCCCTCCTCTTCTAGCTCCGACGAGGCCCGCGTTACCCTACACGCGAGGTCTCGCCCAGCCGCCGGCCTCGACGAGGATCCGCGCCGCCGCCCTGGCCTAGGGCCGCGCCGTGGACCTCCTGCCCGACCTCCCGCCGTGTGCCCCTGTGCCGAGCTCCACCGCTGTGCTGCTGATTTTTTGTGTCTTTTATTTTTTCCTTGTGATGCAAAATTTTCAAACCTTTTGTAGCACAATATTTCCTCTTTATATGCAAATACACGGACCATTTGTAGCATTTTTTTCTTTTTTGTCCTTGATTTTTGGTGTAAATGTTTGGATGATTTATAGCAATTTCTTTTCATTTTTTATGCAAGTATGTTGAGCGTTTGTAGCAAAAACAAAATTGTGTTGCCGAATTGCTGCTGACAGTAGGCAATAGGCAAATGCTACGATGACGTATGGCATTGCTTCCGCCGATGCTACTAACGGTGTGCGTGCTACCGACGATGGTACTGGTGTGCTATGTTGCTATCGATGACACACAGCGATGTGTCGGCACTTCTATCGGAGGCTCACCGTCGTTGCTAAAATAGGTGCATAGTATTACTGTCGATGATGCTACCGGCGTGCGACGTTGCTATTACTGTCGACGTCACATGACATGACATTGCTACCGACGAGTAGCGATGCTATTTGGGGACACGAGCTCTTGCAACTGAGGAGCCGACTGACATTATCCAGAAATGCTACGAGCGGATGCTATCGACGAGCTGACGATGCTATCGAGGGAGCACGACATTGTTACTCAACCGCTTCGCCTAGCAGCAAATATGCTTGTATTGCTCTCCCCGAAGCAATTATATGTGCTAGGATAGCATTTTTCTTTTCTTTTCTTGCTATATGTCATGCAAAATTTATGTAAGGTTTGTAGCAATTTTATTTCTCCTTTGATGCAAATCCACATAAAATTGTAGCAATTGTGTCCATTGCTAGTTTGCTACCAACGGCACGCAACAACGTTACCTACGACACGCATTTTTGCTCCATAGAAGATTGTAGCAATTTATGTGCTAGGATAGCATTTTTCTTTTCTTTTCTTTTTATAGGTGGTGCAAAATTTATGTAAGGTTTGTAACAATTTTATTTCTCCTTTGACGCAAATCCGCATAATGATTGTAGCAATTGTGTCCATTGCTACCAACGGCACACAACAATGTTACCTACGACGCACATTTTTGCTCCATAAAAGATTTGTAGCAATTTATGTGCTAGGATAGCATTTTTCTTTTTCTTTTCTTGCTATATGTGGTGCAAAATTTATGTAAGGTTTGTAGCAATTTTATTTCTCCTTTGACGCAAATCCGCATAATGATTGTAGCAATTGTGTCCATCGGTTAATGTAATTTTATTTTAATGTGATGCATATTTTCACAAACATTGCAGCACAAATATCCCTCTTTGAATGCAAAATCCACATAATTGTTGTAGCAAAATCTACAATGCTACAGCATGCAAGGTCGGGTGACGCGGGCCAGCGACGACAGGCGACGGTGATGATGCTGCAAAACACCATGGTCAGGTCATTTTTTTTCTGTGTATAATCATGGTGCTACGAATAGCACAAATTTTGCTACAAAAGAAATTTTTGCTTCGCGAAAACTTTTTGTGAGATTTAACAGAAAATTAAATATTTGCTACAATAGGAAGCAAATCTTATTACAAAAGAGCCTTTTTTGCTTCATATACGAGGGTACAATCACCGACGACGGCGATGATGCTGCAAAGCAGCATGGTAGAAGCATTATTTTCTTCATGTAAAGTATATGCTACAAATAGCACATTTTTTGCTATAAATGAAACTTTTGCTCCGCAGAAACATTTTGTGATTTGAATTAGACATTTGCTACAATAGTAGAAAATTCTTATTACAAAACGAGACTTTTTTTGCACCATACGGTTTATGGATTTGCACTATTAGTAGAATTTGTTTGCTAGAATCACTTTGTTGTTTTGCTAGAATCATTTTTGCTACAAATAGCACAAAAGTGCTGGTGTGCTACCGTGAGCGTTTTTTTTTTGAGAGAGAAATGCTACTGTGAGCATGTTGAGATACCGAAGGACAAAGCACACGATGTGGGGTCCACATCACCTTATCTCCTCGTTAGACTCTCTCCTCCACTCGTTTCTTTCCTCGATCTCAAGCGAGACGGGGCGGAGCGGCGACCTGCGCCGCCGTGCTGCCACTCTTCTCGTGCTCGCGGTCGCCGTTCCTCCCCCACTGGCGCTGCCGCGGTTACCTTCTGCCCACGCGCCGCCCGCCGTTTTTCTCTCGCGGTACCCGGCCTGCCACTGCTCTCCTCCCCATCCCCATTGCAAGTCTCCCTGCCGCCGCCGTGCTTCCCGTTTGTGCCAGCGACGCCGCCGTGATGCTAGCGTTCGGCGACGGTGCTACGGACGGGCGGCGGTGCTTCAGCGAGCCCTCGTCGGAGATGCTGCCACCGGCACGAGGAGTTGCTACGAATGTCCGGCGACGATTTACCGGCGGCGGTGCTACGACCATGGTGTGAGCCGCCAGCGCCACCACCATGCTGCAAGACTCCGGAGAGGGGGCGGGGCGGAGCGCGCGGGCTTCTGCCGGAGCCGGGGGGAGGGAGGGGCCCGCGGGCTGCCGGAGACGGGTGTAGGCGGAGCACGTCGGCGGCCCGAGATGGAGGTCGGGGTAGCGCATTGGGGGAGAGCGTTCGGGAGAGGATGAGTGGGTTGGAGAGCTGGATCGAACGGTGATCCTGCCCTGCATCGTACGGCTGCGGACCCGGGGGATCGGACGGAAAGATCCCCCGGGGGACGTCCCATCCTGTCCCAAACATAACCCGACCAGCGACAAGAAAGCATCCATCTGACACCACGGAACACACACCACTACACCGACCGATGTCTCACCTCACTCCAATAATGCGCGCATCTTCTTCTAGATCTATCTCAAATGTGGATCGGATCTAGTATCCCACTCACTCACGCTCATGGTGGATTGAGCTGCTCACCAAACGCAACCAGCCAGAGCCACAAGGACGGCGGCAACCAACGCGTTAGCCCACCCGTACGGCAGTGCCACTCTCAGAGCAGCCGCGCCCGAGGACGACTTCCCGCCGCCGCTGCCACCAGTAGTCCCGGCGCCGCCGCCTTCGACGGGAGAGACGGGCGCGTCGGCGGCGATGGTGGTGGTGCCGTTAAGCGTGGTGGCGTAGACGTCGAGCTCCATGGTGGCGTCGGGGCCGGCGGAGCTGTTGGTCTTCCACAGCACGTACCCGGTGGCCATCCGGAACTTGCCCGTGCCGCCCACCACGGAGAGCTCCCGCGTGGGGGTCGTGATGTCGTCGCGGCCGATGACGGCGAGCGTGCTGCCGTTGTAGTCCCCCGTGGTGAAGAGCAGGTTCACGCACACCATCAGCACCGCCCCCGACTGCGACGACATGATGTAGTACCCTGCGCGCGCCCCACGGCCGCGGCCGTCGCCGACGGGGTTTCCGTCAGTGCGTCGTCGATGACGGTCGTGTCGCCGAAGGCCAGGACCGGGATCACGCTGGAGGTTGCGGCGGGGCCCTTGATGACCTGCACCGCCGTCGGGTTGCTGCCGGTAATCACGTCGTGGAGGAAGAAGTGGAGGTGCGTGGGCGCGTCGGCCGCGCGCGCGGCCGGCGGTGCCGCGAAGGCGAGCGCCAGCAGAGAGAGGAGGACGGCTGCGTGCGGCGCCATGACAAGGGAGGGTTGGGTGTGGATTGTGAGAGGGAAAGCTCGGAGCTTGTGGAGGTGGTGGATTAATGGATGGATAAAGCAGACTGAGCCAGTGAGGGAGTTGGTAAATGATGCCTGCGGTGACCAGTCGCTAGCGCTAGTACTACTTTGGTTGCTGTGATTTGGGAAGGAATAATATCTACTCCCGAGCTCCCGAGTAATTAACACTGAAGATACGGAAAGTCGTTTATGCTCCCGAGCTCCAGTGATTTTGTTTATTTCAAAAAAATTAAAAACATATTTAAAAGTTTTAAAAAATATGAAAAAATCATGCATGTTCCTACTGATATCTCCTATAATCGTGCAAAATATCAATGCAAAATACTTAACGATTTGAGCTACTCAAAAAAGACAAAAGTTGTAATTTTAAAACTTTAGTTTTAAAATTACAACTTTTGTCTTTTTTGTGTAGCTCAAATCGTTAAGTATTTTGCATTGAGATTTTTCGTGTTTGTAGAAAATATCAGTAGGAACATGCATGATTTTTCAGAATTTTTTGAAACTTTTAAATATGGTTTTTTTTTTAAAAAAATGAGTAGTATCATTGGAGCTCGGGAGCACCAAATCTGCACTCCTGAAGATTTGGAGTCGTTGAGCTAATTAAGGTAGCTACATTTGAAAGCAAGGATGCATGATTAGGCCACGACCAACAACAGATTGCCGAGTTACCAAAAAGCGGTAACCTTTTTTCAACTGAATTGATGCACACGACTAAATACAGATGTCCATATCACCGTGGGATTAGCTTGGTTGATGTAACTTGAAGGAAAAAATTACAGCAGTTTGCTTCTAGTGAAGTAGTAGTACATGTTGTTGGGCGTCAAAACTGAAAGCGTGTAGCACGAAACCGTATACCTTTGCTTCCAATGTAGTTCAATTGAACAGTCTCTATAAGAAGAAAAAGAAAAACGGCTCGATTAAACTGACGAATGCGCATCGGGCTGTTGATGTCTATTGTGGCCTACGTTGCTTGCTCTGTGTGCTTTCTCTGTGTCTCGACCTTTCTACCTCTCTGTCAGTCGCCCATGTGAGCGCTGGGCCCGGATGCACCGGTACCATTCGATGGCAGTACTAGTACATGCCTGCTTGATGCGGTTTCATGTCCGCTTTTATATGTTGAAACATCGCAGTAGACACTTTATATGCGTGGAGCACATACACTAGTTGTTGGCGAAGTTGTTACACAAAACCATAAATCTAGATTTTTATTTATATGCGTGGAGCACATATATTAATGGTAGGAAAAAGTCTAAAACAAATCTCGAACTTATAGACAAAGATAAATCGAACCCTGAACTACTAATCTCGGAAATTGACACTCCGAACTTGTCAAACCCGGTCTAGGAGTTCAGGGTTTGATTTATTTCGTCTATAAGTTTGAGCATCTATAGTAGATCTTGGAGAAAATCGTACCACACGATTAGTTTTAGATTCTCCCAAAAAAAAATTGGAGTGTCACGGGGGGCTGGAGCGGAACAGATAGCCTAAACTGGTACGATAAATTTACGGTAAGGATTTGTTACGCACCGACCCAGCGCGACACCGCAAAACAGTTTTGATTTGCACATGGGTTTACTGATAATGATATATGCAATAAATGCAAAAATTACATGAGTATTTACAATACCAATTACTCGACAACAGTCCAAAGAATACACGGTTAAGAAGTAGCAATTAAGATTATCCAAAATAATGTGCAATCAAACATTATTAGATGATGATCAAATCAAGCAACACAATCGTTGCCAAGACCATCGTCACCACCACCGGGCATGGCATCACCACCATCACCCGAAGCATCACCATTGTTGTTGGCCGAAGCAACACCATCACCACCGGCCATAGAATCACTAAGATCTTGCCTCCTCCGTTGCATGATCTCAATTCTTCTCATCTCCCAAAACTCTTGTCAACGTGTCCATCCCACTCGGATCCATCATCATAAGCCGATATATTCTACTCGGCAAGCATGTTGGCCTTCACCTCGAGCTCCTTGAAAGAGATTTTGTGCTCCTAACAGGCACATCTTTTCTTCCCACTTTACCTTCATGTGTTGATTCTTCTTCTCGACCATGATATCTTGGTTTACAAATGCTTCTCCATCAACGCTTCCTTTGACTTCATCATTTCGCTAATTTGCTCTCTCAAGCATGTGGCCTCGGCTGTCCTCTTTGTCTTATTCTTCTCCACCTTCTTTCCATTAGGATTCCTCTTGTTTCCCCCGCCCTCCCTTTGTTGCATCCCTATCTTTGTCGTCATCCAAGTTAACGAATGGACCATTTTTTCGGTGGAGCTTCTTGACACCTCAACCTCCATTTCTCACCATGTTCAAGCAATTTCCAACAATGTTGGAGCACAAACGGTTTGACTTTGGATGTCGGCATTTGCTTGTACGTATCATGAGCAATGCAATTCCTACATTTGCAAAAGAGGCAAGTGTGAGCACAATGAAAGCAAACAAGATCAAAAATATTTTAAACAAAATGAAAACAAACTCACATAGTTATCAATTGTGCAACTACTTGGAGGTGCTTTCCCCACCTACTCCAAACAACCACTCCAACGGATACAACATTGTTTGATCACAACATGTTGTTCTTGAAGTGATCTCAGTGAACAGGTGGATGTGGTCGGCATGAGGCGATGATATTTGTACTCGATGTGTTGCAAATATTTTTGCCGGTTTGATCATTGCTGGCAAACGCATCAAGTGAAACACTCTCCCATGCTCTCACCTAACAAAGGTCTTTCATCTCCGGGTAATTGGCGTTGAATTTTCCCAATCTACCACTCGGTTGGCTAGAATCAAACGCCTCCTCCCCAATCTCTTCCAAACCCTTGTCGCCAACTACCTCGGTTTCGAATTCTGCTCCAACATGTTCACATATGATGTAGAAACAGAATCCAGATTGTAGCTACACAATTGCAAGGTCGAAACACTACAAAAGTGTATCCAATTCAGCACACATATATATGTAAAAAGTGACAGCCGATTAATATCGCAAATAAAATCCTTGTGTTGCTTCCATTATTCGGCGACTTCACATAGATTTACGTCTATATGCAAAAACCCGAGTAAGAGTCGAGTGAATCGATCTAATTCAGCTCATAGCCGCTGTAAGTTTTGATGGGGTCCCTCTAAAGCGATCTGGATTTCCAGTCCCAAAAGCACCGATTGAAGCTTTTTCTATATCACATTTTTAGTCTGTTGGCATTGTCTCACTTTATCATGGTCGCCGTCGAGGGTACATGTTTGGCATGTTCGTGTGCAAGGACACTTTTTTGACAACTCTAATGATCATGGCCGATGATTCTCAAACCTAGAGATGTTGTGTGGCAGTCCTTGACATAACACTCGTGAAACACCGCTTTCAAGTATTTCAAACCTCCACTACAACTACAAGAAACGGACTTTGTAGCACGTTTGGCCCGACATATATTATAGATCCTAGCACATCTTGAGAATCAATCCCGTTATCGACATATTGTTGTTTATGTTTTTGAACAGAGGCGGTCCAAGAGGGACCTAGAAGCTTTCATTCATAGCAGTGGCACCAAAATACAAGAAGGACCAAAGAAAACTGGAAATACAAACATCTCCAAATAATTTGCAAAAAAGATGCTAGATCAAAAACTGAAAACATCATCGGTTCCAGCTTCTTCACCACCGCATCGACGTGCCACGACACAGCCAGACGGAATGCCGCGGGGGACCACTTGGGGCGAGGCATCGGGAGTAACTGCACCGGAGCAGAGGGGCCTCTATCTTGGCACGACAGCCTGGAGGTTTATCTTCCCCATCAATCGCCGGCTGGAGAGAACCGAAGCCGATAAAGAGGGAGAGAGTAGTCGCCCTTCATTCATCTTCGATGGCACCAAGAAGGATTGCAATGGATGCACCCTGGGAGCATCTTCCGAGCTCCGCTGTAGCAGAACCCACCACCGAGAGGCAGGAGCATGGGAACACTCTTCCTGCTCGCCTTTAAGATGAACACAAAAAGGAATCCCCATATCACATCCCTGGTCGCCAGATCTGCTCAAATTGGGCTTATTTAGAAACGTGGATGGACAGGTTGCGCCGCTGCTCGCCACCGGCTCCACCAGCTGGAGCATGGCGCAAGATCAACACCACCCCCAATCGACAAGCGCCCCCGTCAGCCTCGGTAACCCTAGCTCCACCGGCATAACGCCACTCTAGGACACGGTCCAAAACCTAAACCTACTGAAACTTCTATATACACGGGAGCCTGACCGCCCCTCCCCACTCTGCCCAACGGCGCCTACGGAGGAGAGTGTGTGTGTGGGGGGGGGGGGGGGGGGGGGGGGGGGAGGTGAGTCGAAAAGCACACATATTTTACTCAATCAACCACCCCTTAGTTAGGAATATTAATTCGCAGATAAAGATATAAGCACCCTGAGGCGGTGATGATTGCGCCTTGTTGCCTTTCCCTATTGGGCAACCTTTTTCTCTGCCATTAACTTGTGATTGCTATTTCACGTAAAAAATGCGATTGCTATTCGCATCGCACCCACATTTATAATTCCTTATCTTCTCCCGTGCATCCATGTAATCCAATCGCACTCGCAAGAACTCTGAGCAGTGATCGAGCACTACTTCCACTTACTTTCGTGGCATGCCTCCATCTTTTACGTGCCCATGCATACCCCATGCCAGCTTCAATGGGACATGCATGGCATGTCCATATCAGTCTTCATCTAGCTATCTCTGCTCCGCACAAGGCCGCAACACAATGCCACTATCGGCATGGGAGTGCACTCATCATCTTGGGACCGGAAGCTTCAATGGCCGGCCGGGGCACGTGAAAGCCTTTTGCCATCAATCCAAAGCCACCAACGATTTGCCGAATGCTATTTAACGACATCCTACCAACGTCATTGCCAAATTAACCTGATCGACATGGCTCGCCGACTCACGTTTGCAGCTCTAGTTACGCTACTCATGGCGGTGCTCGTCGCCTCACTCTCGCCTGCCCGTGCTCTCGTCGACTGCGCCGGCGTGCAGGAACCCCACCACCTGCACTTGTACATGCACGACTTCTCCGCCGGCCCCAACCCCAGCGCCGTGGTTGTCGCCCGCGGCACCGGCCCGGTGCTCAGGGGGTCCGTGGACCGGCGCTTCGGCGACACGCTAGTCATGGACGACGCCCTCACCGACGGCCCCGGCCCGTCGTCCAGGGCACTCGGGCGCGCGCAGGGGTTCTACGTGGCGGCGTCGTCGGCGGACGGCGACCCCGCGGTGCTCGTCTCTATGAACGTGCTGCTCACTAGTGGGCCCTACAACGGGAGCACGCTGGCCGTGGAGGGCCGCAACGCCGTCATGGCGCATGTACGGGAGCTCTCCGTGGTCGGCGGCACAGGTAGGTTCAGGATGGCAAGGGGGTACGTGCTGATGAAGACGGCGAGTTGGAGCGGCAACGACGCGGTCTTGGAGCTCGACATCTTTGTGCACGCGTGAGTCGTACGTGAGCGGCCGCTAATATCTAATCATCGATCGGCGGATGCAGGGTGTCCGATAACTAAATTAGTGGCGGTACTTGCTGATGAAGACGGCGAGCAGGCCACCTCCTACGATGTCGAGGCTGGACCAGCGAGCCCGACGAATAGATTAGCAGGCTGTTTGGTTGAGAGTATATTTGGCTTTTGTAGTTTCACTTATCTTTACTATTAAATGGAGTTGGCTGCAAAACAAGCTTCTGAATCTACGCACGCACGGCTATAATTATTTAGGGTGAAATCCACAGACAGCTGATGAGCTGAATGCAAGTTCAACCAACCCTAATTGTGTATATGGGTTGGGCTCATCCATCCACGTGGGCCATAATACGTACCGGTGGCTTGTGACCGTCGAATCAACTTCATAATTTCCCAAGGAAATGCCTTATGCACATGCAATTATGCAAAGCAGTGAACTACCTATATTCTTGCAAAAACACATCTTAGTCGTTATTGTATCGCATATCGACAAAGTCGATCTACCCATGGCACTTGAGTTTGCTTTGTCATGGATGCATCTTCTTATGCTCATTCCAAAACCGTTAATCTCTTTCGTTTGGAGTATTAGTGAATTAGCTTGTGGGAAGCATGAGCGGAGTTGTGGCAGCAGATGCAAGTGACGAGGTAATGCAGAATCCGCTGTCGTAGCCGTCGCCGATGCAGGCCTTGTTGCAGGCGCTCTTCAGCACGCAGATCCCATGAATGGGCACCAATCGATGGACACTCAAGATATAGTACCAGTATATGTATGAGACTAGGAGCAGCATTAGCAACCAGAAGCAAAGCAAGGCCTTGTGGGCTCCCATTTCCATGGGCTGATGATCCATCTCGATCTGCTAGCTAGCTTACTACGGTCGATAAACTGCAGCTGATGGGATAATGCAGTACCTGCAGTTTATCTTTGACTAAGAAGGATGTGAGGAGATAATGACAGAGTTAATTGTGACGGAGGTATTATAATGACACTTTATTTCTACTATCCTTGTGGTGGAACAACGCTTCAAGTCCTAAATATTGCGCAGTTGCTCACACAACTCTAAATTTTCTAATTCAGGACACGACGTGTCCATCAGCTGCGAGGGCTCCGTGATGACTCGTCAATCTCAAATTTACTAGCCCAGTATGTCGGAGATGCTCACCGGGCATGGTATGTGGGTGTGCATTCATAGGTGTACACGTATGCATATGAGCGTCTACACCAATTCATTATATTTTCCTTGCCCCCCCCCTTCTAGGTCGTCCCCTCAAGGTGACCGAGGGGGTGAGCCCTAGCCAGCTGACGTCGCCACCCTCCTCTCTCCCTCTCCTCCCCCTCGCCACTCCTAGAGGTAGCTTCCGGATAAGGCCACACGACGCCTGTGATGGAGGTAGCGGGGATCTGGTCTGCGGCGGCCTTATGGAGGAAGGAGTCATCGGGAAGGGGAGGGGGAGGGGGGGGGGGGGGGGGTCTTCATCGTGTCTTCTCCTATGCTTGAGCGCGGCAAGTCACCCTGATATCCTACGGTTGGACCATAGTAGGATGCGCAACGGTGGCATGGTGATGGGGTGATGGCGAAGGGCGGGCTATGGAGATGCTTTTACTGCTCCTGTGACTGCCCGACAGTCAGGGTGTGGTGACTCTCCTTCTGCGGCCATGGGCAGTGGAGGTGAGGAAGTGGGCCAGACGCGACGAATCCTATGAGGCTTTTCGATATACTGCCATCTTCGTCCACGGTCTTGATGCAACGTCCAGACAATGGTGGTTGTGTGCCTCACGCATTGTATGGTTGACACGTTCTGGCACCAGATGCCCTAATTGTTAGTTGTGCAAGAGTAATAGAATCTGTGACACTCTCCGTGTGTTATAATATACTTCAACATTAGAGTCACTTTTATTCTGAGGCCCAGGGCGGTCGTCCTGTATGGGCACACTACACCAACATTGTTTTGAGTTGCAAAGATACCGAAGCACCAAAAATGGTCACGAAAATAAAAACCACTAAAAAATTAGAAGTGCCATTAAATCTGACCACACTTAAATCAACTGAATTTGTTGAGGCCGCTATTGCTACAACCGCATAACTAGCTCCACGTGCCATGGGCTTGATTTGAGTGTTTGTTTTGAGCTTGTATTTTCGTGTTTCGTTGAGTTGCGCACTTGCATTGGACCCATGGGTTAGAGTTTATCCAATTTGCACTTCAAGGAGACATCATCATTTGTGCATGTTAATACTAGTTGTGCTTAACGTAAAATAAATCTCGTGGTCGCTTAAGAGAATTTTAGCAATCAACAAGGGCTAGCCTAATCTAGCTAGTTCAGGGTGAGTTCTCTCTTCATCTATTTTGTAAGTGAAGTGTCAATATTTTTGGCTTGTGACTAACCCTTTCTCCAACCACACTGACACCGACCATAATATAATTTGGAACTGGGGCAAACTAAAATAATTATATTTATATGAAATTTTTATACTTATTTATGATTTAATTGTTTCATACTTAAATCTTAACAAGTATAGTTTTCTATATATTAGTTTTCATATATTTGAATGTTGATAATATTAGCCATATCATTCTTTACTTTAGTTTTGCAATGTGTATTACTACAAAATGTGTTATGAGAAATTTAAACCATGTGTTGAGAATAATATTCTCCTTGATCGAATTTTTTATATAATAACATAACTTATTTAATATATATTTGTATATGTGTGTATATGTGTATGTGTGGCCGAGTCTGTTTTAATGTCTTTAGTACCATGCTAGAAATCTCTAGAGCATACACCTAATAAATAAACATAATAATAGTGGTTTCTCGTGTATGATTATGTAAGCAAACTCATATAAACTTCTTGAGTATAGATTTAAACATCTATAAATGTCCATTAAAAGTTTGGTTTCTAAGAATTTTAAATTTATGTATGATTTACATATAATTTCATTATATTATATACATGTATGCGATGTGTGCATCATCTTTTTCATTAGACAAAAAAACACTAAATACGAAAATATTGTTAAAATAGATCCAAGTACAACATGTAGAACATCCTCGTGACAAAGGCAAACAATCTAATTAAATATCATCATTGTCGATCGGAGTCGGACTGGTTTATTTCTAAGTGGTACATTGTGTCGACTTGTTATTGCAAACTGATATTACAGATACTTATTATTTTGTTTAGAGGTAATGGAAAATAGTACAATGAATAATAATACACTTCAGTATTAGAGGTGCTTTTATTTTGAGGCTCGGAGCGGCCGCCCTGTGCCCGGCCAACATGCATGCCGTCTCAGCATACACCGACGTTGGTGTGGGTTTCAAATATACTAAAACAGTGAAAGTGTCACGGGAAACCAAACTAAATTGAAAGCAACATGGTATATGAGCATGTGCTCATTTTTTTTAAGTTTATCTTTACTATTAAATGGGAGTCTGCGGCCGTGATGGTTGGTCGTGGTACTTAGTTCCAGATTCTTAGTTCCTGTAACTTTTATTGGCAATCTATTGCAAACTCAGAACACCTTGTATATTGTAACTTTTATTGGCAATCTATTGCAAACTCAGAACGCCTTTGTTATTAGTGCTCAAACGTGCTAAAAAGACAATTTCAGAAATAATACTTCGAATGTTGTGGTTCCTGTTGCATTATATATTGTGGTCCTACTGTATTCTGAATGAAAATAATTAGGACTTGCTGTAATATTGTCGTACTAAAAAATACAATATTTCTTTGCATAGAATTGCTCGGATGGCGTTACATAGGCAAACATAGGCAGGTGGAGGCGACGAACCTGGCAGGAGGTTGCGACTGCAAGTGATGGCAGAATACATATGCAAGCACACCATTGCAAGAAACTGAGAACTTACCCCATGTATCGCTCAAAAGTTCGTTGGTAAAGGTATGACACAACCACGTCGTCCCTAGTATCGCTCAAAAGTTCGTTGGTAAAGGTATGACACAACCACGTCGTCCCTAACTACCACCACCCAAATCTTGAGCTGCCGTTGTGTCCTAGTCCGTAGCCTATGTTGGATTTTGAGGAGGAGCACAGGGAATTTTTACAAAAACTTGTGTTCAGTTTACCGTCTCTTGCTGATGGTGGGCAATGGCATGGAAAAAGTTTTCCATTTATCTCAGATCAAGAGAAATAAGTACAGTATCATTTAAGGTATTTAACTCAATTTTTTCTTCATTCTCTTGCTATAATTGATGGTGCTTTTGTTAGTAATAGAAATGCCAATCTATATCAGTAAATAACTGAACTTTGTTTTTCATTGTGTACATTGAATTGTTTTATTTTGAATTTATGTTTTCTCTTGAGAACCTGGATGAATATGCTAGGTACGGCGCGCCGGCCGACGTGGCCACGGCGGTTGGGCATGGATTCGGGCCCTCGCGTGCAAGGTGAGTTCGAACTTTTGAATTTTTTGTTTTGTTCTATGGCAGCCATGAATATAGCAGAGCGAAATTTATCAACCACATTTTACCAGTTGGGGAATAGTTGCAAATTGCATCAATATGTCTGTAGCTTTTCAAAAACAATACCGTGTTCTACCTACGCTTCTGGTTTATTGATCACTAGATAGCTTCAAGAAAATCTTGTTCTAGCTGCTCTTTTATATCCGTAGTCGTCAGTCGTTACAAACCCCAAAAGGCTTTGTTGTTGTTGTTCGTCAGTCGTTACAACACCAATTCTATCCATGTTCGTTCAACCTTTTCGTTTATAGATCTTGAAACAGTCGATAAAATGATGTACGCGGACAGATTTATACACGTAAAAATACGAAGCACTCTTAGGTGAAAGAAAGGCCAGGAAACCAATTAAATAATGCATTAATTAATTAGCAGAACTAAAGCACATTCAGAATATGTTTTTATGTCCAGTTAAGCAGTTCGTCAGAACACTAACGGGTATGAAATCCTTCTGGTTCAGTGCCATGCAGCCAAGGCAGATGAGACCAGCGAGGCACATATTATCGTTCTATGTTGTGTGCTTATATGCCTGCCAGAGACCATCCCGGTCGGGTCCTTCCAGTTCCAATCCAGCAGTGATGACTACGTTAGCAATCGGAAATGCTAGCTGTTGCGCGCGCTACGGCTCACGCGGTTGGCGCAGCAATGCACGACGCGCGGGACGCGCAGCACGTGGGTGGGTGCCACCCACCCTCCCCATCTTCTTCCTCTCCTTTTCCCCAACTTCTCTCTCCCGCACAACGTGAAGCAACGTAAGATGCGGCCAGGCCGAGCCGGCGCCGGCGACGCCTCTGCGGATCTGTGGCGGAGAAGGCGGCCGGCGAGGATGGAGTCCCATGCCGAGACATCACCGGCGACGCCGGCGCGGACGCGCGGCGGAGAAGGCGACGTCGAGGATGAAATCCCAAGCCGAGGCGGCGCCGGCGGCGCCGCTGCGAAGCCGCGGCGGAGAAGGCGGCCGGCGAGGAGAAACTTAACGAGGGGGGGGTGCTCGCCGGCGACGAGTTTTTGTGGTGGTGGGGGTGTTAGAGGGATGGCTGGGGGCGGCGGCGGACCGGCGGAGGAGGGGATTCGAGCAGGGCGGGGCGGCGAGGCGGTCGCGGTAACGCCGCCGGCCGCGGGTCGCGGGGGCAGGCGGTTCGGCCGGCGTCGGCGGGCGGGGGTGCGTCGTCTTCTTCCTTCCGACGCGGGGGTGCGGTGCTCGTCTACTCCTTCCGACAACCGCACGTGCGGCGGTCGGAAACCGCGCGAGCGGTTGCGCGCACGGAAGCTAGACCAGCCTGTTAGCAATGTCGATAACATGCAGAATCCACTGTTGTACATTGTGTGGAGCATGGACACGAACACAAGAATCCTCCTAGTGTATGTCATGAGCTTCAAGTGCCCAGCATGCAACAGATGCTAGGTTAGTGAGTGCTCTGTTTGAAACTCTGAATTGATTACGATTGATTCTTGGATCTCATGTGATTCATTAGAATATGGGTTTCAGGATCATCGGGAGCAACATCGGGGCTGAAGAAGCCTTCACCGGTGTCTTGTGACATGTTTCCGACCCTTATAGTGGAGATTCAGCGATTCGTGTAATCTCCCAAGCTGCAGACATTGCAGGGGATTCAAACGATTCAGGTAAATTGATGTTCCTTGCCTGATGGTCACAACTGATGTATTTATTAATGCAATTGTGTATTACCTATCATGCAGCATACAGTACCATCCATCTTTCTAGGTCACTGCATATCCTTCCAGATTGTCGAGCGAGCTTTTTTATTAAGCAAGATGAGCTCTTCCGCCACTCCTTCTGGTGGATGGAGGATGGCACGGTCAGAGCGCCAACCTTGCTTTAGTATGTCTTACAAACTCGGTCATCCATAGAAAATCTCCCTAGCCATCGGAACGGAAGAAAGTATCAGAGTGAGTTGAGCTTTGTGGCAACATCACTACAATGCGCAGCTACGCCGACGGGGCATAGTTCCAGATTGTCGTCGGCGTAGCTCCCTCGGCGTACCAGGGCCTCGGCTCAGCCTCTAATGTCGTCGGCGTAGGAAAGCTGTCGGCGCACCAAGCTACGCCGACGGCTTTGCCCTCGGCATAGGCCTAGACCAGAATTTTTTCCTCAATTTTTTTTTGAAAAATTATAAGATTTGAATTGTTTAACCGGTTAATTGCACTAGAGACATATTTATGTTTATTTCTAATCATCCTTAATTTCAGTTTAGATCGGTTACTTCTACTTACACTTCCCGACCGGTCACCCATTTTCAGACTACTCCAGCCCTAGCAGGATTAACTTTTTAGTTCCTTCCATATGACCTGCCTAGAAATAACTCATACTTTGTTGACAATAGTATCCTATCAATCTTATTAATCATTGGACCATGATGTAACACACCTTTATTTTATGAATCCAAACAATTATTTAAGTAAACAAAAATGAATAAGTACTAATAATATTGAATTCAAATAGCAATAAAATGAATTTAAATTCATTTTTGCCTTTTTTATTTAATATTGAATAATTCATATCTACAAATCCGTAAATCGGAATTCAACAAATAATATGTCTAATTCGTTCAGAAAAATGAGAGGACTCCAAAGACATCCGTATCATCTTTTTCATCATGTATAGGGTCACCCCAGGAAAGTTAGGTGTCGAAACTAGGGTTTCTGGGGAAACATGTCAAACTTGGACACCAAATGATCAAACTATGTTGGAATGGGCCAATATTTGGCACGGTGGAGCACAATGGCATTGCAAACAAACATAGCCCTGAATTTGGGGTGTTGGGTGTGTGGTATAGGGCCACCCCAGAAAAGTTAGGTGTCGAAACTAGGGTTTCTACGGGGAAACATGCCAAACTTGGGCACAAAATGATCAAACCATGTTGGAATGGGTCAATATTTGGCACACTGGAGCACAATGGCATTGAAAACAAGCATAGCCCTGAGTTTGGGGTGTTTGGTGTGTGGTATAGGGTCACCCCAGGAAAGTTAGGTGTCAAAACTAACGTTTCTGGGGGAAACATGGCAAACTTGGGCATCAAATGATCAAACCATGTTGGAATGGGCCAATATTTGGCACAGTGGAGAAAAATGGCATTGCAAACAAACATAGCCCTGGTTTTGGGTGTTAGGTGTGGGGTATAGGGTCATCCCAGGAAAGTTAGGTGTCAAAACTAGGGTTTCTGGGGGAAACATGCCAAACTTGGGTATCAAATGATCAAACCATGTTGGAATGGGTCAAGATTGGGCACAGTGGAGCACAATGGCATTGTAAACAAACATAGCCGTGGGTTTTGGGTGTTGGGTGTGGGGTCAGCCCAGGAAAGTTAGGCGTCGAAACTAGGGTTCACTACAAGAATCCCAGTCTTCAACCACGGAATGAGCCCGTGGTGGAAAGTCAAATATCCGTCGGAAACGCTTACCTACGACGGATCTGTCGATGGTGGTCGAAAGTGCGTCATAGATGAACTCCGAGACGGATTTCCCGAATCGTCTTGGATCCGTGACAGCCAGACCCAGCCCGAGGCCCGCCCGGCCCAATTGACCGTGACGGAAAATAACGTCACCCTTGGTTGTGTCCCCTTGCCGGAAAAGTACCGGCACTTGCGTCAGACCAATGATTGACCTGTCAGAACGGTCGGGTGACGTCAATCTTGTCATCTAGCGTGACGTCATGCGGAACGTGGCATCATGACCTGCTTCCACGAGGCATTTGCAGATGCCGACACGTGTACCAATGGTAGAGAGACACGTGTATAGTACTGTACATGCCATATGCACCAATAATATGGCGACATCTGGTCCAATCACATTACAGTCCATGGCCCAATCATACGAGGACACGTGGTCCACTAAAATACGAACGCGTGGCGATGTAGGAAGGTGACACGTGCTCAAATATAAGGACGACAAGTGTCCCAATTGTAAATGGCCAAGTGGCGTCTTGCAGATCGGACACGTGTATTATCATATAGCAAATCAGAGGTCGACATGTGGCGCAACTAAAAGGGGTAGCGTGGCCTTGAGACGTGCTGACACGTGGCCCTCTACAGCGGAACACGTGGCCCTCTAGCGTGGTGATGCGTAGCATTTGAAATCAGGCCCAGTAGCCATATGACCCATACCCTGATTACTCTGGGCCAGGATGGATTTGCGGCCCAATATGGACCGTATGAACAATGGGTTACAACCCATGAAATTACTAGGCCATTTACGCGGCCCAATATAGCGGTAACAAACGTTTGGCCCAATAATCAATAGCATAAATGAACCGTCCAACAAGTAAGCATAGACATACATTAAATATCATAATTACAGGAATAATTATTACAATTTGATCCCAAAGGTACTAGCCACTGTGTTTTCGATTGCATTTGTTCAGAGGTCACCATGCACAAAGGCACCATCAATGTACAACCATTGCACAAACAGTTCACCATCAGATCTGGGTCAGATTTCCACCTTTCCTTGACACAGAACCTGGTGAACTACTTAATCCTTCTATCCAAGATAGCGGACGTCTTTTCTGCCATAAGTTGAGGTAGCCGGGTGTTTATAAAATCCTACAGATCTGCACTTCTCCTTTTCTCTTTTTCCAGTTCTGCAGCAAGGTTTCTCACTATGGCTACCGAGGGCTGATGCGCGGCTCCAGAATACTGACGAAACCTACAAAAGTAAAGATAATGTCTACAAGTTAGATGTGCTTGTTTGGTAATGCTCCGCCTAGTTATCCGCATGAAAAAACAACATTTTAACCAGATCTGGAAAAAATATTGCATTCAGTGCAGATGACCGTTCAGAGCGACCTATGAAATCAACAATTTGCACAAAAAACTTAATACAAGATGGTACGTACCTAAAATGGAATTTAACAAACAAGCCGTCGGCCCCATTGCTTGTCTGAGTTGAGGAACCAGGCTCGTCGCTATCATAGTCTTCGTCAAACATGTCATTGAAGGCATCCATCTTGACAGTGACTTCGATATCTGTAATACCTTTCTGTGTAGCATCATTATCTACAAACAATGGAGGCAGTCAGTGTGGGGTCATTTTTTTTATGCGGAAAACAGCAGGGAAAATCCCTACTGTCTCATTTTCTATTTTCTCATCTAAAAAATAAGTACAAGGTTACAACAAAGTAATTCATAAAGTGTCTACCCACTGGGTCATTCCCTCTTTAAGAGAGGGCTTGGCCTTATGCATGACAAGTTTAAAAGAGTAAACAAAGCCCTGAAAACAAAAGTCTATGTCACTGTCCAAGTTATCGAAAATGCATCTGTTGCGGTGGTTCCAGAGCGTCCAGCAACCCACAATAAGTGATTCTTTAAAACATATCAGCTTGTATCTCTTCTTTGCGTCAATGAGCATATTCATCAGGTCCAAATCTGTATTCCATTCGATATTCAGCTTCCACCAGAAGTTGCGGCTAAAATCACATTCAAAGAACATGTGCATGAATTATTTTAATGCTACCATCAGAACAAAGAACACAGTCATAAGACTCGATTTCGAAGTTTTTCCTTGCTAGGAGCTCCCTTGTATTCAACCTGTCTTGCAATAAAAGCCAGAAGAAGATTTTATGTTTAGGCAAGACACATGATTTCCATATCCATCTCATGGGTGCAGGGGCCATTTCATTTGGTGTCAGAGCGGCATAAACTCTTTTACATGAGTAATTCTTGTTGGTGGTGGCTAATTTCCAACTGTCCATAGAGGTAACTTCATTCTGAGCAGTCAATAAGGAGCCAAGTTGGTCACACTGTTGGGCAGCAACAAGTGAGATAGGAATGTGAAACATATAAAAGATGTCTGCATCGCAACAAATGGCAACCGCCTGCTTAAGGGAGATATTCTGGTTTTTTGCAAAGGAACACAAATGTGGCCGCTTGTTCCTTAGGATATCATCAGTCCATTTGTCAAACCATAATCTAATGGTATTTCCTTTTCCAGGACAACAGGCAGCAATTTCAATGAAAGTGTTCATCAACTTTAGGCAATCTTTCCACCAGAAGGAACCGCATGGATTGGTGTTCTGTGGTAGATTACCATTTGGGTAGTGTGCTTGCCAAATAAGCTTCACCCAGGGAATATCAACATTATTCATAAATTTGAACAGGTGCTTCATAAGCAATGCAATATTCTGAGTCCTCAGGTTTAGTACTCCCAGTCCTCCTGCATTCTTCGGCTTGCAGACATTTTCCCATTTAACCAGACACTTCCCTTTTTTATGAATATCCTTGCCTTTCCAGAAAAATCCCCTAGTAGATCCTTCAACGTAGTCAAGAAAACCAAGAGGTAGTTTCAAGACACACATGGCAAAATTAGGGATAGCACATATGATGGATTTGACTACCACCAGTCGACCATCATATGACAGGGTATCCGCAATACCAATCAACCTCCTGTCAATTCTATGGATGATGCCGATGAGATCCTCCATTTTGGGCCTGGTAGTCCCCATGGGAAGTCCAAAATAGGTAAATGGTAGCGATTCCACCTTACAGCCAATAGTCAGTGCAAGTTCCTGACTTCTGGCCACATTTAAGTTGATAGGAACCAAGGAGGATTTGCTAAAATTTACTTTTAATCCAGTAGAGGCAGAGAATTTATCGAGTATAATCTTGAGCCTTCTCAGTTGATCAGAGCATGCAGGCATAATCAGGAGGGTATCGTCCGCATACTGGATAATTGGATAGTCCAGACCAAAAGAACTGTCAAGTGGCAAATCAAGCTGACCAGAGTTCCATGCCTCATTAATCACATACTGCAAGAGCTCAGCAGTGGATACAAAGAGAAGTGGTAAAGAGGATCACCCTGCCTCACACCTCTCTTACAAGAAATCTTCTTGCCTGGTACGCTATTCAACAGAACATCAGTAGAAGCGGAGTTAAGTATCACATCAATCCATCCAAGCCATCTGTTACCAAACCCCATGTGCTTGAGCATAAGAAGGATTGCCCTATATTCCACCTTATCAAATGCCTTTTCGAAATCCAATTTCAGAATAATGATTTCCTTTTTCGATTTATGACAGAGGTGAATGTATTCAAAAGCCCAAGCCAAGCAGTCGTGAATGGTTCTACTCTTAATAAAGCCATATAGGTTCTTGTGGAGTGCAGGAACAGTCACCTTTTGCATTCTGTTGGCCAGCAGCTTAGTAAGGAACTTCAGAGTGACGCTAACCAACGAAATGGGCCTATAATCATTGACAAATTCAGGGTTGTCCTTTTTAGGTATAAGAGTGATGAAAGCTGTATTAATGCTCTCAATGTTTAGGTTTCCATCATAGAACCTAAAGCAAAGGGTATAGAATTGCTCTTTAACAATGTCCCAACACTTCTTCAGGAATGCACCATTAAAACCGTCTGGTCCAGGAGATTTATCTGTGGGCATATCCTTTACAATACCATCAATTTCCTCCTCCGTGAAGGGAGCTTCCAGGCATGAGAAATCAATGTTTGGATTTGGTGTAATCAGATTCTGTAAATCAAAAAGCATTGTTGGGCTATCTGAACACCCTATCCTCTTCTTGAAAGCATGCCAGATAACAGCAGCCTTATCCTCATGGTCACACACAATTCTCCCATCCTCAGTGGTGATATTGGAGATATAGTTGCATTTGAAGCTCTTAGTAGCAAATGTATGAAAGAATCTGGTGTTCTCCCCACCTAGCTTGGCCCATCTAATTTTTGCCCTATTTCTCCAGTAAATCCTTTTGGCTTCTAAGAGGTTGGTCAAGTGTGCTTTGAGCAATTTTCTGAAGTTACTCTCCATGATAGACATTTGCCTCTGGTCCTCAAGTCCATCAAGCAAAGTGAGGACAAAGCAACAAGAGTCAATGATTTTGTTTAGCTGTGAGAAATTCTTGCTCCATTTTTTAGGCCATATCGCAGATTTTTCAAACGGGCAGTGATATCCTGTGCAGCATTTTTATATGGACCAAATTGATTCCAGTTAGCAGTCACCGTGTCAGCAAAACCCTGAAATTCCATCAAATAATCCTCAAACCTGAAAACCTTAGCTTTGGGAACATCAATACCTATCTGAATCTGGATAGGTACATGATCAGAGGATAATTTTGCAAGAGGGTTAGCAAAAGTATTTGGGAAAGTTACAGTCCAACTAGCAGAAGTAAATACCCAATCCAGTTTTTCTAACAGGGGATCCACTTGCATATTACTCCATGTGAATGATCTACCTTTCAACTGAATTTCAACCAAATCATGGTGACTGATAATCATGTTAAAAGTCAGCATATTATTGATATCACCTCCTGGCTTATTTCTATTTTCAGGGCCTCTCATCAGGTTAAAATCGCCAAGGATCATCCAATAATGCATCGGAGCAGTGTCAATGTTTTCCAACCAGTTAGTGAACAGTAATCTCTCATCAGGAGTGGTTGGTCCATAAACATTTGTGAGATACCATACATGGCCACTTAGTTTACAGATAAGTTGCACAGTAATGTGGAAACGGGAAATACTGATTTGTGGTCCATCAAATAGATTACCATTCCAAATGGTTATTAAACCCCCTGAACTGCCAACTGACGGAGAAAAAGCAAAATGGTCAAAGCGTCTGGGGAAATTTTTTCGTATGTATGAGTGATCAAAGGTCTCTCTTTTGGTTTCTTGGAAACAAATGATATTACAGTTTGATTCATCAATATTCTGTCTGATGTCATCCCATCTCTGTTGGGAATTAATTCCACGCAAATTCCAGTCAAATACTGTCCAGTTTCTAAACATTGGTATTGTCGTAGTTCAAACTATCCTCTGACACATCATCAAGATGCATCTGACAGGGCCCAGTAGCGATTGCCTGAATCATATCCAGCGGGAGGTGAGGTAGAGTAGGTGCATCAACATCACGGATTTGGGCTTCATAAACTGTATCTTCATCAATAACAGCAGCATCGGCAACATCCTTGAAACCATCTTTGAGTTTGGCAAGTCTGATGCTCCTTCGGACCAGCTCAACAGTGTTTGGTGTCTTGGTTTTCCTGTTCCTGCAGGTACTAGGCATGGGAACAAGGATAGTGCCAGCTTCCTCAATCTCTATGATCTGTACAGTGGATTTAGACAATGGATATTCATTCACAGTGTTGACTTGCAGATAACATTTACTCTGAACTGTTCCATTCTCCTCAACATCCACTAACTTACAGGAAGACCCAGTAATTTTGGAGTCCGATAAGGCTGAGATCAGGGACCCAGGTGATGCAACAATGTTAGCCAACATGTCCTGAACTGCAGCAAGGTGGCTCTGGATCGGCGATGTCTGTTCCACATCAACATCATCCACTATAGCATTGTGCACTTCCTCTACCTGTGGTTCTTGTTGTTGTGCCTCATGCAGAGTATCTCCAGCTTCTGCAACTACAGGCACTTCCATGTCTGCTGCAAGGTTGGCATTAGGGTTGGCTTCAGGCACAGGTAAAACAGCTTCAGGATTGGGATCAGGCAAAGGGCTTTGCGGAGGAGTGACAAGCATAGGTTCTTCATTGTGAACTGGTGCAGCTTCTTCCATAAATACCCCGGAGTCAATCTCGTTGATGACCCGTCGAAATTGCTGCTTCGGTTTAGATCGTGAGAAACAGTTATGGTAAATATGCCCATAATTCCAACAAGTACGGCAACGAATTTGGTTGCGGCAATCTTTCCTTACATGGCGATAATCGAAACATCGAGAGCAAGGACTCTATTCCTGAAAATTGCCGACATGGGCCGCAGATGGGCTTCGAGCATCAGACGGGCAGGGATCAAAACCTGGGATGGGCTGGGTAGGGTGAGAAACTACGACCCACTGTAGCCTAGGCCTGGAGGTATGGTTTGAACGATGAGTCTCCCGCGTGGAAAGCGGATCACGTGAATCACGATCAACATGGAGCGAAATCATCGGATCAAGCGGAGGATTGCTGACTCCAATGGGAGTAGTATTAGCACCAGTAAGAACAGACGGCCCTAGATTGCGATTGGCATTCAGCTGAGAATGAATACGATTGAAAACAGTTGAAACAGCCGGTAAACGAACATGTGCATGGTTCTGAACATGAGATCGGGATCGACGAGAATAGCCAGGTGAAATCCATTCTGCTTCAGACTCAGAGTACCAGATCTGCTCCTCACGCTGCCAATTAGGCCCCCCACGACCCCAAAGATGAAAGAAGCACTTAAATTGTTTGCAGACAACAGATCACAGATTGTAAACCAAGAAACCCACTGCCTTTGAACTGACTTCAAACTTGAAAACTCTTTCTGACAAACGTGCCGTACCAATCTCATCATACGCAACTCCCAGATATGCCGAAAGGGCCAGGCTCACATTCAAATCATCCAAACGGAAAGAAGCACGACCAAAGGAGACCACAAGGAAGAAACGGTGGGAAGCAGAGACCGGACTAACCGAAGTGGCAAAGAGATCACGAACCTTGGATCTAAAACGATGACCAGGAGAGAAATCCAACTTGTGAGCGATGGACGAGGGATCAGTGAAGGGATCCATGTCCAAGCGCACGGGAGGGAGTCCTGGAGGGAACCCTAGATGGTGAGGGTGCCGTCAGTGTGGGGTCATCATGTAAGCAAAGCAAAACTAAATGCTTGTAAGAACTTGCCTTCGACGGATGGAGGGTTAAGATGCTGATCTGATTCACCTCGTTTAAATTGTGCTGTAAGTCTTCTATAACTAGTTTCATCTAAAACATCATCCAACTGATGTACAACATCATGCAGTTCTGGCGATGATCTAGTGCACATGCAAGACTTGGCCTTTGTTCCATATCGAGGCGTCTGGTTAGGGCATAATATATTGGTTGCAGTACGTTTCTTTGTACCCTGCTAAGAAGCACAACATGGATCAATCAGCGGAGCATGACAATAATTAACTGGCATTCGCTATCAACCAGCATACATAAATAAGGCAGGACAGAACGGATGATATTTGTCTGGTCCCTTTGAAGCACAAGACAACAAAAAATGGATCAAAGAAGCAAGTATGACAACAAATTAACTAGCATACACAGTCCAACCACATATACAATATGGCATTACAGGATGGAGAAACTAGAACCTTAGCTGTCGAGAGGGGAGGCGAGTGTTTCTCATGATAAATAGAGCCAAGATCATCATCTCCATCGGCTGGCTTAGATGTTAAAGTTCCCTTGTTTTCCTGCGGCTTCTTCAAGATTCCAACTGGATATAGCTTTGCATGCATCTTGTAGCAATTGGTCCTGCTGTCCTGGTAAGTAGAATAACACTAGATAAATCAAGCGAGCATGACAACAATATGTAAAGCAAGGCACCATGAGGAAGACGAAGCACCTTAGCTGTTGACAGAGCAGGGGGTCTGAGGTAGCTCGGTATGAAAACCGACATGGTTGTCATCTCCATATATTCGAGGAGATGGTAGTTTTCTCTTGTTGCCCTTACGTGCTAAGCCTACACTGTTACTATTCCTATCTGCATGTATATGTTGCCGCTCTCTTGTGTCTTTTAATAGAGTTTGCAGCCTGACATGACTTAGAGATGTTGTTCCTAAGCACAAACATGAAACTTGCATTAGGATATGTGTGTGTGTGTGTGATGAACAAAAACAAAAAATGAAGCAGAAACCTTACCTGATAAGCCTCCAATGTCACTATTAATATCTGCTGGTATAAGTTGCCGCTCTCTTGCCCGGGCTTGTGCCTTGTCAAAACTGACTGATGTTCCTAAACACAGACATCAAACTTGGATTACGATGTGTGTGTGTGATGAAGAAAAATAAAAAATGAAGCAGAAGTATTAATATTGTCAAGCTTCATGCGACGACCACCATTCCAAAAGACTGATATGTTGGAAAGGGCCAGACAATCCACTTATACACTTCAACAAATATACCAGTCAGTTGACCCAACATCTAGCTAATCGATCAAGCAGTCGCAAACAAGGAAACAGTAGAATTAACCGAGTGCGACAAAATATTATACCTGATATCAAATGGCTGATTCTTGCCATGGCCGGCGAGACGACTATGCCTGTGAAGGAAGACGGGCGGAGGCGACGAGGGAGAATATTTGACCCGGGACGTAGAACGGACAGGGTGTGGCCGAACCGTGGTGTCGATGTGTCCGGTGAACGGGAGGGAGACGAAGCTGGCGGAAGGTGGTGAATGCGGCCGGAGATAGATCTAGGGTTTGTCGATTTGGAGGAAAACAGGGAATGAGGCTCGACTAGGGTGGACTGGTAGGGAGGGCATGTTACGTCGACATTGGGTCACAATTACTTCAATACCCTTCACCCACCCCGGGTTCAGGATTAACAGTTTTGCACACCAATGGATAGAAGGGACATTTTGAATGTTCAAAATTTCGTCCCGCCAGTTCGTAATTGCACGGGCGCGAATTATTGGACATTTCAGAAAGGTGGGTCGACGATCAATTGGGCCAAACTTTCGGGTAGGTGGGCCTGTCTTGCCTAAACTTATACAATCCTGCCCCAAAAATTCCTCCGCCACGAATCAAAATCGTTCCCACTCCGACGAAAACGGCCGATGAATACCTCTACAACTCTGATGGGGTACAATCTAACAGTTAAATACATGGACACTTCAGATAGCTGCACCCTGCGAACGATCCATTCTGAGTCGGATGGAGTGTGTCCTTATAGTGGGGGAGCCAGAATTTCAACTCTGTGTAGTCAATATGAAGTTGTGTAGTCAAATACACGTATTTATAATATTATTATTATTATTCGCAGACTACACAGCCTCTATGGTGGCTCCTCCACACTGTACTTGCATCTTTGTTTGCCAATGTTAGTTGCACCCTGTTTTGTATGTTGTAAATACAATATTCATCTGACAATTAAGTAATCGCCTCGAATAAGAATGGTAAGGCCCTAACAGAAAAACAGGCCAACCAAAGACGTTATTCGGGCACATGCATCCGTGTACAACGTCTGGAGGAATGCACTGCCTAAGAGATGGGTACATAGTTAGAAGCAAAACGAAGTAAATGTAACCACGTAGTCATGAAATATATCCTCATCAGTCAGCATGTGCACAAATTTATTACATGAGCAGAGAACGCAGGGAATCAACATAAAATGTACACCTCGATAATACAAGTCTCTGTCTTCAAATGAACTGGAAAAAAAGTACATCTACAGTACGAGTCTGTCTTTAAAGGAACTGGAAAGGAATATATGTTAATACATCAATGCTCACAGTATAAAATTGCCTGCAAAGAATAGCACATACGTCAACACTGCAACACACATGTTGTCATGGATCTCAATGGCATGGCCACAAACTCCGTCCATGAGATGATGGAAGAAGATGGAGTCCAGCCGTGTGGGTTTTTGCGTAACACCTGCTATAAAGATCTCCGAAAGAAACTTCTGCAGCTCTTTTCGCTGACTCACGCTCAACTGCCTCCAGGGTCCCGAGAGGCTACAGTAGCGGTTTCAGGCTTCGCAAAACCGCCTCCTTGTCCTACTCTACTGTCAAGATAAATCGCACCAGCTATTGACTGGATAACATCCCAAAGAACTTGTTGTGTTTGCAAATAAGCAGCGTTAATAAATGTCATGAAAAATACAGGATGCTTATGAGTTATGAATAATCTAGATGTGCTTCCAATTATTTGCAAAGAATAGCACATACATCAACACACATGCTGCCCTGGATCTCAATGGCATGGCCACAAACTCCGTCCATGAGATGATGGAAGAAAGATGGAGTCCAGGCGTGTGGGTTTTTGTGTAACACCTGCTATAAAGATCTCCGAACAAAACTTCTGCAGCTCGTTCATTGAGTCACGTTCAACTGCCTCCAGGGTCACGAGAGGCTCCAGTAGCGGCTTCAGGCTTCGCCAAACCGCCTCATTGTCGTACTCTGCTGTCAAGATAAATCGCACCAGCTATTGACTGGATAACATCCCAAAGAACCTGTTGTGTTTGCAAATAAGCAGCGGTCAGAAATGTGGTGAAAATACAGGATGCTTATGAGTTATGAATAATCTAAAAGATGTGCTTCCAATTTAGAAAGCCCATAGAGCAACCACGACTCAACAATAATGTTGTTCCACTATACCGTCCACAGTTTTTTATATCTTGAAACTCATATTCTAGTCCAAAGCTATAGAGCAAACATCATATTCAAAAGAAAGAGAAGATAGCTTCCGCATAAATCATCGTCGTTTTCCAGTTAGATTACGTGATTTAGCAAATGGAATCAAATAATTGTTATCCGAACAACAATGCTTCATATAATGTGTATTTGCCAAGTAAAAATGTTAACATTTTCTAAATGATAACAAGAAAATTTGTAAAGGTAATTGTCCGACTACAGTCAGGACCGAATTTCTGTAAGGTGATATTGTACTGAGTAAAACAGGAACAGTACATAGCCAGTACCATAATAGGTTTAATATTTCTCTCATTCCTAGGATAGTAGGATTTGTATCATCGGCTACGATGAGCTAGTCTGGTGATTTTGTATACCCATATTGAAACCCCATGGGAGTGACTAGTATATGTTTTGATAGGTGTCAGAAACAATATACACAAATACTCCCTCATGGACCTTGCACTAAACATGTCTAGATGCATGTGTGCAGAAACTAGCTAGAGAGTCTTATATTTTGATACGGAGGGACTACTAGACAAGCAAAAGAAAAAATGCTAGAAAGCAGACTGAATAACAATGCAGATCAAAGTCATCAAACAGGAGACACCTTGCATGAGTAGACCAAAGCCAGCATCACGACAATGCGATGGACCGGTAAATTGCTGCCCAAAGATTCTCAAGATTTCTATCGATCCTTTTGTGCAGTTGTGGTTAAAATGAAGAATGTGCCTGTTTACTCCTGCATTTAGCATTGCCATACAAAAAAAGCCTGCCGGAATAACATTATCATGTTATTGCAGATGATGAGCGTGTGTCAACACGCACTCCTGTTATAAAAAGAATGATATCTTAGCATAGCAAAGCTCGCTAATCAGCAACGAACAAGCCAGTATGGTCCTACACTCGTACCTTCAGACAGAGGTAACAAGAAAGGGGTAGAGAAGGCTTCTCCCATTGATCTTTATTTTGTGCAGTGTCCACGAAATTGATTCATGATCATAGAAGGACTTCCATCTTAGCATAAGAAAACAAGGATAACCAATCACCTAGCTAATAGTTATTAAGTTCATGTATCAACCACTTCAATATAGAGTGTGTGAATTGTGATCACTATAATTCTTAAGGTTCACGATGCTGGAGTTATACAAAATACTAAGGAAGATTTTAGCTTACAGGCTGCCCTGGATTTACTTGGCATGGCCACCACACCAAAGCATTGTCAGACATGATGACGAAGAGGAAAGCCGAGACAAGGCAGAATGTGTGGAGCTCCACTGTTTCTGCTACGAGAGGCTTGCTGATACGTCACCAACGTATCCATAATTTCTGCTGTTCCATGCTTATATTATACCATTTGCTACATGTTTTATATACACTTCGTATCACTTTTATGCATTTTCTGGGACTAACCTATTAACAAGATGCCACAGTGCCAGTTCCCTGTTTTCTGCTGTTTTTGGTTTCAGAAAGTTACTTCTGGAAATATTCTCGGAATTGCACGAAACAAAAGGCCAGGTCCCTATTTTTCCAGCACGTACACGGAGTCCGAAGGAGAGACGAAGAGAGCCACGAGGTGGCCAAACCACCAGCAGGCGCGGCAGTGGGCCCACCCGCGCCTGGTGTGGTTTGGGCCCCTCGGGGGTCCGCCGACATCGCCCCTTCGCCTATTTATTCCCCGAGACGCGAAAACCCTAAAACACCGAGCCTTTCATCCAGAACATATTCGCTGCCGCCGCCGTCGTCAACCCTAACTCGGGGGGTTTCTGAAGCTCTTCCCGGCACCCTGCCGGAGAGGGGAATCATCACCGGAGGGCTCTACATCGCCATGCCCGCCTCCGGAGTGATGCGTGAGTAGTTCATCCTTGGACTATGGGTCCATAGCAGTAGCTAGATGGTTGTCTTCTCCACTTGTGCCATCATGTTTAGATCTTGTGAGCTGCCTATCATGATCAAGATCATCTTATTGTAATGCTACATGTTGTGTTTGCTGGGATCTGACTTATATTGATACCTATGTGGAGCTGAATATTATATTATCATGTCTATGTCATTTGTGATCTTGCATGCTCTCCGTTACTTGTTGAAGCCTTGGCCACGTGAATACTTGTAACTCCAAGAGGGGGTATTTATGCATGATAGTTGGGTTCAACCTCTATTTAACCTGGGATAGTGACAGCAAGTTCTAAGGTTGTAGATGTGTTGTTGCCACTAGGGGTAAAACAGCAATGCTTTATTCAAGGATGAATGTATTGTTTACATTACGCACATTACTTAATGCAATTGTCTGTTGCTTGCAACTTAATACTGGAAGGGGTACGGATGTTAACCGGAAAGTGGACTATTTAGGCATAGATGCATGCTGGATAGCGGTCTATGTACTTTGTCGTAATGCCCAAATGAATCTCATAGTAGACACCACAGCTCACACATGCATGTTATATGCACTTATCAATTGTCAATTGCCCAGCTGTAATTTGTTTACCCAGCATGTTAGTTATCTTATTGGAGAGACACCACTAGTGAACTGTGGACCCCGGTCCATTCTTTTACATCTGAAATACAATCTACTGCAATCATTGTTCTCTACTGTTTTATGCAAACAAACATCATTTCCATTCGATACGTTTAACCCTTTGTTTTCAGCAAGCCGGTGAGATTGACAACCTCACTGTTAAGTTGGGGCAAAGTAATTTGATTGTGTTGTGCAGGTTCCACGTTGGCACCGGAATCCCTGGTGTTGCGCCGCACTACACTCCTTCACCAACACCTTCGAAGCAAACCTCGTTTTCCTACTGGTCGATTAAACCTTGGTTTCATACTGAGGGAAAACTTACTGCTGCACTCATCATACCTTCCTCTTGGGGTTCCCAACTGACGTGTGACGTACAAGCATTGTTTCTGGCACTATAACCTAGAGCCACCAACACGTTTTCTGGCGCCGTTGCCGGGGAAAACAGAATTGCTTCTGCAAGGGGAGTCTCTCACACCCAATCTCTTTACTTTGTTATTTGTCTTGCTTAGTTTATTTTTATTTAGTTTGTTTGCTCTCTTATCAAAAACACAAAAAAATTAGTTACTTGTTTATTTCGGTTTTGTTTTGTCTCTTGTCACCATCATGTCTTGTTCCATGCCTGTTGCTATGTCACCTGAGGAATTGATCTTCACTTTTAAACAAGGGAGTGAGGAGAATTTTAAAGAAGCTTGGTCTAGAATTAATGATTCCTTTGGTAAAACTGATCCTAAAATGACTTTAAGTTTGCTTCTCACTAGCTTCTACTTTGGTCTAGCCCTTTGTTATAGATATGCTTTAGATGCTATTGTGGGAGGAGATTTCCTTCACTGTGATGGGGACCAAGCTTTTAATGCCATAAAAAAGTTGATTGCAACTTCTAGCTCAACTAATAAATTTGATTCGGCCCTTGTTAGCATCCATGCTAGATTAAACACTCTTGAGACACATATATCTTGTTTAAAGGATGGCTATAATCAAATTCGGGAATATTTTGACTATGTTCCAACAAATTTTGAACCTTCGATGTGGGTCCCTACGGTAAAGGTTGCTATTTGTGGTGAAACCTTTTATGCTCGTTGTGATATTATGTCTGAGTTTTGCCTTATGCCTAAAAGCATTTATGAAACTTTGAATCTTTGGGGACTTGCTGAAGGAGGAGAAGGAATAACTCTTACTGATAACTCTGTTATATTTCCCGAGGGGATAGCTGAGGGTGTGTTTACAACCTTTCTTGGGAGAACGGTGTCCACTGATTATCTTGTTATTGAATGTGCAGGGACAGGACAAATTACACTTGGAAGATCTCTGCTCAAATTAATGGGAGCAACCATAGATGTGGGAAAAGGCACTCTGAATCTTACCTCCACACCAAGGTGCGGCCATGTATTCCCCAAACCAAAGAGTAAGTCTAAGGGTAAGAGAGGTAGGCACATGGCCCTTGGTATTGATGTCAATGCTCCTCCACTTGACAACACTTGATTTTCACTTTCTGCGCCTAGCTGAAAGGCGTTAAAGAAAAGCGCTTATGGGAGACAACCCATCGTTTTTATTTGCTGTTATTTTTGTTTTCTTTGAGTCAAGGAGTTTTGTTACTTCTGTAGCAACTCCTTTGTATCTTTATTTTATCGCAATGTTGTGCCAAGTAAAGTTCTATATTGAAAGTTGATGCAAGATTTGGATTTCTGCGCAGTGACAGATTTTTAGCTGTCACGGATTTGAGCTTATCTCCCTGTAGAAAATTCAAAAAATTCTGAGAAAAATCACGCATATTCCTGAGATATGTACGCAACTTTCATTATTTTAGGCCAGATCCATCTGAGCAACTTAAGTGCCTCGAAAAAATTCGTCATTCCAGACTGTTCTGTTTTTGACAGATTCTGCCTTTTGTTTTGCATTCGCTCTTTTACTGTGTTTGTGTGGATTTCTTTGCTCCACAAAGCATTGGTGGCTGTAGCTAATGTCCAGAAGCTTTGGGATTGATTGTATCATTACAGAATATGAGAATTTTTGATTATGCACTAACCCTCTAATGAGAACTGTCTTGAGTTTGGTGTGAAGGAAGTTTTCAAGGATCAAGCGAGAAGGGTGATATTATGTGATCAAGAAGAGTGAAAAGCCTAAGCTTGGGGATGCCCCCGTGGTTCATCCCAACCATATTCAGAGAGACTCAAGCGTCTAAGCTTGGGGATGCCCAAGGCATCCCCTTCTTCATCAACAAACTTATCAGGTCATCTCTAGTGAAACTATATTTTAATTCTTTCACATCTTATGCGCTTTACTTGGAGCGTCTGTGTGTTTTTATTTTTGTTTTTGTTTGAATAAATTCGGATCCTAGCAATCCTTGTGTGGGAGAGAGACACGCTCCGCTTTTTCATGTGAATACTCATGTTCTTCACTTATATTTGTTGAGTATTCTTAACTAGCTACTGCAGTGCTTTTAGCTCCTGTTTTTCATGCATCTCTTCGAGCTGTTAGCACTTGTTTATAAATACTCTCTTGCTGCATTATATTATCATTTGGAGAGTTTATGTTTAAATAAATTATTGGTGTTTGTTTGGAAGAAAGAAAATGCTACATGTAGTAGTTGGTATTGGAAAAGACATATGCATTCTTGTAGATCATTGTCTTGTTTTGATTTGATGCTTTGCAATTGTTTTGAGCTCTCAAGTAGATCATGTTTAAGCTCTTGCATCATGTAGTTAAAGCCTAGTAGTGGAGAACTACCGTAGAGCTTGTTGAGACTTGGGATGCATATTTGTTCTCTCTAAGGTCTAGATATTTTCTGGTAAAATGTTTGAGCAACAAGGAAGACAGTGTAGAGTCTTATAATACTTGCAATATGTTTTTATGTGATTCTTGCTGTACCGGTTTATACTTGTGTTTGCTTCAAACAACCTTGCTAGCCTAAACTCTGTACTGAGAGGGAATGCTTCTCGTGCATCCAAAACTTGAGCCAAAACCCATGCCATTTGTGTCCACCATACCTACCTACTATGTGGTATTTCCTGCCATTCCAAGTAAATATTTCATGTGCTACCTTTAAACTATTCAAAACTTTATTACTCCTTATTTGTGTCAATGTTTTATAGCTCATGAGGAAGTATGTGGTGTTTTATCTTTCAATCTTGTCATTTACTTCTGACAGACTTTCACCTGGACTAGTGGCATATACATCCGCTTATCCAATAATTTGCAAAAAGAGCTGGCAACGGGGTGCCCAGCCCCAATTAATTACAACTTTCATTAATAATTCTCTTCACATGTTTTGCCCTGATTTATCAGTAAGCAACTTAATTTTGCAATAGACACTCCTCCATGGTATGTGAATGTTGGAAGGCACCCGAGGATTCGGTTAGCCATGGCTTGTGTAAGCAAAAGGTTGGGAGGAGTGTCATCTATAAAGAAACTAAAATACATGTGTAAACAAAAGAGAAGAGGGATGATCTACCTTGCTGGTAGAGATAACGTCCTTCATGGGAGCCGCTCTTTGAAAGTCTGGTTGACAAGGGGGTTAGAGTGCCCACTACCATTCGTTGACAACAACAAACACCTCTCAAATACTTATTTTGTGCTCTCTATATGCTTTCGAAAACTTAAAAAGCTCTAGCACATGATTTAATCCCTGCTTCCCTCTGCGAAGGGCCTATCTTTTACTTTATGTTGAGTCAGTTTACCTACTCCTTTCTATCTTAGAAGCAAACACTTGTGTCAACTTTGTGTGCATTGATTCTTACATATTTACTTATTGCACTTGTTATATTGCTTTATGTTGACAACTATCCATGAGATATACATGTTACAAGTTGAAAGCAAATGCTGAAACTTAATCATCCTTTGTGTTGCTTCAATGCCTTTTACTTTGAATCTATTGCTTTATGAGTTACCTCTTATGCAAAACTTTTTGATGCTTGTCTTGAAAGTACTATTCATGAAAAGTTTTTGCTTATATGATTCATTGTTTACTCTTTATCTATTTGTTAGCAAACTATAGATCATTGCTTTGAGTCACTTCATTCATGACATGAGCCTTGCAATATATTGATCAAGATTGTGTGAAAGCATGTCTCCTCAGAAATTATTTGTTGTTATCGTTTTACCTACTCGAGGACGAGTAGAACTAAGCTTGGGGATGCTTGATACGTCTCCAACGTATCCATAATTTCTGCTGTTCCATGCTTATATTATACCATTTGCTACATGTTTTATATACACTTCGTATCACTTTTATGCATTTTCTGGGACTAACCTATTAACAAGATGCCACAGTGCCAGTTCCCTGTTTTCTGCTGTTTTTGGTTTCAGAAAGTTACTTCTGGAAATATTCTCGGAATTGCACGAAACAAAAGGCCAGTCCCTATTTTTCCAGCACGTACACGGAGTCCGAAGGAGAGACGAAGAGAGCCACGAGGTGGCCAAACCACCAGCGCGGCAGTGGGCCCACCGCGCCTGGTGTGTTTGGGCCCCTCGGGGGTCCGCCGACATCGCCCCTTCGCCTATTTATTCCCCGAGACGCGAAAACCCTAAAACACCGAGCCTTTCATCCAGAACATATTCGCTGCCGCCGCCGTCGTCAACCCTAACTCGGGGGGTTTCTGAAGCTCTTCCCGGCACCCTGCCGGAGAGGGGAATCATCACCGGAGGGCTCTACATCGCCATGCCCGCCTCCGGAGTGATGCGTGAGTAGTTCATCCTTGGACTATGGGTCCATAGCAGTAGCTAGATGGTTGTCTTCTCCACTTGTGCCATCATGTTTAGATCTTGTGAGCTGCCTATCATGATCAAGATCATCTTATTGTAATGCTACATGTTGTGTTTGCTGGGATCTGACTTATATTGATACCTATGTGGAGCTGAATATTATATTATCATGTCTATGTCATTTGTGATCTTGCATGCTCTCCGTTACTTGTTGAAGCCTTGGCCAGTGAATACTTGTAACTCCAAGAGGGGGTATTTATGCATGATAGTTGGGTTCAACCTCTATTTAACCTGGGATAGTGACAGCAAGTTCTAAGGTTGTAGATGTGTTGTTGCCACTAGGGGTAAAACAGCAATGCTTTATTCAAGGATGAATGTATTGTTTACATTACGCACATTACTTAATGCAATTGTCTGTTGCTTGCAACTTAATACTGGAAGGGGTACGGATGTTAACCGGAAAGTGGACTATTTAGGCATAGATGCATGCTGGATAGCGGTCTATGTACTTTGTCGTAATGCCCAAATGAATCTCATAGTAGACACCACAGCTCACACATGCATGTTATATGCACTTATCAATTGTCAATTGCCCAGCTGTAATTTGTTTACCCAGCATGTTAGTTATCTTATTGGAGAGACACCACTAGTGAACTGTGGACCCCGGTCCATTCTTTTACATCTGAAATACAATCTACTGCAATCATTGTTCTCTACTGTTTTATGCAAACAAACATCATTTCCATTCGATACGTTTAACCCTTTGTTTTCAGCAAGCCGGTGAGATTGACAACCTCACTGTTAAGTTGGGGCAAAGTAATTTGATTGTGTTGTGCAGGTTCCACGTTGGCACCGGAATCCCTGGTGTTGCGCCGCACTACACTCCTTCACCAACACCTTCGAAGCAAACCTCGTTTTCCTACTGGTCCGATTAAACCTTGGTTTCATACTGAGGGAAAACTTACTGCTGCACTCATCATACCTTCCTCTTGGGGTTCCCAACTGACGTGTGACGTACAAGCATTGTTTCTGGCACTACTAACCTAGAGCCACCACTTGCCCCCATTGATCTTCATTGTGTGCCTTGTCAACGAAATAGAATCCTGTTATAAACAGACTTCAGTCTAAGCATAGAACAATTGGGATAGCCAATCAGCTAGGTAGTACTTATTAAGGTTATATATCAACCATTTGAGATAACAGGGAGTAATAAATATGCTACAGATGAAACATAACAAAGAAGCTAGCTAATACCTGTTTGCTGAATTAAGTCAGTTCTAGTAACAGATCTAGAGCCGAATCGAACAACGAGTCATTCACTCATCCTAATGAAGAAATATGGGAGTTCTAGTAACAGATAGCATAAGTTCAAAATACCGGATCTAGCGCCGACTCGAGCACACCTTGTCATCCACTCACCCTAATAAAGAAGAACGGGAGTTCGAGTAACAGATATACACTAAGTAGCCGTGCTTACCTCTCCCAAATCGAACTGAGGACAAGCTTTGGGAGCTCTAGTAGCCGATCTACGGGTGTTCAAAATACCGGATCCAGCGCCAAATCGAACGACTTCTCATCCAGTCATACTGATGAAGAAGTAACAGATCTACACTAAGCAGCCGTGCTTTCCTCTCCAAAATCAAACTAAGGATAACTCTTCAAGCTACCGGATCTAGCACCGAATCGAACTGCATGTCCTCGTAATGAACACACACGTGAGTTCAGGAAACTGATGTACACTAAGAGGCCGTGCTAACCCTCACCTTAGAACAAGCATCCTAAACTAGGGTTTCCAAGTACTTACCGCCAATGATGCCACCGCCGCGTGCAAAGATGCGCGCTGCTGCCGTAGAGGTTGCAATCGATGCCGACGCTGGCGCGTAGTGATGTTTGTCGCATGAGACGAGCAGGGCGAGAGGATGCAGCGAGGAGACGAGATAGAGTTTGCACATACTCCAGGTCAATGAACTCTGAGCGCTCCCCAAACTCTAGGGCTCTAGGCAATGAAGGTTGGGCAAGGCGGAGAAGGGGTGGCCCACGAATGCGGGTTTGGCCCCACACGGTAGATCCTTGAAAGGGCATATCCCGTAAAAAATAGCATGAGATCCCGCCTTCAAAAAGTTTTTGGGCTCCATTGATTCATAAGATCTTCTAATGAATTTCATATGACTGGACCCTGTGGAATTTTCCCTTTCAAAGTCGTTTTGATTCTAGGAAAACTAATCCTATAGGATTTTCGTAGTGTGTTTTGAAAGAGAAGTCAAAGCTAGCTCATTGTAAAATCCTCGTTGAATAAAACATTTTCGTTGGTGCAATAAAACTACCATTTGTGAGATTTATTTTGCCCATAGGATTCTACTTGGTTTGCGTGGACCCGACGGCGGGACAAGGGGAAGGCCCCGAAAAGTCGCAACCTTAACGTGATGGGGAACAACCCCGTGGCTACGATGACCAGGCGGGGCGGGAGAGGAAAGTCACTTGCAAAGTGTGACCCACTCCAGAGGCATCACTTATTACGTAGTTGTCGAAGATTACACACTTGTATGGCTAAACTATGGCCATGGTTCGCGAAGAATGTGCACACGGAAAAAAAGTCCATTGGTGAGACCCTTTCACAATTGTCAAAGGGCAGACAACGCGGGGCACGTACGGAATGCACACAAAACATGCAAAATGTTTTGTTATATGCGTATAAAGAGTAGTGGATGCATGCAAACATCAAAACATCCACTGCAACACTCAACTCCCAAGTGTGACCCGCCTCACACAACGCTTAGTTACGGTCCGCCAAATGTGCATTGTAATTCTATGGTTCGACCCCACACCGAGGAAATTTTGTGAAAACTTAGGGTTGGCTCGACATGGCGCATCAGAACGTCATATTACAACCAAAACTTGCAAGAAGGTGTCATATAATTATATTGTGCATAAGGTATGGTGCAACATGGAGCCAATACTCAACTCCCAAAGTGTGACCCCGCTTCACGGACATGACTTACCGTGCACAAATATTATGATTTCCTAGGTTCCTATGACCAACGATAACACACATGCGAGGAGAAAAGTCTCCTGGTCAATCACCTTTCAATGTTGGTCAAAACTATATAGACAGCACACCGGAGCATCAGAACCTTTGTCTTGTTTATTCATACATATATAGATGTATGTATTAATGCAAAGAAAGTGTGGTGCAACATGGAAAAAAACTAGGTGTGCGCAACACCAAACTCCAAAGTGTGTCCGCTTCGCTGCCAAGACTTACGATTATAACACGAAGATTATGCACTCATATGTTTGAACTCCCACTTTGACACCACCGAGTGAATTTTGCGAGAAACATGTCGTCAAAGTTACTTTTCCATGTTCACACGACCCACGGGCCCTAAAACAAAACAAGGTGAAGAGGAACGGATTGCTTACCCCCCTTTATATTAATGTCGGACAAACATGTAGAAGACGAGTGGCCATGGCGCCCAGGGTTTGGCCCTGACACGACGTTTACTTATAGAGTGTCTCAATCCCACCCAAACTTGAATGGTTTCTAATTTTATAATAAGTACATGCATTCAATTATGGTGTGTAACCTTGACAAAGCCAAAACCAGTTCCCAAGTGTGACCCAAGCAAAGACTACAAATTTAATTATATATATGGCTAAAACTCCACTTAAACGCCAACTTGGTGTGTCAAAGTTGGTTTGCCTTGTTCTTACAACCAACAAAAAAAGCAAGGAGAAAAGTCCAATGGTCCCCCTATCGATGTTGGTCAAAGGGTAGACGATCGAAGAGGGCCCATGATATGTCTCAAACGTATCTATAATTTTTGATGTTCCATGCTGTTATTATATCAATTGCTACATGTTTTGGTTACTTTATATCATTTTTATGCATTTTCTGGGACTAACCTATTAACAAGATGCCACAGTGCCAGTTCCCTGTTTTCTGCTGTTTTTGGTTTCAGAAAATCTATTAAGGAAATATTCTCGGAATTGGACGAAACAAAAGACATCGTCAATAATATCACGAGGAGATCACGGAGTCCAAAGGGGAGTCGGAGCAGACCCACCAGGGGGCCACGCCACACTAGGGCGCGGCCCAGGGTGGGCCCGCGCCCCCCTATGGCGTGGTGGCCCCCCTCGGCCACCGACGCCGCCTCTTCGCCTATATATTCTCCGCGACGCGAAAACCCTATTACGGTCGATCATATTCCACGAAAAGTTCCGTCGCGGCCGTCATCGTCAATCTCAGATCGGAGGAGTTCTGAAGCTCTTCCCGGCACCCTGCCGGAGGGGAGATCATCACCGGAGGGCTCTACATCACCATGCCTGCCTCCGGAGTGATGCGTGAGTAGTCCACCCCTGGACTACGGGTCCATAGCAGTAGCTAGATGGTTGTCTCTCTACCTTGTGCCTCCATGTTTAGATCTTGTGAGCTGCCTAACATGATCAAGATCATCTTATTGTAATGCTAGATGTTGTGTTTGCTGGGATCCGATGAATATTGATACCATGTTTATTCAAGTTGTTTATCTATGTGCTCTTGATCTTGCATGCTCTCCGTTGCTAGTAGATGCTTTGGCCAAGTAGATGCTTGTGACTCCAAGAGGGGGTATTTATGCTCGATAGTGGGTTCAGTCTCTAGATATCTGGATCAGTGACAGAAAGGTCTAAGATGGTAGATGTGCTGTTGCTACTAGGGATAAAACATTGGTGCAGTGTCCAAGGGCACTTGTATTGATTACATTACACACTTTACTTCATGCAATAATCTGTTGTTAGCAACTTAATACTGAATAGGATGCGGATGCTGCCTTGAAGGTGGATTATTTAGGCATAGATGCGTTGGAATAACGGTCTATGTACTTTGTTGTAATGCCCAACTAGATTTCATAGTAGACATCTTGGCATGTATTGCATTGTTATGCCCTCTCTATTTGTCAATTGCCCAGCTGTAATTTGTTTACCCAACATGCTAGTTATCTGTTCTGAGAGAGACACCACTAGTGAACTGTGGACCCTGGTCCAATTTCCTCATACTGTTTACACAACCTGCTGCAATCATCTGTTTCCTGTTACTTGCTGTTTTTCCTGCTGTTTTCCACACCATACGTTTAACTCTTTGTTTCTGCAAGACCGGAGAGATTGACAACCTCTCTGTTTCGTGTTGGGCAAAGTTCTGGTTTGTGTCTGTGCAGATTCCACGTTGGTGCAAGCTCCCTAGCGCCAGGGGGAGTCAACATCAACAACCTTCCGATAGATCGTCAAGTCCTACTGGATTGATAACCTTGGGTAGATTATTCAAGGGAAAACTTCTGCTGTCTACATCATAACCTTCCTCTTGGGGTTCACCAACACGTAGCCATCAAGCTGTTTTCTGGCGCCGTTGCCGGGGAAGTACTCATCATCACCATCATCATCATCCTCAAATACTCTCCCGTCAACCAGGCACCAGCTGTTTTCTGGCGCCGTTGCCGGGGACTTGGAGGCTATTGGAAAGGGGAGTCTCTCAGTTCCAATCTCTTTACTTTGTTTTTTGTCTTGTTTTAGTTTTGTTTTGCTTGCTGTTAAAAATCAAAAACCCAAAAAAATTAAATTCCTGCATCTAGTTTTTAATTTCGAGTTGCCCTGTTGCTTGTTTTAGTCTTGCTAAAATGAGTAATCCTGAAAATACTAAGTTGTGTGACTTTACTAGCACAAACAACAATGATTTTATCTGTACACCCATTGCTCCACCTGCTTCTAAAGCAGAATTTTATGAGATTAAGCCTGCACTGTTAAATCTGGTTATGAAAGAGCAATTTTCTGGTGTTAGTACTGATGATGCTGCTGCCCACTTAAACAACTTTGTTGAACTTTGTGATATGCAAAAGTATAAGGAGGTAGAGAGTGATATTATTAAGCTGAAATTGTTTCCTTTCTCTTTAAGAGGAAGAGCTAAAGATTGGTTGCTATCTTTGCCTAGAAATAGTATTGATTCCTGGACTAAATGCAAAGATGCTTTCATTGGAAAATATTATCCTCCTGCTAAAATTATCTCTTGAGAAGTGGTATTATGAACTTTAGGCAACTTGATAATGAGCATGTTGCCCAAGCTTGGGAAAGAATGAAGTCTTTGGTTAAAAATTGCCCCACTCATGGACTGACTACTTGGATGATCATCCAAACCTTTTATGCAGGACTAAATTTTTCTCAAGGAATTATTGGACTCGGCTGCTGGAGGGACCTTTATGTCCATCACTTGGGTGCTGCTACAAAGCTTCTTGATGATATGATGGTAAATTATTCTGAATGGCACACTGAAAGGGCTCCAACTGGTAAGAAGGTAAATTCTGTTGAGGAAATTTCCTCCTTGAGTGATAAAGTTGATGCTATTATGACTATGCTTTCGAATGGACATGGTGTTGTGGATCCAAATAATATTCCTCTTGCTTCTTTGGTTGCTCATGATGAGAAAAATGTTGATGTAAACTTCATTAAAAATAACAACTTCAACAACAATGCTATAGGAATAATTTTGGTAGCAACAATTATAGGCCATATCCTGCTAATGGTAGCAACTCTTATGGCAATTCCTACAGTAACAATAGAAGTGTGCCCTCTGATCTTGAAGTCATGCTTAAGGATTTTATTAGCACACAAACTACTTTTAATAAAACTGTTGAGGAAAAGCTAGGAAAAATTGATACTCTTGCTGCTAAAGTTGATAGTCTTGCTCATGATGTTGAAATGCTGAAAATAAAAGCTATTCCTAGTGATATTAGAGAGAGTAAAACACTCAATGCTATCCAAATTAAAATTGATAATAACATTAGGATGCTTGCTGAACTTCATGAAAGATGGGAGAGAGAAGAAAGAGAAGCTGAAATTGCTGAACAAAATAGTGTTGTTAGAGTTTGCACTATTTTTACTAATGAAACAAATGATGCCTCACATGCTAATGCGCCCCCTACTGTTAGTGAAAAGATAATAAGTGTTGGAAATGTCTCTACTACCTCTACAAAAAGTTTAAATTGCCTGATAGCACTACTTTTGTTCCTAGTAAAAGTGCTGAAATTTTTAGAGGTGTTGGTGATAATTGCTCCATTGTTTTTGATGACAACAACTTCAATTTCGAAAATTGTAACATAACTGAAGTCATCATGTTCTTGCAAAAGCTAGCTAAGAGTCCTAATGCTAGTAAAATAAATATGGCTTTTACTGAACATATTATCAAAGCTCTCATGCATGCTAGGGAAGAAAAATTAAAACTTGAAGCTTCTATCCCTAGGAAGTTAGATGATAATTGGGAACCTGTTATTAAAATGAAACTGAGTGAGTTTGAATGCAATGCTTTGTGTGACCTTGGTTCTTGTATTTCGGTTATGCCTAAAAATTTATATGATATTCTCAAGCTTGCACCTTTGGAAAAATGTCATTTGGATGTTCACTTTGCTGATTCTTCTATGAAGAAACCTTTAGGAAAAGTTGATGATGTTTTGATAATGGTTAATAACAATCTTGTCCCTGTTGATTTTGTGGTTTTGGATATTGAATGCAATCCTTCTTGTCCTATTGTTTTGGGAAGACCTTTTCTGAGAACTGTTGGTGCTGTTATTGATATGAGAGAGGGGAATATAAAATTTCAATTCCCACTCAAGAAAGGTATGGAACACTTCCCTAGGAAGAAGATGAAATACTCACATGATACTAGTGTCAAGACAAATTATGGTTTTGGATTTTCTGGTCTTGACAATACTTGATGCATCTCTTCATGCCTAGCTCAAAGGCATTAAAGAAAAGCACTTCTGGGAGATAACCCATGTTTTTATTTGCTGTTATTTTTGTTTTCTTGAGTCAAGGATGCTTGTTTACCTCTGTAGCAACTCCTTTGTATCTTTTATTTGCTGTTTTGTTGTGCCAAGGAGAGTTACTAATGCAAAGTTGGTTTTTATTTTCGGGACTGCATTGGGACAGATTGCTGTTCGTCACCGTTTAATTCAGTAGAAAATCAGAAAAAATCGAAAAATGCTGAAACTTTTTGTGCATGTTCCTGATGATGTTACGCAACTTTCATTATTTCAAAAGTTTTTCATCTGAGCATCGTAAGTGCCTCGAAAAAATTCGTCATTACAGACTGTTCTGGTTTGACAGATTCTGTCTTTTATTTTGCATTCTCTCTTTTACAAGTTTTTAAGTGGTTTCTTTTCGTGTAAAAGTGCCCACTTGAGCCTAGTAACAGTGGCTAATGTTTAAAATAGTTGGCTTGTGAGTTTTGTCTTTGCTAGAACTTTGAAGTATTATCTTTTAGTGCACTAACCTGCTAATGAGAAAAGCTGTTAAGTTTTGGTGTGAAGGAAGTTTTCAAGTGTTGATAGAGGAGAATGATATTACATGATCAAGAAGAGTGAAGAGCTTAAGCTTGGGGAGGCTTACCTCCCCAGCATATTTCAAGAAGACTCAAGCATCTAAGCTTGGGGATGCCCAAGGCATCCCCTTCTTCATCTACAAATTATCAGGTCATCTCTAATGGTGCTATATTTTTATTGCTTCATGCTAGTGTACTCTTCCTTGGAGCGTCAGTGTGTTTTTGTTTTCAGTTTGTTTTGTTTTGTTTGCTGTGCTATACTTGTTGGATCCTAGCATTCATGTTTGGGAGAGAGACACGCTCCACTTTTTCATTAGAATACTCTTGTGCTTCACTTATACTTGTTGAGTATTCCTGTCTAGTTGCTGTTATTGCTGTTAGCTCTCAGTTTTTCATGTATCTCTTGTTAGAGCTTTCAGTTTCTTTTGAAGAAAGTACTCTCTTGCTTCACTTATATCTGTTTGGAGAGTTGTCAAATAAGTTGATTGGTGTTTGGTTGGACCAGAAAAATGCTATGCATGTGGTAGTGGTATAAAATGCTTACATGAATCTTTTTAGATCGTTGTCTTGAGTAATTTGATGCTTGCCAATTGTTTTGAGCTGTCAAGTAATTAATGTTTAAGCTTGTGCATCATGTAAGTAATGGCTATTAATGAAGAACTACTATAAGGATTTTCTGCTATAATAATCTGTTGCATATTGGAAGTCCATAGTAGTCTAGATAATTTTTGGATGAAGGCTATGTGTTAACAAGGAAGACAGTGGGAGTCTATGGTTCGTCAAACCTTGTGTTTTATGTACACTCTTGCTATTCCAGTTGATAATGATGTTTGCTTATAATAACCTTGCTAGCCTAAACTCTGTACTAAGAGGGAATGCTTCTTGTACATCCAAAACCTTGAGCCAAATCCATGCCACCTGTGTCCACCATACCTACCTATTATGTGGTGTTTTCACCATTCCAAGTAAATTTCTTCATGTGCTATCTACTAACTACTCAAAACTGTTACATTTCCTTTTTGTGTCACTACTTGAAAAGCTCATAAGGACGTAGTAGTGAGATTTGTCATCTTCCATGCTAATTAATTTACAAGGATTGGCAGCTTCATCTGCTTCTCCACCTTTTATTTTGCATTAAAGAGCTGGTTAGTCCACCCTATAAATAAATAAATAGACACTCCTCCATGGTGAATGTTGGTGGGCACCCGAGGATTCGGTTAGCCATGGTTTGTGGAAAGTAAATGGTTGGGAGGAGTGTCACCAATAAGTGCTTGTTACAAGTGCAGTCCTAAAAACTCTCGGAACCGCTCTAAAAGTTAGTTAGCCATGGAAGATGACAAGTACCTGCTATTTGATTTGTTGACACCTGTATACACCATTACCTTACAAAACAATATTTTATGCTCTCTATATGCCTTCGGGAACTACAGCTCTAGCACATGATGTTAATCCCTGCTTCCCTCTGCGAAGGGCCATTCTTTTACTTTTATGTTGAGTCAGTTTTCCCACTTCTTTCTGTCTACTTAAGCAAACATCATTGTCAACTCCAGTATAACAGTTTTTACATAACTTTGTGTTTGGTTGATCATATTCTTTGCATTGACATTATCTATATGATATACATGTTGAAAGTTGAAGCAAAAGCTGAAGCTATTATCTTCCTTTGTGTTGATACAAACACTTTCATGTTGAGAATTATTGCTGCTGTGAACTAACTATTATGTTAGACTATTATATCTCTAAATGTTTTATAGTGTTATTCATGAAAGTTTGCACTTGTGTGATCACTTATGTTTACTCTTTATTTACTTGCTTGCAAACTATAGACCATTGGCTTGGATCACTTCATTCAGATCATGTGCATTACATTGTTATTTGATCAAAGATTGTGTTGGTAGCATGTCACTTCAAAAATTATCTGTTTTTATCGTTTACCTACTCGAGGACGAGCAGGAACTAAGCTTGGGGATGCTTGATACGTCTCAAACGTATCTATAATTTTTGATGTTCCATGCTGTTATTATATCAATTGCTACATGTTTTGGTTACTTTATATCATTTTTATGCATTTTCTGGGACTAACCTATTAACAAGATGCCACAGTGCCAGTTCCCTGTTTTCTGCTGTTTTTGGTTTCAGAAAATCTATTAAGGAAATATTCTCGGAATTGGACGAAACAAAAGACATCGTCAATAATATCACGAGGAGATCACGGAGTCCAAAGGGGAGTCGGAGCAGACCCACCAGGGGGCCACGCCACACTAGGGCGCGGCCCAGGGTGGGCCCGCGCCCCCCTATGGCGTGGTGGCCCCCCTCGGCCACCGACGCCGCCTCTTCGCCTATATATTCTCCGCGACGCGAAAACCCTATTACGGTCGATCATATTCCACGAAAAGTTCCGTCGCGGCCGTCATCGTCAATCTCAGATCGGAGGAGTTCTGAAGCTCTTCCCGGCACCCTGCCGGAGGGGAGATCATCACCGGAGGGCTCTACATCACCATGCCTGCCTCCGGAGTGATGCGTGAGTAGTCCACCCCTGGACTACGGGTCCATAGCAGTAGCTAGATGGTTGTCTCTCTACCTTGTGCCTCCATGTTTAGATCTTGTGAGCTGCCTAACATGATCAAGATCATCTTATTGTAATGCTAGATGTTGTGTTTGCTGGGATCCGATGAATATTGATACCATGTTTATTCAAGTTGTTTATCTATGTGCTCTTGATCTTGCATGCTCTCCGTTGCTAGTAGATGCTTTGGCCAAGTAGATGCTTGTGACTCCAAGAGGGGGTATTTATGCTCGATAGTGGGTTCAGTCTCTAGATATCTGGATCAGTGACAGAAAGGTCTAAGATGGTAGATGTGCTGTTGCTACTAGGGATAAAACATTGGTGCAGTGTCCAAGGGCACTTGTATTGATTACATTACACACTTTACTTCATGCAATAATCTGTTGTTAGCAACTTAATACTGAATAGGATGCGGATGCTGCCTTGAAGGTGGATTATTTAGGCATAGATGCGGTTGGAATAACGGTCTATGTACTTTGTTGTAATGCCCAACTAGATTTCATAGTAGACATCTTGGCATGTATTGCATTGTTATGCCCTCTCTATTTGTCAATTGCCCAGCTGTAATTTGTTTACCCAACATGCTAGTTATCTGTTCTGAGAGAGACACCACTAGTGAACTGTGGACCCTGGTCCAATTTCCTCATACTGTTTACACAACCTGCTGCAATCATCTGTTTCCTGTTACTTGCTGTTTTTCCTGCTGTTTTCCACACCATACGTTTAACTCTTTGTTTCTGCAAGACCGGAGAGATTGACAACCTCTCTGTTTCGTGTTGGGCAAAGTTCTGGTTTGTGTCTGTGCAGATTCCACGTTGGTGCAAGCTCCCTAGCGCCAGGGGGAGTCAACATCAACAACCTTCCGATAGATCGTCAAGTCCTACTGGATTGATAACCTTGGGTAGATTATTCAAGGGAAAACTTCTGCTGTCTACATCATAACCTTCCTCTTGGGGTTCACCAACACGTAGCCATCAGCCCACATAAGAGGGTTTGGCCCGACATGGTACACCAGAGTGTTGAATCAGGCAAAATTTACAAGGTGTCATCTTTTTATATATATATGTATACAATTGTGGTGCATAACATGTGGGGAGTTAGCCAGGGCAACACCAAGCTCCCCAGTTAGCTAGTGTGACCCACTTCATACATGCATAAATCGCTTAAGGACCGGTTCTTTTGGCGGCTTATCTGAGAAGCTGCCCCCCACTTGATGGAGAAACAACCTCCAAAATTTAGCTAGGCTTGCTAAATAGGAACCTAACATTGAGTTTGGAAGCCCTCTCAAATATTGGGTGCGGCTTCCTCAGGAAGCTGGGGGAGGGGCAGCTTATCGGAGAAGCCGCCAAACGAACTGGGCCTAAGTCTCCTACGAAAGATAGTATGCACTTAATTTTATGGCTAATATACAACTTTGATGCCACCGACGGATTCTGGTGAGTGCAGGGGTCAAATTAAGTTGATATCCATGTCCCCATGACCCGCCCTAACAAAAACATGCATGGAGAAAGAGTCGACATGCCACCCTACTTTGGTGCCAGTCAATGGGGTATAGACACACAATATGCCATGGGCCAAGGTTTGGCCTGATACGACGCGATGGAGCATTTGAATCCCACCAATGGAGTATATATATGGTGCAACATTGAAAGAACCCAAACCAAACTCATGGTCAACATATAATTACGATCCGCACGAATATTATGCACTTGTTTGAACTACCACTTCCACGCTACCACAGTGGGAATTATGTGAGAACTTGGGGGGTCAAAGTTACACAAAGAAGGAGAAAGTCCATATTAGTCACCTCTACGCCGTTCAAAGGGTAGATGCCGTGGGCCCATAGATCAGAGTGTAGCTCAGGATATAATATATTTAAACTATAATTTTGCACGTTTGTGATATATAACATTGACAACATGTAAGTTTTTTTTGGCGTTTTTATGAATTTGTAACCATGGTTGTGCAACTTTCTAATGAAGGGTTCAGTGCAGCCCCGAGAGCAAGAATGGCCACTCTCAAGTCTCAAGTGGTATGGCACGTTTAGAGACAACGAAGGAGCAGCAATTTTTTTTGAACAGGATCAGTCCCGAAGGACGGAGGAATCCATTAAATAAGACTGTAAGAGTGTGTTTGTTAACTAAATCCATTCGGATAGAATGTAGCAATTCCATCTCTAGGTTTGGTAATTGATGGAACAGAACGGTGTCCCCCAACAGATACAAAATTACAACATACAAAAATGACCACCAAAAGATACAAAATTACAACCCTGTTCTTGAATTTGCAGAGGGGACCTTAAAACTATGAATGGGCAGTGGATGATAGGAGCGGAGTTGAAAACATGCCTTGCCAAAATAGCGGTGTCGAAGGAAAGCAATACTGACACATGGGCCCGGATTCACCTATGAATATTTTGTCTCTCGTAAAGTAGTACTGTACTCCGTACTCCGCACTCGGCTTCCCAGTGTTTCTCTTCGCACCTGTTTGACAAGATTGCTCCATGCCTTTGGTAGTCTGGGATTACGCAAACCTGCAGAGCGCCCCACACTCAAGGTCGTTCCTTTTCTCACACACTTTCATCGGTTTCTTTCGTCTGTTTACCCTGTGCAAACATGTCATGCCATGAGCTTTGATCTGTATAGTGCAAGGGCGGTCATCTGGCCTGCGGCCGCTTCGTCGGCGACCTTTCCGGCAAGCAGTGTGAGATGTGCGAGCACGGTAGCGGTGGATTCGACCACGAGACAGCGTCGGGCGTCGTCATGCAAGTTCCGATGGTGGAGTGGCCCCACGACGGCTGCCATTGCTTTGTCCCCTACAACGAAGTCGACGGCCACATGATCGCCTGCCCGCCCGGCCCGTGCACCTGCACGGAGCCCGACTGCGACTTCGCCGCCCCGCCAACATCGCTCGTCGTCCACTCGAAGTGGCCCACTCGCTCACTGTGCGCATGTTACCGTATGGCATACCCATACTGTCGCAGGTGACGGCACCGGCGCCGGGCTCTCCGAGTCGGCGGCTCGTCGGCCAAGGAGAGGATGGCGCCATGTCGTCGTGTACATCGCCAAGCTTGGCTTGTCCACCGGTGTGTCTTTGATGTGCGCCAGGTCGGATGCGTGCTTGTTTCCGCGGTATAAAGTGAGGATCTGGGCTAATAGCCCACGGCGGCATTCCTTGGAGTACTATGGAGAGACATCGTGAGGGCGGAAATCGAGGCGTCGAGCAGCGCGACGCCGAGCGACGTTGCGTTTGAGCAGCTCGGGGCGTACCTTGCGGTGCCACCGGGGTTCTGCAGCTTGGTGCTGGACCGTCCAAGGAGCTCCATTTCTACATTTCGATCGCAAAGAACACCTTCTGATCCCGAAATATCCAACTAATGATACTTATGCGTGTCATATTGTAGTTAAATACTCCCTCCGTATATAAAATAATGTCTCAACTTTGTGTAAATTTACATGTATCTACATACTAAAATATGTCTAGATACATGCATATTTAGATAAAGTTGAGACATCCTTTTATGTACGGAGGGAGTAGTTGGAGACAAGGTCTCTTCACCTTATATGATACTTATGCGTTTGAGATGGATGTTAGAATTCCTGTAAAATACCACGAAAACGTAGGAAAGGAACCTTTCCTCCGAATGGGTACCCTCGGTTCCTTTGTTCCGAACGCAGCGGTAGGGAAAAATTCCATAGGAACTCGCCAAACCTGCAAAATTCCTTTACAATTCCTTTGTTCCGAACAGGCCCTTATATACTGTAGTTGTCCACAATCAATAAAAAACGTTTTTACTCTTTGGTTTCTCTCTTGCATGTAGCAATATGACAAGACACGTGGGGCTAAAGTTTATACAGTAGGGCTTGTTTGATTCAAAGAAACTTCATAGGATTCTTATAGGAATTTATCCCATAGGAATTTTTCCTTTGCTAGTGGTTTGATTCATAGGATTAGTTCCTATAGGAATTTTTCCCATAGTAATCTTTGTACTACTTCCTATAGGAATTCTAACATTCACTCAAAGCTCTTTTTACAATTCCTTTGATGGAACCAAACAAAGTTTGGTACATACCAAATCCTATAGGATTGGAATGTGCATGACATATCAATCCTATACTTTTCCTATTCCTATGTCTTTCCTACCCTACAAATCAAACAAGCCCACATTGTGGAGAATTTTATAGAAGTATTGCGCGCTATACAGCTAATCGTTTTTTTTACATGCTATATAGCTACTCCTACAGTCTACCGCAGTACAGTAGTTACTCGGCACACTCGGCGCACATCGAGAGTTCGAGACTCTCGCACACAAAGGCTACTGACAACGCATTGGGTTCCTCGCCTCTCCTTCGCGGAGAAGGAATCGTACTGCAAGGCATTGGGTTCTGCGACTCTCTCTTCACGGAGAATGTGTATGTTTGTCAACTATTTTTTCAGATTTTTTCGAAAATTCTATAAAGGCCATAGTGTGGCGTCGGTCGTGCTACATATAGATAGGGCATTCTATAACTGGTCCAGTATCTAGGTAGTAGCCAGATGGAATCCCCTCTTCGCCGCCCGTTCCCAAGAGGCCCCTTCCCAAATTCCCAGAGATGGAGCTTAGATCAAACATGCCGGAAATCCATTTTGTCTCGTACTGTAGTTCTAGATGCTCCTATTATGAAAAATCATATTTCACAATGTCAAAAAAGTTCATAATAAATCGGGTGTACATATAGATATATTATGAAGGCACACAAAATTGTATTTCATATTTTTGACATTTTAAAATGCAATTTCTACAATGGGACTAGATGGTCCTACGAGCCAAAACACCGTTATGTAAAACATTTTTTATTTTTTTCAAAATTCGGATATACATCAGGACATTTTGTGTTAGCACAAAAAGTTTAGTGGTAAAAACACATTTTTTATCTGTGCAAAAGTGACAAAAAAATGTCTTGTATAAATTCATTTTGGAGCAGCAGGATTTGTCTTTTTTGCACAGTCACAACAAAATGTGGAGTAGCTTGGATACTGGTTTTCACCGAGCAGTGGGAGGCCGGCCGTGTGATGGCGAGACACGTCTGTGATCGCGAGTGACCGGTGCGCTGAGCTTGTTCTCACTCTTCTCTCTCACCCCACCGCTCTGCACCTCTGCCTCTCTCCAACCCAGCCTTCTCGTTCTTCTCTCTCACCCCACTCTGCGCCTCTGCGTCCAACCCAACCGTCTCGTTCTTCTCTCTCACCCCACTAACGGCTCTGCCTCTCTCCAATCCAGCCGTCTCGCTCTTCTCTCTCACCCACTCTGCGCCTCTGCGTCCAACCCAGTCGTCTCGTTCTTCTCTCTCACCCCACTCTGCGCCTCTGCCTCTCTCCAACCCAGCCTTGTCTCGTTGTTCTCTCTCACCCCATCGCTCTGCGTCTCTGCCTCTCTCCAACCCAGCCATTGATTTGACTAGAGCTTGGGACTCTAAATTTACTACAGCAAGATCTATTGCGTGCTAGCTAGGCTAAACAGCTACGTACCACTTCTCGTAGCGAGCGAGTTCTTGGTGTCCGTTCCAGAAGACTATTCTTTGCGTCCCCAGCAGCTCATATAAACGGACATCCAAAGAAAATATAGACATGCCCAAAAAACGTCCCCAACAGCTCATCTATCGCGTCATCTATCGATAGATGATCCTCCAACCCTCGGACGCGTCATCCACATGTGGAGAACGCTTGGAGGATCATCCAAACACAACTTCTCGCTCAGATTGGCCAGATTCGAGTAGGTGGAAAGAAAACTGTTGAATGATAGTTATAAGATAATACTCCCTCCGTCCCAAAATCATAGTTATCTAGCCATGAAACATGTATAGATACATCCACTTTTATGCAAATCTGAGACACTTATTTTAGGACGGAGGGAGTACTAAAATATACGAGAGCGAATATAGATGTCCTAAATATAGACGTTCTACTGGAAAACTGGGAACATCTGGAGTAAAAGAGAATGTTTTTAGATGATCTTCTATATGGAGATATAGATGACAAAATTTAGTTGAGCTGCTGGAATGCTCGCTGCGGAAGCGGGTCCTATGACGTACGGCGCCCTGATGTAAGGTCACTAACATGTGGCCCCCTGTCCGGTTGACCTACATGTCATTGTCCATCACGGCAACATGCCGTAGGTGTAGGATGGACGGACTAGATTGATCAAGACGGTTGTCTCATGTAAGAATTGACCCGTCCAACCTGCCTTGCGTGGCTTGTGCCTTGGGCATCCGCAATGTGCAGAAACAACACCACAAGCCCTACGTGGCAATGCCTGTGGTGTGCTATATACATTGTGGCAAAAATAGAGTTGTCCACAAGCTTGTGGTGCACCTTAAGCCTATGGTTCACACCCACAAGCAATAGAAGAATGACTTCCTCTCTCCTCTCTCTCATGCATGTAGCAACATGACAAGATATGTGGGTCCTAGCTTATGGCTAAAGTACACCTTATGCATTCAGCTCACCTCTCCGGCTATTCATCACTTTGTTCCTCTTGCTCGCCTCGCTCCAGACTCCACAGTCCAGCTCCCTTCTCTCACCGTCTCATGCCAATCCCCCTGGTTGTTCCTCCTTCCTCCAGAGATCGATCTCCTGTGTGATGGCGGCACAGCAGGATCGGCTCGCGGGAGAGCTAGGCGAGTATAGGAGTAGCCTAAAACACTTCCGCCACAAGTCTCCGCTGAGGAGAAGCACAGCCAGCCTACATAGCCCAGGATCCAGTTCGACGGTTCATCCCATCCACGTCCTCCAGGGAACCGATGTAGGCACCCTCCATTGGTTTCTTCATCTTCTTCTTTCGCTGCGGACTGTACTGATGGATTTGCCGTGCAGCGTGTTCTTGCGGGAGTAGCGTCTCTCGCTGAGACTTTTGAGGCGAACGCCACCAACTTGAGGGCTAGGTTGGAGAGAGATGTCGTCTGGCTACGAGCTGAGGCGGCGATGAGGATGGAGCAACTGGCCCGGCTTCAAGATCAGTGTCGTCGCTTCCGATCTAAGTTGGTGGAGAAGACGGATGACGTCTCCAACCTTCGCGCTGAGCGCGATAAGTTGAAGGACGAGGTCGCCCGCCTAGCCAAGCTGCAGCAAGAGTATAATCGCCTCAACGGGGAGGACGATGATATGCAGGACGATGTCGCCTACCTTACCGTTGAGCGCGATAATCTGCTAGAGGAGTGTGGTCGCCTCCGAGATGATTTGGCGAAGGCACAATCTTTTGGGTACAAGTCGTCGAAGGAGAAGACGGATCTCCAGTTAGAGTGCACAATCCTAGGCGATCGTGTCGCTCGGTATTCGCGACAAGCTGCATCAAACGGCTGGTACCGTGCACCTTGGCTGGCAAAGGAGGATGATGGATCCCAGCCCCAGAGGTCGCCCGCCGAGAAGTAACATGTGTGCTTTTGAAGTGGATGCTCCAAAGCTTTGTTGATGTTACTTTGTTCCGAAAAGTTAGGTGTCGTCCTTTTTATGTTGTTTCTCTTCGTCTGTGAACATTAGCAGTTGCCATGTAGGGGCTTCCCAGTTTCAGGAATCAAGATGTATGTGTGCTATGATATTAAGTAAATGTGTTCTATGATATTATTTTTAATTATTTGGTCTGAACATTATGATATTTTTAGTTCAGAATTTGTACCAACCCTGACCATTGGATCCTGATACGCAAACGAAGCTTTGTCCGTGCTATGACCATGGTTTTAAAATTCATCGAGATTTCGTCTAATTTCAGTGATTGCGGGTACACACTGAAATAATTCACTACTTTCAGTACTCCTACACATGAATTCAAAACATTTTTTTTTTTGAATATTTAAATGAACTTTAAGAGAAAATTTTGGTCATTTGTCCGAACCGAAAACCGAAATAATTGAACACTGAATTTTAGTGATTTCAGTAGGGCTCCTTTAATTCATAGGATAGGAAAAGTGTAGGAATAAGAATCCTATAAGGATTGGGATGACATGTATATTTGAATCCTATGGGAAGAGCAATTGCCTTTGTGATCGTGGTGTAGGAATTTTTCCATAAGGTTAGAGCTCATGTTATTTTCCTATGGGATTTGCATTACAAGATTCTTATAAGATTATTTCCTATTGGATATGATCCTATGAATCAAACGACCACCAAAGGAAAATTTCCATAGGATTTCAATCCTACACAAATCCTATGGAAATCCTTTGAATCAAAGGAGCACGTAGTGTCTCAAACCTTTCTGAAACTGAAATTTGAAACCATGGCTATGATAGGCCGTTGATGTAGGACGTGGGGGACCCCTTCGAGCAAGGCCAGGCTGATAAGCGTGAAAAAACTGTTTATGTATCTTATACTAAAAGTTAATGTGTCTATACAATGGAAAGCGGCTCCTCTGACGTATGGACCACTGACGTGAAGTCAATGACATGTGGACCCCAAGCCTAGAGGCCCCACATGGCAGTGTCCCTCACGGCACCATGCGCTCCGTTAGCCCAGTCCCTATACAATTAACTTTTAAGTATTATAATTTTGTAAGTTAATGTGTCTATACAATTAAAAGAGGAGTACTTACAAATCGTGGATATTCTGAGGTAGGGTTGAAAACGGAACAGAAACATGCTTTTTTATTGTTTTCGTTTCCGTTTATTTCGCCGGAATCAAAAACGATATCGGAGAGCCGAAAACAAATATGAAGCGGAAATTCCCGAAAATGAATACGCTACGAATACACAGATTGTTAGGGATTAGGCTTAGAAAAGTTAGGATCATACAAAATATTAATGCTCATATATTTAGTGATTAAGCTTAGGATCATACAGTACAACTCTAAGGTATATCGGCATTTTAGATGCTCCTAGATTTTGCCCGACCTCAGGTTTTTTCGTCCTCCGCCAAGAGCAGCTGGTCTAGGGGTTATCCAAGAGCATTTTTATATTTGCTACCAATTTGTAAAAAATGCTTTTCTTTGCAATATGGGCCAATAAATAAGCTCCAAGAGCATCTGTATAAATCCCCCCTCCATGTTTCTGAAAAGCTTGATAAACTATAGAATTCTATTGCCAAACATGCAAATCCAAAGCCGAATTAGAGCATCTCCAAGAGCATTTGTGAAAATGGATTGGTATAAGTGTTTTAGCAATAGGCGAGAGAAGGTTTACAATTTCCATTTTACTCTCAGCTTTGCAACAAGCATTTGTATATAGTGGATTGCTAAAACTAGATTAATGCAGCCTCTTCGGGGTCCTTCGAGGCCCCTCTCATTGTTTAAAAAAGTAAGAAAAAATAGTTAGGACTGTGTACAGTAGTAATTTAGTTTTTTTTAGTATTTTGTGTCAAACAAAAGCGAGACCTGAGAGAGAGAAAAGATAGGTCCGGGATTTCCAAAATATAAGACTTTCTAGCCTTTTTCTGCACACATGTATTTAGACATGTTTTAGTGCAAGGTTCACATTCTCTGAGAGAGAGAAAAGATAGGTCCGGGATATCCATAGTACTGCTTGTTTTCAACCCCGCACAGTCTCACCACTCCTCCCATTCGGACGCGGCGCGGCGGCGTTCGGCGACAGTGGTGGCTTTGTCCGGGCAAGATAGCGCATCTCTTCTGCCTGAGCACGGCGGCTCCTGCTGGTCGTCCTCCTCGCCTCCACAGATCTGGTGGCGTCGAGGAGGAGGTGGCTCTAGATGCGAGGGCGAATGCATTCGGCTTCATCTTCCTCCACTCTTCATATTGATCCACACCGAGGTGGAGAGAGGGAATCTCGGTGACTGATTTGTGCACATCAGGAGTGGCAGAGGTCTGTCTGCGGGCGGCGCAGCTGCCTTCTCGGAACCTATCGGACTGGAGGACGACCCTGACCTCCCGTTGGCTCCAAGGTATAAATCTTGCTGTTACTTGTCTTCGTCCCGTTGAACTATGGTTTCTATGTAGCTAGGGATACGTTGATTGTGGTGATTTGGTAGACCAGCTCCACAGAGCTCGCATTTTGAAAATCGCAAAAAACATATTTGCTACGTCCCGGAGTAGTTTCGAAAAAATGTGAAACAAATACTAGGAGTAGAACGTGATTACTTTTACCAGTGTGCAAATTATCAAGGGAATATAATCTATATTTTGGTCTATGTAAAAATGGAAAATATTTGGATCTGAGACATGAACAGTGCAAAATTCTTTTTTTCAGATTTGTTAGGATTTTTCATCTTTGTGTCGACCGGAATACAAAACATAACACGGTAAAAAATTTGCAGAACAGTCGAATACGTTATTCTCAACATCTAGTATTTATTTCAGAATTTTATGGAACTTTTAAGATATCGATTTATTTTTATTAAAAAAGTCTATGTGAAGCCCGTACTCCAAAGCCACATTCCGGGGATACATTGTTCTTGCAAGAATCATACTTTCTGCTATACCGTATTCATAGTAAGTCATGTGGCTAAAATATATGTACTCCTATGAAAACAGGAGTGATCTATTTCGGTGACACCGCACAAAAATGCAGATGGTTGGGGGGGACACCACTTCACCAGTGCTGAGGGAAGGCAATGAGATGGCTATGGTGTCCTTGACTTGTCGTCTCCCAAGCTGAGGCCGTGTAGTGTGGTTTCTCTCTTCTACTTCTGCGCTCTTGCCTAGGGTCATTGTATACCCTAGTTTGTGATGTAGATTGCGGGTGTCTCTGGAGCCGCTGGGGTCTGGCAGGAGAGCAAGCCTGCAGTTTGTTGGATTGCCAAATATGCAAATCCAAAGCCAAATATGCAATTGCTAAAAAGTAGGAGTAGTCTCTTGAGTAGCCCCTCTTGTGGGTCCGCCACTGCCTAGAATTGGGACTCCATACACGAGCACACGGCAGTGCACTTCACGGACCCGTTCGTGTTTGTTCGTCAGTTTCACGGTCCTTTGTGCTCGATTCCAGGATTGTTTTGTAATTGGAAATTTTACAATATCGTGTACGCAAAACTATGTAACTGCCCAGTATTAATGCAGCTTCTTCGGGCTCCTTCGAGGCCCCTTCCCTTGTTCGAAGAAAAAAAGAAATAAATAATTAGGCCCTTGTGGTAATTTTGTGTTTTTTCGGAGTGTCTGTATCTGTCCAATATGTTAAACCCGGATGGGCATCGGATAGGCTGCACTAGAGGTAAAAGGAATGAAAAAAGCAGTTCTTTATTGTCTTGTGGGCCAACGTTGACAGGTAAAAGCGATGCTACACACCGCAACCCACACACACCGATTCCATTTTCTGACCCGTCTTCCTTTGAACCGACGCAACGCTGTGGCTGGTCTTAATGCAGCTTCTTCGGGCTCCTTCGAGGCCCCTTCCCTTGTTCGAAGAAAAAAGAAAGAAATAATTAGGCCCTTGTAGTAATTTTGTGTTTCTTGGGGGTGTCTGTATCTGTGCAATATGTTAATAGATCTGGGCTTTTGTGTCAAGCAAAACCTGAGAAAGAGAAAAGATAGGTCCACTACTCTGTCTTGTCCGTCTCCGTCATCACTCCTTATCCCCGATTCTGTTTTGTCTTTCCTCTGTTTCAACCCCGCACCGTCTTACCAGTCCTCGCATTCCGACGCGGCGCGGCGGCGTTTGCCGATACTGGTGGCCTCATCCGGTGCAAGATAGCGTATCTGTCCTGCCTGGGCACGGCCGCTCCTGCTAGTCCCCCTCCTTGCCTCCCACAGATCTGGTGGCATCGAGGAGGAGGTGGCACGGGAGGCGAGGACGAATGCGTCCGGCTTCATCTTCCTCCCCTCTTCATACAGATCAACACCAGGTGGAGAGAGGGTATCCTCGGTGCCTGATTTGTGCACATCAAGAGTGGCGGAGGTCTGCCTGCGGGCGGCGCTGCTGCCTTCTCGGAACCTATGGGACTGGAGGACGACCCCGATCTCCCGCTGGCTCCAAGGTATAAATCATGCTGTTAATTGGCTGCGTACCGTCTTCATAGAAGATACATTGTTCTTGCAAAAACCACACTTTCTGCTATACCGTCTTCATAGTAAGTCATGTTGCTAAAATGTCTGTACTCGTTTGAAAACAGGAGTGATCTATTTCGGTGACACCGCACAAAAATGCAGATGGTTAGCTGGGGACATTCTCCGCTGATTGTTTCCGCAGCCTCTGCATCCTGTGGACCAGAGCACTCTGCATTTCCTAGTCGATTGGTGCTGTTAGAAGCCCTTTCAGTAGCGTCTGGACCAGAGCACCCTGTAAAATCCGTGTACGCATCATATGTTGCTGGAGTCCTTGGGGATGGGGAGGAGAGCATGCCTGCATAGGGAGTGATGGCAGACGTCCAGAATGTCATGTAGGGCTTGCTCCTACTCCAAGGTATAACTTGTTGTGCTACTTTTGTCTTCCTTCCGATGAAGTAGGGTTTCAATAGCTAGGGTTAAATTGTTGTGGGTCAATAAGAATTACTCCGTATGTTTTTACCTTGATTAATGGTTATTAACTAGGCGCACGTGTTGACTTTCCTCAACTAAAGTAAGTCATGTGGCTAAAATATCTGAACTCCTTTGAAAACAGTAGTGATCTATTTCGGTGACACCGCACAAAATTACAGATGGTTGGTTGGGAGGAAGCCATTTCACCGGTGTTGAGGGAAGGCAATGAGAATGATGTGGTTCTCCTCGAATACTTGTCTGCCAAGGTGAGGACGCGTAGTGTGGTTTCTCTCTTCAGTCTCTGCGTTCTGGACCAGAGCTCCCTGTATTCCCCCGTGGATTGCTGCTGGAGTCCTTGGGGATGGGGAGGAGAACATGCCTGTAGATTGTGGATTGCAGACTTCCGCAATGTCATGTAGGGTTTGCTGCTACTCTTCTTCAACAACAAACATTTCGACGGAACTCAGCTTGTTAATTATATTAACTTATTCTTTGTATTTCAAAAATACTTTTGCCGGAGGCTCTCTTGGAGAACGGACACTTCCTTTACCAGATGGAAATTTATCCTACTCCAAGGTATAACCATTTGTGCTGCTTTTGTCTTCCTCCCGGTGAATTAGGGTTTCAATAGCTAGGGTTAATTTCTTGTTGGATCACTGACACTTACGTTTTTACCTGGGTTGATGGGAATGAACTATTTTTGACTTCCCTCCACTATAGTAGTGTCATGTGGCTAAAATGTCTGAACTCCTTTGAAAGAAGGAGTTATCTATTAGGTGACGCCGCAAAAAGATGCAGATGGTTGGTGGGGAGGAAGCCATTGTACCAGTGCAGATTAAATGACACATTTGGTCCAGGGAAGGCAACAACTTTGTTGGCAGGATGATTTGGATGCTCCTCTTCTCCTTGTCTCCTGATACGTCTCAAACGTATCTATAATTTCTGATGTTCCATGTTGATATTATACCAATTGTTACATGTTTTATATACACTTCATAGCATTTTTATGCATTTTCTGGGACTAACCTATTAACAAGATGCCACAGTGCCAGTTCCTGTTTTCTGCTGTTTTTGTATTCCAGAAAAGCTAGTCTGGAAATATTCTCGGAATTGGACGAAACTTGGACATAACCTCCTATTTTTCCAACACGAAGACGGAGTCCAGAGGAGACACGGAGGGGGGCCGCGAGCCAGCCACACCATGGGGCCGCGGGGCCCACCCCCAACCGCGCCGTGGGGTGGTGTGGGGCCCTCGTGGCCCCGCAGCCGCCGCCCTTTCGCCTATTTATTCCTCCCGACGCGAAAACCCTAGATACCGAGCCATTATCCACGAAAAGTTCCAGAGACGCCGCCGCCGTCAACCCTAGCTCGGGAGGGTTCAGAAGCTCTTCCCGGCACCCTGCCGGAAGGGGAATCATCACCGGAGGGCTCTACATCACCATGCCTGCCTCCGGAGTGATGCGTGAGTAGTTCATCTTGGACTACAGGTCCATGGCAGTACTAGATGGTTGTCTCTCCACTTTATGCTATCATGTTTAGATCTTGTGAGCTGCCTATCATGATCAAGATCATCTTATTATTGTAATGCTACATGTTGTGTTTGCTGGGATCCGATGAATATTGAATATTATGTCAAGTTGATTATCAATCTATCTTATATGTTATTTATGATCTTGCATGCTTTCCGTTACTAGTAGATGCTTTGGCCAAGTAGATGCTTGTAACTCCAAGAGTGAGTATTTATGCTAGATAGTGGGTTCATGCCTCCGGTAATCTGGGAGAGTGACAACAACTTCAAAGATTGTGGATGTACTGTTGCCACTAGGGATAAAATAACCGATGCTTAGCTTAAGGTAAGCCGTTAGGTCTAATGCATTTGTTTACTTTACGCACATTACTTAATGCAATTATCCGTTGCTTGCAACTTAATACCAACGGGGAACTCGGTATGACAACCTGGCGGTGGATTATTAGTCATAGACTTAGTTGGATAACGGTCTATGTATTTTGTCGTAATGCCCACATGAATATCATAGTAATCATCATGTCATATATATGCATTGTTATGCGCTCAATATTTTGTCAATTGCCCAGCTGTAATTTGTTCACCCAGCATGTTAGTTATCTGTTATGGAGAGACACCACTAGTGAACTGTGGACCCCGGTCCATTCTTTTACACTGATAATACAACCAACTGCAAACACTGTTCCTTTTCATTCTCTGCAATTTACTACTGTTTTCCACACCATACGTTTAATCCTTTGTTTTCAGCAAGCCGGTGAGATTGACAACCTCACTGTTTCGTTGGGTAAAGTAGTTTGATTGTCTTGCGTGCAGGTTCCACGTCAACAGCCAGAACTCCTGCAACAGCTCTTTTCTGGCACCGTTGACAACCTTCAGAAGTGATTTCTTGCTCCTACTGGTTCGATTAAACCTTGGTTTCATACTGAGGGAAACTGCTGCTACACTGCTTCATACCTTTCTCTTGGGGTCTCCCAACGAACGTGTGTCTACACGCATCATCTCCCAAGTGTGGCTTCTTAACACAACCTTGTGCTCCGGACAGCTAGCACACGGATATAGGCGGTTAAGGTGTACACTATTTTCATCTTAAAATATATTTATGTCTTGTAGCATCATATTTGGCTCTTTTCAAACTATCCATCCATGTATTTTTTTACGCAGAAACGCCATGTAGATCCAAACGAGTTTTAAATGAGCTAAATACAAAGTGGGATAATATCCGTGAACCGTCGATGTTGTGATGTTTTGCTGCACTGTACAAAACACTTTTTTAATTAAGAGTGTCTTGGACACTGTGACCGAAATGTCACAGCAGTGAGGTTATTATATTTCGGCGACACCGTCCAAGAAGACGATCGAATTCATGGACTTGCCATGGCCATGTAGGCAAATGTAACAGCAATTAATTTGCCACGGTTGTGGAGACAAATGTAACAGCAAGTCATGAAGATAGGTTTAGTTAGGAATGACAAGGAGAAGTTTCAAGTAGGAGGCAATTTTGACAACTTTGACCTATTTAACAGGTTTAGCTGATAAGGAACATCTTCTGAAAATATCTGAATATCAAGTCGTGGAGCGACTGCTCCTGTTCCCAAGATAGAAATTTGGCCATCGGTTTAGTGAGATATTATTGTCGTTTTTTCATTAAATTGTGTTGATAAAGTGTGTAAACAACGAAATTGTGTATCTTGACACATTATTATAGAAATATGATACAAACATATGCACCCAACATTGATTTGGTTTGAAGTTGTTTCATTACATTAGAACTGCCAAATGTTTAGTAAATTACATCCACTTGTAGCACAGGAAATGCATGAGCAATAGAAGGCATACATAGCGACCACGGTAAATAGAAGAGTACAGCCTTTCATCTTCTATACTTCTCAGGATAAATAGAAGTGTGCAGCCTTTCATCTTCTAGACTTCTCACTTTGGCCCTGTGCTTATGCCCATCGATGTGCACCTTGTAAACAGACCAGTTGTTGACGACAACACTGCACGCGTAGCAAATCTTTACTTCACATGGGTCCGCTCTAGACTCAATGACTCGCCTCTTCTTCTCCTCCAGCACCAAATTTTGCACTCTGGTCCTGTGACATTTCCCCTCTATGTGATGATCGTAAGCAATCTGGTGTACAGTATTAAATTGCATGACTCACAAAACCTCACTTCCCTCTTGGGTGCTCTGTTGTCATGCAGCGCCTCCTTTTCACCTCCATTTGTTCCAGGGTTCCTAAAGAGATCACGCCAGCAACAGCCCTGCGTTGCAACTTCTTCAATTTCCTTCTGTGCTGCTGACCTGCGTTATGAATGCCGAGAACGTGGATCGTACTGCAGTAAACATTGCATACTGCACAGTATGCTTGCTGCATGAGTAGAGTTTTCCGATTAGATGAAGTTTTCTGTCAATAAACCTAGGCTGAGATATACAGTATATTACAATACATAATCAGGAGGTACATTAAAGTCGAAGCGAACCACCTAACTCTAACCGGGAGTGAATAGAACCTTAATTCACAGATGTGTGTTGTTTACTAACACCAGTAGAACTTTCAACGGCATGCAGCTCCCACTAAAATATAGTACCACTGAACTTAGTTTGTGTGATATCACGAATGGTTACTAGACTGACCTGACTGATAATAACACATGGCAATAATTACCATGAAAAAATAAGTAGTAAACACTATCTTTGCAAAAATTTGAAAAAAACTATCTGGTCTTACCTGCGCACAGCGCTTTGCTCCGTTCTGGAAATATGGGCCTGGCACATTGCCGGCCGCCGCCTGGGCTGCCATACCCGTCGACCAGGCTGGAGCCCGAGTTACCTGGCCGGCGCCGAAATTGTATTCCTCACGGCCGCCACCCCCGCCTCCGCCGGGAAATGCCCCGACGAGATAGCCGGAGCCTGATGAGAGGCCTTGTTGGGGCCGACGTAGTTGTTCGCTAGACCACCCACCACCGGGAACCGTAGTACTAGTTCGAGAAGTTATGTTTGTTCCGTTCCTGCAACTCAGACGTCGTAATGGCGGGCCCAGTTCCGTAGGGCTCAGGCTGGCAGTACGGCGATAGGTGGAAGGGTTGCTGGTCAGGCGGCTATGCTGAAGGTGAGCTAGACCAAAGTCGGATGGCTGATGTGCCGCGGCGGCGTTGAAGTTCATGGTGGCGAAGGTGCGGCGTGTGAGAGGGTGCGGTGTGTCGATAATGGCTCGGACATGCTGCTGGGGGGAGTATGATGGGGTTTTGTAAATTTGCGCGCCGGCGTTGCGAACAAAACAACGCGCGCTTTTCCATTTCCCAAAATTTGAATTGGTCGATGCAAAATAGCTAGCGCAAAGATGGGAACACCACTTTCTCGCTGACTTGTAGGCCCCGCATCTCTTCTATGTAATTGTTTACTTGGTCGTTGAAAAATAGCTTGCGCACAGTAGAAAATTCCCTACACTTCACCATCTGGATCCCGGTGTGGCGGCGGTGCTCACTCTAGCCTCGCCGGGAGTGCATTAACAAGGGCAGATCGCTACGTCCGTGGTAGGAGGGCGTCGGCCTCTCCCACTCCTCCCCTCTTGTGCCAGATCTGGAGAGGAGTAGGTCACTTGGGAGGCGGCCTCCTCCTTCTCTCGATCTGGATCCCCGGCGATTTAAGGTAGAAATCCTTTTATTCCGAATTAGCTTCCCTTCAGGCCAACCTAACTTATATCTGTGTTGAAAGCACAGCCCCATATGCGTGATACCGCAGAAAAAACAGTCAAATCGTACCACCGATCTGAAATTTTGAACTCTTGTTAGCGCACTGGAAATGATTTAACCCCAAAGATGTAGCATGTTTCATCTTCCTCTATAATTTTGCATTTTGGTCTTCTCTCAATGAGATTTGTTGAACTTAGCTACCATTGCGTTCATATTCCCAGTTGATGAAAATTTGATGAACTGTTGTTTCTGTATTACTTGACTTTTTAGCTCTTAGCTCTGCAAGTAATGTCCTATTATTTGTTTGTTATGCCAGGCTTATTATGTGTGCTAGTTTTTGTAACATATCATGTTCATGTTTACTAGTTGTTCTGCAGCTCTCTAATTAATGTCCTGCTGTTATTATGTGTGCTTCAGTTGTAGTCCTTGCTAACTGATTACACCCAGTATGTACATACTATGTGTAATTTTCTCTCTTCCATTTGGTCAACTAATTGATTCTACCTCATCTGTCTTGAAAACACAAGACTAGCGACTTCTGTGAGAGCACGGAAAAAACAGCCTATCATAATTCATAAGGGGGTACTTGCTATGGGCATACTACCATCCCTTGTTTGTAAATGTCCAAGCAGTTCCACTTGATCGAGTGCAACGCCAAAGATTTAACCCCCAAACGAAGATAAGATGATTTGTGTTCCTTTCTAATTTTGCATGTTATACTTCTGACACAAGTGGTGGAGTTTTATCACGTGCAGTTAGCTCTGCTGGTCCTGTTATGTTTTATTATACCAAGCTTGTTCTTCTGACCACCACAAGGATGCCATGCTATTGTTTGCTTAATAACTTATTCTATCGAACTTGTTATCCCCGTTCTGTTCTGAACCATAGCAATGCTCTGTTTGCTCCGCTATTCGGTCATGTTGATTTTCGTTTATTTTATACGAACTATATGTGCTCTATTTTCAAATAATCCATGTTAATTACTTCTGTCAGGCTATCAGCTCTTAAATTCTTCTATTGTTGCGAAATGCTTTTATTCTATGTATAGTTGGCTAAATATTTTGTGCATCATGTATTATTATCTCCTTTTCTTTTGGTTTGTAAACATTCACCAGCTACCTATCTTTGAATGTAGACGAAACACGACTAGGAGGAGAGGCGCAGGATTGTAACATCCCAATATTTTAGAATGTTTAAAAATCACTAAAATTTGTTTGGATAAAATTATTTCCTCAAAGAGTGAAGATGAATCTGAAAATATTATATTTGGGTGTTTATTAAACGCTAAAACAATATTTACAAATTGTTTTAAATTATTTGAAGCATGCTCTATTTTCAAAATTTGTTTTGATTCAGTTATATGATTTTGAAAATATGTTTAAAGTAGCTTATTTTTAGATACTGTTATGTGTGGTACTTTGTTTATGGATTTATTAAGCCACAAATTACTTTGTTAAAACCCTATTTAAAAATTGACATAAAGTGTCACTTAAGCAATTATTCTATAATTGAAAATTTTCTACAATTTTAAATATGTTGAAAACACGTCCAAGAATGTTAAAAGATATATATTATTTATATAAAATTTTAGAAGTTTATTTGACTTGTTTTGGAGTCTTAGAATGAATTAATACATACGTGAATTTAAATCTTATTTTTTAATGTCCTTGAAAACTGATTCGTATTTTTCTGGGTGTCAACATATATAAATATCCCTGTTGAATTTAATTTTGTTTTCATAAACTTGTTTGGTATTTTTCGGAGCTTTGTAACCAATCATATTTCCTAGCATCACTTGCTTATTTTATTCCTATCCAAAATCCTATACATGCAAAGTATTGGCTGTAGCCATGCACGCACATGTTCTTTTCTTGTTTGGCTTGCACGTACACACAACCTTCATCTAGCTCCTGTAAGTAACTAGTAGTACATACAGCATGAAACGATCGATCTCCTGGCACTAGCACGCTGATGGTTTCTTTGCCTTGTTCTTTCTTCTACTCGTATTTCCTATCGACCAAACCAAAGCTCAGCTAAATCAAACATCCCGAGTCAGCAGCAGACCAGCCCAGCTAGGGGTGGGCGTTCGGTCTTTTCGGTTAGTTCGGTTCGGTCTTTCCGGTCTTTAACAATTTCGGTCATCCAGAAATGATACCCGTAATAAATTCGGTCTATTCGATTTTCTGTTCTTCGGTCTTCGGTCTATTCGGTCCGGTCTTCGGTCATGACCAAATAGACCAAAATATAGGGCGCAAGAAGTGGAATCAGCGCCGGGACTGGGAAAGTGAGAAGCGATCGACTAGTCTCTCGCGCACGGGAGAATTTACAGTACGCTGGGCTGGGATACTCACTTGTTGAGCCTAGAGACTAGATGGTATACTTGGTTTAGTAGTTGGCCTATAGACTAGATGTACACATAAGCTGGGCTGGCACACAAATCCGGCCGCTTCCGTACGTAATTCACTCAAAATAAAATAAAATCGGTCTTTCTGTCTATTCGGGTTATTTATAAGTGATGACCGAATTTCAGATCTAATTTCGGTCTTTTCTAATTTGCTACCCAAACTTTTAACGGTTTTTTCGGTCTCGGTCATTTCGGTTTCGGTCTCGGTCTTTTCGGTTTCGGTTTTCGGTCTTCGGTTTTTATGCCCACCCCTAAGCCCAGCCGAGCTTGTCTCGCAGGCACGCGCGGGTCGCCAGTTCGCCCACCGCCGCGCGGCTTTCTCTGTTCCTCCACGGATGCACACATAGCAAACACAAACGGTAGCTCTTATCTGAAACTGCCGCATCAATTCGATTAACTCGGCATTCATTTTCCTGTCCCCTAGGTCGCAATGCTTCGTTCTCCCTCGCACGCACGGGCACAGGCCAGGCTGCTGTGTAGGCCAGCACGCCAAGCGCTTAACTTCTCCTTAATCTTCCTCTTCCGTTATGCACAGACAAGGAAACGCTAGCCTACCGGAAACTGCCGCCTTCATTGCTTTTCCCCGGCCAACATAATTCACCGAGTCGACTCTTCTTGCTCTCCTCTCAATCTCTCGCAGCCAGCACACACCATACCTCATATCCCATGATCCAATCTCGCGAAACTCGGTGAGACAGTCAACGGACGCCGCCACGTTCTCAGCGACTCCGGCAACGGGAGGCGAGCTACTGCGCCGGAAGAACAGACGGCAGCAGAAGGACCGATTCAGACGACCAGAAGCTGAATGCGTTGAGTGCAGCAGACAAATTTCGCAACAACATCTTCTCGGTTCATCAACTTCGTCGGACGAATTCGTCGCGTATGGTGAGAATTAGATCGATTCCTTTGCATCGTAATCTCGTATCATGTATCCCTACATCCTAGACAAGATTTTTGTAGACCATATGTGCCTTTCACCATGCCAACTCTCAGCCATGCCATCCAACATCGGCATGGTCGTGTCATCTTCACATTCAGCACAAATCCATGAGATCCTGAGCGCGTCACTTTGTGCCACTAGTCCTCCTTCCTCGATCCCGTTCTGAAACCTTCTTCAGTGGAGCTCTGTAATTCCCGTGCCGTCGACGTCTTATTCTAAATCTTACCTAGTTTATCGGACGGGTAAGTCATGTAAGTTAACTTCTAGCCTGATTCCTTAAAACAGTTAGCTCTCCTAATTTTCGCCTACCACCAGGACATGGTAGCGCATCGCATTGAAGCCGTTGGACACGCCGTCCCGACGCCATGCCGTGCACGACGCCGACGACCGCCGCCTAGAGTTTCGCCGAGGAGCACTTAAAGAGCCCGTCGGTTTCTCCATGTCAAGAAGCACGTTGAAGAACCCCATCGGATCCTGCAGCCCCTGTAGTTTGAAGATCAACTCTCGTGCGTACAGTGCCATCCCCAAAATCACTGTCAACCACTTGCATAGTCGCTGGTATGGTATTTCACTCCTGACCGATGTGATTCGTTGGACAAGATAGTGTAGCTACGTTATATATACTTAGTTGAACCAGTACTGTCTAACCAGAATCGACCACATGTGAGTCATCTTCTCTTTTCGTTTATTCTAGACACAAATTGTACTAATCTTTAAAAAATTATATCTTTCTAACCATTTGGCCAAATTTAACAAACTTTATATTCACGGATTCAGAAAAATGAGAAGAATTTAATGCACCAATAAAATTGACGGTTTGCATCGTGTATCATCATTAATTTTGCAGAACCATTTAAACCTTGTTCTGAGTGTAAAATACTTTCTGTAAATTATTTTGGAGTAAATCTTTTTGCAGTAGGTTAAATTTGGAACCCTCTGTACAGAGGAACCACATTTATAATTTGTTTAGAAATATTTTTAATGATGGAAACTTTTATTTGTTGTTTAAACCATTTTTGGTGATTTTAAAATGTTTAAAATTAATTAAGTTGCAATAAAACTGGACATGAAGCACCACATCAATATGTTTTAAATTTGATATGTTCAAATTTGTTTGATTGACCAACTTTTAACCACAATGGAAAATCCTAAACCCAATCACATTAATTCTTTTTGCATTTTGAATTGTGTGATAATCCTTGACCAAATATTTTGTGAAGACCTTGTTATGCATGGTTTGGTATGCTATGATTGGTTGAATTGATTGTTTACTATTGTGTTGTTTCTATGTATAGATTGAACGGAGTGCAACATTCCTTGTTGAAAAGAGTGTGTGAGCAACGACAACTTTCAAAGGCAAGTGGCACACCCCCATAAATTTCCTAAGTATTTTTCTATGCATGACTTAGAATTATTTCTTTATATGCATGTGTTGGATAGTATTGCTATGCTAAAACTACTATCTCCTTTTTACTAGTTGTGTCTAGAATCCTATGATAACTTAGTAGAATTATTGATGCTATGCAAATGTGTTTTATTGAAAAGATTAAATTCTACTAAGTTAAATGAACACCTGGGTGGATTTGGGCTTGATTGGCTGTTGAGAGTTGAGTGTTGTCCCGATGGGATATTCACTTGTGGATTGCCACCCAGGAACAAAGGGACCAATGTTTACTCCAAGTGAAGATTGCTTCCAGTGCAGCCACTTGGTACTATGGCTCTGCCTTGACCAAGTAAGTTCTAGGAACCTGTTTCCGGCAGTTCACAGTGGATGAATGTCTTGTATGGGTCTGCCCAGAGGAACAGGGGACTGTTTCCCAAAAGTCTCGTCTTAATCTTCTCCTTTTCCTTATCACTAATGGAGTGTAGAGGATAGTTTGGGCTGATTGAGTCAAGTGGTGAACGTGCACAACCTCTCGAGAGTGTCAAAACTAAGTACTTAGCCGTGTCCCCGGTTACGGACAATTCTGAGCAGCTGATCAAGGACGTCAACGGAGGATCCCAACATGCCAATTTCTCAAGTAAAATTTTGATGGGTGAACAAGGGTAGAGGAGACAGTGGTTTTCATGCCATGGATGTCTCGATTTGAAGAAAAATGTTTTCCAAAAGTTAGGAAAAAGTTGGCTTTATGCAAAATAGCCTTGAACTCCACCAGCCTAAATATGCATATAGGTTATTAGAGTTATTCCACTAAGTGTCCACAGAGTGTCACTTGCCAGTTCCATTTTATATGGTTCTGACCCACCTTGTTGCAACATTTTTCTTGTTGCAGGATGTTAAGACGATGAGTGAGGTTTCGTGTAAGGTTTCGAGTCTACAACCAACATGTTTCGCCTGTGGCACATGAAGATGATGGAGACTCACTGCTACTTTTATTTCCGCTGCTCTACTCTTTCAAAGCTAGCTTCGTGCTATGCAATTTGTAATGGATATTTTCCTAAGTACTGGATCCACGTGTAATAATTGATACTTTGTTGTGATATTCATCTTAAACTGTGTGTGCAAATGAATCGATCCAGGGGTTTGCACTATACACAGGGACTTGCCAATTTTTAAGTGCAGGTCCGCTACAAGGATAGAAGGACATTGATCCCGATCTTCTGTGGACTTTAGGTACAAATTCTTTTGTTCCCGATCATCGTGCCAATAAACGTTTGATCATATTTATTTGCTGTCAGTTGTGGAAGACATTTCCTCTTATTCGTTTATTATACAAAGGTTTTATATTTGGTCTGTTTTCAACCATGCATATCATACCTATGTTTATTACTTTTTGGTTTTAGCTATGCAATCCATGTCCTGATGTTATTATGGGCTTGTTTATAGTCCTTGCTAAATGATTACACAGGTGAGAGTCCTAGCTATTTCGGTGACACCGCACAAAAGCAGCCAATCTTAATGAGGAAGTTTGTTTTTGGATCTTCGTGCGGAACGTGATAGGATGCATGAGAAGAACTTCCAGTGGTCTAAGTTGGAGAAGGCTAACCTTGAGAAGATGAAGGAAGACCAGCTTTTCATGGAGAAGCTGACCGCTGACTACGCCGACTGTGGGCATGAGAACTGCTGCCTCCCCGAACAGCATTGGGACATCCACATTATGATGCATGAGCACGAAGGAAGGCTACAAATGACACGTGGCCGTATAAATGCACTAGAGGAGGAGGTCGACGACCTGTGTGCGTGGCTTAGCCGTAGAGGACGCCGTTGACTAGACCGTCTGCTAGCTGTGTTGGTGTCCTCGTTTAATTATATACATGTACCTTGAATTTCCTTCCGCCTATGTCAGGAAGGTCTCATATAATTAAGTCATCCTGCACTTATTATGTTAACCAAGTGAAGCAATTTAAGTTACTTTCGTCTTCACTCTCATCATAGTTGTGTTGCGTCTTCTGTTGTGAGTTTGAACTCGTATGTTGTGGTCTGTCATTCGAATATTTAGGCAATTGTGCGTTCTATGGAAGTGGAAGTACTCCCTCCATCCAAAAATAACTGTCTTAGATTTGTCAAAAAGTGGATGTATCTAGACATGAAACATGTATAGATGCTTCCACTTTTGTGCAAACTTGAGACACTTATTTTGGGACGGAGGGAGCATCAAATTTGAAGCATTTGGGTCATTCGTTTGTGTAGCAGTAAATTGTACATTGGGTCATTGGGATAACAAGCCCAATAAGTTCAAGTAGAGGAAGACCACTGCATTCGCCTCAGCACATTTTGGTCCATACCCAACGTGGGATGAAAAGGCCCTATGGAGCTATGGCCAGTCCAGGTGGGCCGACTACAGACGATGTAGCTAGCCTTTAGCAAGCCCGCCAATTAGGCCGATTCTCTACTCCCACGAAGAATATGGCCCATTCTGCCCAACCCATGAAGAATCTAGCCCAAACTCGCCGAACCGCACGTGAGTCATGTGATCTTAATAAACAGGTACACAATCTGGGCCAAATCTGCTTATTCTGCAGCTTCAGCCCACTTATCCCCAGTGATCTGGCCCAATGTCTGCCTATTTTGGATACGTGGAAGCGCACATGCTCGAAAATGATGGGCCCAAAGCTGATATGCGGGTCCCAGATGTGTTGATTTTTTGCTAGATTCGTAATATTTTATATACTTTTTTACAATTTATATATATCTTGAAAAAAATGTTAGGTACTGTTTGAAATAATAATTATTTTTGTTTCATTTGTAAAACAGTAAATTAGTTTTCCATAATTTATTTAATTCCTGAAAAAAATAATGTGTGGGTCCAGGTACTGACACGTGATGGCCGGTAGACACGTGTAAGAGCACGTGCGCAAAATATAGGTTGCCCTGCTGACAGGTGGTCCCCGCTAGTACTGTTTCAGTACACGTGCGGCACAGAGGTTGTGTCGGCCTGACATGTAGGTCCGTCTGCAACATCTCTAGGACTTGCATGGGAAAAGTGTGGGTCCAGGTCTGATAGCGAGGCGTCGGACAGAGATGTAGGTGCGCTTTGGGTGGGGTCCATGTGTGTCGGCTGCCGAAGCCCAGTGGCCTGTGACGGTTTGTGTCCGGGTTCGTCCTGTTCAGCCCGCAAAATAGCTTGTGACGGAAGGCCCCTTGAGATCCGTGACGGTTAAGACCATTTCGTCTGACTTTTTCCGAGCCAAGCGGGCCGCCCATGAATCCATGATGAAAATTACCGAGGGCGTCAAAAATAGTTGAGATCAGCCACGGATAGCATAACCGTGGCGACAAATCCGTCACAGAATAGAGGGATTCTTGTAGTGGTTTCTAGGGGAACATGGCAAACTTGGGCTCCAAATGATCAAACCATGTTGGAATGGGCCGATGTTTGGCACAGTGGAGCACAATGGCATTGCAAACAAACATAGACCTTGGTTTTTGGTGTTGGTTGTGGGGTATCGGGTCACCCCAGGAAAGTTAGGCGTCGAAACTAGGGTTTCTGGGGAAACATGCCAAACTTGGGCTCCAAATGAACAAACCATGTTGGAATGGGCCAATATTTGGCATAGTGGATCACAATGGCATTGCAAACAAACATAGCCCTAGGTTTGGTGTGTTGGGTGTGTGGTATAGGGTCACCCCCAGGAAAGTTAGGTGTCGAAACTAGGGTTTCTGGCGGAAACATGCCAAACTTGGGCACCAAATGATCAAACCATGTTGGAATGGGCCAATATTTTGCACAATGGAGCCAATGGCATTGCAAACAAATGTAGCCCTGTGTTTTGGGTGTTGGGTGTGGGGTACAGGGTCACCCCAGGAAAGTTAGGTGTCGAAACTAGGGTTTCTGGGGAAACATGCCAAACTTGGGCATCAAATGATCAAACCATGTTGGAATGGGCCAAGATTGGGCACAGTGGAGCACAATGGAATTGCAAACAAACATAGCCCTGGGTTTTGGATGTTGGGTGTGGTGTATAGGGTCACCTAGGAAAGTTAGGTGTCGAAACTATGGTTTCTGGGGGAAACATGACAAACTTGGGCTCCAAATAATCAAACCATGTTGGAATGGGGCAAATATTTAGCACAGTGGAGCACAATGGCATTGCAAACAAACATAGCCCTGGGTTTGGGGTGTTGGATGTGTGGTATAGGGTCACCCCCAGAAAAGTTAGGTGTCGAAACTAGGGTTTCTAACGGAACCTACGAGTCTAGGACTTTACTAAGTGCTATGGCATGTCTGTGAAGAGGGTCACACTTTTACGTACACACAATATAAGGCCACATGCAAGTTTTGAGAGATTCCGACGCTCCAGTGGTCTTTTTCCGGCGAAACCCTAGACTTTTGCTCGAAATTCTACAAGATATCAAATGTGCAAATCCAAATCAATCATAGGATGAACTAGTCTCAATAGGTGTTTTAGGTCGTAAAGATAGTGTGGCTCACAAATCAATGTAACTGGGGAGAAGACGCAGAATGTTTATACCTTTCATCGACGGTCTTCACATTTTATTGTTGGTTCCATCCTTACTCATGGAAATTTTTTAAGAATATAACTTGAACAGTGTGTATGATGATGTTGATCTCCTTCTCCTCTTTGAAACGAGCTAAAGAACATCAAAATCCGAATTGAAATGCAAAAGTTATTATCAAAACGGTGAGTAGTCATAGATCAAAGAGAGTTATGCCGAGGGCAATGCCGTCGGCATAGCTAGAAATAAAAAAATGGCAACTACGCCGAGGGCTTTTGCTACGCCGACGGCCCGGAGAGGCCTACACCGAGGGCTTTTTCTACGCCGAGGGCTAAGTCGAGGGCCGGCCTCGTCGGGTCCTACGCCGACGGCCCCGACAAAAAGCTGTCGGCGTAGCTCGCCGTTCCTGTAGTGATCGTCGATGGGCTAGGCTGTGCGACGAGGAAAAACGTTGAGTTCTCGTTCTATGGTAGATCTGGGTTTGCAACAACAGGCGAGAGTATGAGTCGTGAAAGGGGAAGAACATGTTCGGTGGGGAAAATTACTTGTCTCACTTGAGAGTATGAGTCATGAAATGGGGAAGAACATGCTCATTGGTTGATAGGAGTAAAAGCTATCAGGGAGTTACTTGTATCTAATAGAGGCAATTTACTTGCGTCCATGCTGCGACGCGGACGAATTGCGCTCGTGCTCGCTTGCTCCCGATAATTTCGTGTGTGTTAGCAGCTCGGGCAGAGCATTGAATGTTGTTGCCTTTCCTTTCACGAAATCGATATACTAACCCGTATACGTCGTACAGGAGAGAACGTGGGGACGTGCGAATTTACTGCGAGTACGGTGGGGACGGGAGTGTGTGGTAAATGCGCCGCAGCGACCTGGGCTCGTCCATGATGTACTGTTCTTCTTCATTGTTGGTGATGGCAGGCTGGGAAGTGCAGCCCCGGGCTCCGGAAGTGGGTGGCACGGTAGCACCTGTAGCAAGGGAGGTTTGGTAGGGGTGTGCACGAATGGCGCGGCGAGGTGAACCAGCCATGAGTGGGAGACGGGGCCGTGCGGTGATGCTGGCGAAGGAAGAAAGCACTCCATGAGAATCATCCCCAGCCTCGCCGACGATGGCATGTGGGACTGCATCATCGCGGTGGCGGCGGATTGAGGTATCCAAAGCGAGGACGAGAAACTCCTGGACCAGTACATAAGTATACAGAGCCGAAGGCGAGGCTAGGCGGAGAAGCAGAGCCGCGGGGCCAAACGCCCAAACTCGCATAGCAGCAGGAGAAGCAGCTAGCTTCAGGCTAGCATGGCGACTAGTACAGAAAAAAGGAGGTGCGAGTTCAGACGACTCTACGGGCGGCAGGCGCGGCAGCCTATAGAAGAAGAAAGAGGACGTGTGAGTTCTTGCCGGAGCTTGGGGAGACGACAGCCTTTAGACATTGAGCGGCGGCGGGTGCTAGGCGTCTCCCTTCAGGCTAGCATGGCGACTAGGCCAGGTCGGTAGAGGACCGATGCATTAAACTCGCTTTCCAACCGTTCGGAGTGGGAGGCAGCTCCACGCGATGGCGCGACCCCACTTCGTCTAGGATGCATGCCGTAGGATTCATCTTCGCCGGGTGGTTGGGCGGTATTCTGTGCTCGGATTACTGGATCTTATACGCATCAGATTATTATGTCTCATAAGGAAACGTGTGGACAGGAACGCACGAGAGAAAGGGAGCAGGCGCGCTCCAGCTCACTTCGGAGTTTTCGCGTCCATGCTTTGTATGTATACTATCGTCACTTTATAGCTTTTATCAACATTTTAAATGGAGGTGAAATCTTATTGTTTCCCAAATACATGATTTTTTTAGGCCGGGTGTAATGCTTAAAACTCTTAATTAATAAAATCCCTTTATCTAAAAAAAAATACATGAATTTTCACAGGAATTATTATGTTTACATGCATCGAGGTAAGAAACTCGAGTCACCATGTCAACGCACGAGCATTCAGCTAGTGTTTTCAAGTTCCAAGAGTTGCGCACTTGCCTCAGATCCATGGGTTTCTACAACGATAAGATTTATCCAATCGACGCTCCAAGAAGGCACCATCATGGTTGCACGTTAAGGGCATGTACAGCCGTAGATGTTTAGTTAAGACGCTTAGAGGAGAAAAAATAATAACAGAAAATCAGATTATCGCCTAAGCGTCCAGGCTCCCAACGCGAAGCTCCTATTTTGGGACGCTAGCGACGATGGAAACCGCTGTTTCATTGGCTCGCGCGGCCGGAAAAGAGCGCTAGCGCTCGGCGCCTAGTTTAGCGTCGACGCAAGGACAATGTCACGATCCTACACTCTCACACACCCAAACACAGAGGATACAACGATACAGGGGGCCTCGATGTCACATCGAGAAGGGGAAATCGTCCAGCACGAGGCTAGCGATGGAGGAAGAAGAGAGATCGATGCCCATCAGGGACTTCTGTTTAGATTAGATATCAATTGACTGGTTCCGGTGGGTACAAAGTATTGGCATATATAGCCTGCTCTCTCCCTGAACTCCCTTACAAGCTGGACCCACAAGTGCAAAGTAACATCTAAACCTGGTCTTTGTGGACCAACTAGGCCTGGTATATGACATTACCCCCTCCTTTTGTGACCCTTGACCCCAAGGGTCATCAACAGCTTCGCCGTGGAAATTTAGTATCTTCAGTTGTGGTGTACGCCGGAGCATCTTGTTTGCAAGCAGGAGAAAATGCAGCAGGAGACGTTGTGGTACCTCCAAACAAGTGCTGCAGGCATCATCTGCTTTCTTCACCATCGGTTGAACTGAATATGTCCTTGTCATCAAGAGTGATAGGTTCAATGTGTAGTTGAGGTATATTGGATGATGAAGCATTCCTGATGTTTTTGTCAGTCTGATCATAACTTGCTGGGTAATGTGCACAGTCACAGGCCAGCCCGGCATCAAGGAACTCGCATCAATCTTCTGAATTTCTATTTGTGTTAACCACTGCAATGCTCCAATTAGATGCTTCCACCAACAAGGAGAGATGAAATTTGGTCTGGTCAAACTGTAGCACACCAAAAGGATCACATTATCCCTCGCCAGATACAAATGTGGCATTGCTGCATTTGGGTGACGCTGAAGTTGTACACCACCAGGATCCCAAGGAGCTTGATCAAAGGATAGAAGTGCATCTACATTGACAGTCATCAGCGCAACAACTATCACCCCCCACGAAGAGAGTAGATAAGTAGATGTTGCTATAGTGCTCCTGTAGTGAATAATGACAGCTGATAAAATCACAGGCCAACATCCTGTCCAGCATAGCAACGAGGTTTTGTGCCCCTGAGTGTCCAGTAGCAAGCAAGGTGCTTCATGCAGCAGAATGGCATTTGGATGACATAACAGACTCTGCAGTGCGCTGTTTTCAGATTGCACATCCAATGAGATAATTCTATGGGTGATCCAAGGTATTGCAGTTAAGCTGAATAAAGCATGTACTGCACTTAGTCCAGCATACACAGGAACACATTCAGTATGATCACATGGCACCCATGCAATTGTCCACTGAAAATTCTCCACACTGTATAGAGACTCACGTCTAGCACGGTAACAGTGAAACCAAGACTTGTGCAGTACAAGATTAATTCTCCAGGATTTTCCCGACTGCTCCAATGCACAACAAAAGAATAGGATATGTCCAGGAGTGCAAAGCCAACATTGCGACTGCAATAATGAGTCACTGAAAAACCAACGCATCTGCTCAGAACAGTGGGTATTACCTCGCAGAATATGATGATAAATCCATCGTGTACGAACCTCGACTGTCAAGACCCTTGTACTGGTATTACTCTGCTGTACAACTGCTTCTCCATTGAGGATGGCAAGGAATCCATTGGACCTGGGGTACCTTGCACGTGTATGTGACCATGCTATGTACCACTGAAATTGACTAGTACAATAGATGGAAACATTGCCAGTAACGACACACTGAAAACTTGGAACTCTGAAGCATTGCGAGTAGTGCCAATTGTAATCCTCAGGTCTGTACTTCTGCTGATCAGCCTGTGTAGTCGACCTAAACTCAGTGTAATATTGCACCATAGCAGATTTAGCTCCAGCAGTTGGCAGGTTCATGCACAAGCTAAGAGGAGGTAGCCACGGAGGCTTAAGCTTCAGCATTTCTATTCTCTCAAGCAGCTGTCTATCTTCTCTTACTGCAGGCCAAATTGCACTTTGTTTCTTCTGACTCCCTTGAAAATCTTGCACTGACGGTGGCAATGATTGTTGTGTCATCCGAACCACAAAGAATGCCAGACACCCAAAACATGCACATGAGGACGTGTTGTAGTTCATAGCTGCATTACATAGATAGCACAAGTGAAACTGCATTTCTATTGGCTTCGTCTTGCTTGTAATTAGTGGCAACGTCAGAGACTGGAGCTTGCTGTCAATGCCTGGGATACTGTTCTGCAAAGGAGGAGGCCACAGACTCCTCACCACAAAGAGATCACCAACAAAAAATTCAGTAGCAAGGCAGTCGTCATACTTCTGAGAATCCGAGACTTCCAGTACACCCCAAGAATCTGGAGGTTTGCCAGGCGGACGAAGAACATCTGTTGAGGTGGTCGTGGTCGGCGGCACGGCCATCTGCAATCCTTGACACCCCGACAAGCAGGTGGTGGACTGGAGTGTCGTGGAAGAAGCCGACGCCACTGCTGGTGCGAGCCAGGGAACGTCGCCGCTGCATATTTGAATAGACAAGCAGTACTTCACGGTGTACCATGCGAGCCTCTGCTCGAAGACGCTCATGTCCGCTGTCTGCACGTGGTAGATCACCGCTGCTTCTGGCTCCTCTTCTGTCACGGGAGATGTGGCGAAGTCGGTGCCGCAATATGTCGAGCACGTGGTGGGCGATACCAGTGGAAGGTCACCGAGCGCGTCAGACGCCGCAGCAGGCGCTACAGGCACAGAGGGTGAGGCTGGAGCCTTCGTTGTTGCCGTTGGTGGCGCTGCCGGGATGGACGTGACCCTCACTGTGGCCGGTCCATGATCCTCCCCATGGCTGATGCGTGTCTCCTCGATGCTGGTGGCGGCTGCAGCAGATCCATCTGCATCAGCTGCAGGTTCACTCATCATGGCCACGACGCGGTCCGATGGAGGCATTGGAGTGGTCGCCGTTGGCGTTGGAGTTTGGGCAGCTCGCCGGCGCTCCATCCCCTCCAAAATTTGGTCAAGACGAGCCAAATTCTCGTTGAGGAGCTTGATGGTCGCAGATGCAGCTTCCCCTTGTTTCCGCAGCTCCGACAGATCGGACTACACCTTCTCCATGGCGAATTTCTCGGATCCGCCCCAAAATTGAATCTCACTCTCTCGATTGGAATTTGGGGAAATTTTGTGGAAGCACACCCGGGGATCGAATGGCTCCTGATACCAAATGTCACGATCCTACACTCTCACACACCCAAACACAGAGGATACAACGATACAGGGGGCCTCGATGTCACATCGAGAAGGGGAAATCGTCCAGCACGAGGCTAGCGATGGAGGAAGAAGAGAGATCGATGCCCATCAGGGACTTCTGTTTAGATTAGATATCAATTGACTGGTTCCGGTGGGTACAAAGTATTGGCATATATAGCCTGCTCTCTCCCTGAACTCCCTTACAAGCTGGACCCACAAGTGCAAAGTAACATCTAAACCTGGTCTTTGTGGACCAACTAGGCCTGGTATATGACAGACAATTCTCGGGATTGGACGGAATTTAGGCCTAACGGCCAGGAAATTCATCCTAGCGTCGTTCTTAGCATCTCCCATTAATTGTACGTGCTCTAAATACTAGTTGTGCTTGATGTGGCGGTTGATCTTCGTAAATTCGCCTCCCGTTCTGACCGAATCGGACGTAGATCTGGTCTATCCACCATCAGACCTAATGGAAGGCACCTCCTATGCTCGTTGTCTCCAAAGAGCACATGTGGCTATAATTCGGGCGTCTATGTTTTTTGCTTGAGAATTGGACGCTTGCTGCAGAGTAAACCTGAGCATGGGCAGCCCCGCCCGAAAGCCCGGCGTCGGGCCGGGCCTAGGTTTCAGTTTTGTGCAATAAACCCAGCCCGGAAGCCCGACAAAGTCCGAAAATTGATGATTTTTAGCATTTTACAGAAATAATATGTATTATTATACTCCAAAAATGAGTTATTTAGTATATTTGAATGCAAAATAGGCGTTTTATACATGCTTCGGGCCGGGCCCGGGCCTGACTTTTGCATGCTGGGCTTTACCAAGCCCGGCCCGGGATATGCCCAGGTTTACAACAAAGGATTGAGCTTTTTCGATCACCGAAAATGCAGTTATGAATCATGTGTTGCTGTGGACTGATACACGTAAGGCATGTGTCGATTCAAGTTTCTAAACACGGGTTTATATGTATTTTTCATATGTCACATAATATTTAGTAAAGAGAAAGGGTCAGGTTGTAGCTTAGCAAATATATACGCTCTTACACGTGGCCATAGGAAAAACATGTTGATGGCGGAAGTTGTGGTGATGCTCAGTAGCGTAGCCAGGATCTCATGACGCCCCAAGCCACCTTCAAGGTAATGTAGCTACAATACGGTACTGTAGCTGCAATGAAGCCTGCGCGCTGCTCTCACGCCCCAGGCAAAGGCCATGGTAGCCTGGGGCCTGTACGCCCCTGGTGATGCTCAAAGAGGCTAGGAGGCACATTTGGTAGGTGGAAGGTAGGTAATTGGAGTGGGGCAGTAAGGGGCCCTTCAAATTGTAGGATTTTCATAGGAAATTTGGAGGATTTTGATTTCTTATTCTTAATTTTTTCCTATGAAAGCCTTTTAGATCATATGATTGGGCTATCAAATTCCTATGTATTCCGTTCCTATGCCCTCCATTATATGAGATTTTCAAGATGAGCTCAAACCTCATTTTAATTATCCTTTGACAGTGCACTTTCACTCTATCTCTATGTACTCGCCCTCATCATTCCTCTTTCCGTGTTTAAATCTTGTGCACTATCCAAAGACACATGTGTTAAATTCATGTGTTTTAGAATCACGTAGGACCACTTCACGTGACATCCCAATTCTATGGTTTTCTTATTTTTTATATTTTCAAAATCCTGCAATTTAAAGAAGACCTAATTAGGCGGGGGTCTGATCTCTCCATTGACAGTGAATCCCGAGATGGTTTTGCTATGAACAAAACCTCGTGGTCGGTGCTTCTCCGATGATAGTAACATGAAACATCTATGCTAGCACCTCGCGATATCATCTCCACCATGCAATATGTTTTTGCAGGAATCACAGAACGTGCAACGTGGTGCCTCGTTCAAAATCCTACGGCCACACACCATCCAACTCCACGACCAGATGTAGGTCCAATGTGAAGCAAATATCGGATGCTGACTCATAGCTCCGGCTGCGCATTCGGTTAATATGGTTATTTCGGTTCGGTTTATACGGTTATATGGTAAATATGGTTTTGATACTTCGGTAAATTCGGTTTTGTATGAAAATACGGTTCGGTTTCGGTAATAACCATTCAACTTCGGTTCGGTTTCGGTAGTAACCATATTAACCAAAGTTGACGCGAATTTTTGAATAACACATAAATATTATGCCAATATATTTTAGTTTTATATTTTGTATGACCAAACTAGATCTGTTGCAAAAATTAGAGACAGAAAAACAATGAAATTTCGGTCAAAATAAAAAATTGTACAAAACTAGGACTTGAACCCTTGATCTACTATCAAGTAATAGAACATTTCACATTGTAACCACCAGGTCAGGTCACCTTTTGTGATTAGTATAAACTGTATGCTCTTTATAATGTGTTACGTAATGTTGGACTGGGCTTCCAACATGATTTTTTCTGTTGGGCTGGGCTTTTCGGTTATTTCGGTTAAACCACTGGTTTTTTGGTTTAAAACCAAATTAACCATTGTCCTTTCGGTTAGGTATTTTGCTAACCGTAACCTAACCACTAACCATGGAAAACCGGAATTTTGGTTGCGGTTAGGTTTTTTCGGTTCGGTTTTCGGTTCGGTTATGCACAACGCTACTTATAGCGATGCCCTAATCCTTTTCTTAATTTTGTTGAATGGTTTCAAATGCTTTACATTTATCCAACTGGTTAGTCTATTGATTATTTCCATGCGTTTCGTGTTAGTAGTGAAATATTTTAGATTAATGACTATGTTTATTGGCTATTAATTTGGCTTTCGGTAAGTACTCCCTCCGTCCCAGTTTATAGCGTATTACTAGGTCGTAAATTTGACCAACATATATATATTATAAAAAATATTATTAAAAAATTCAGATGTTATATTTTCTAATATTATTTTTATATTACAGTAAAATATATATTATATTAATCAAATTCACGACATAATGATACGAGGAGGAGTAGCTAGGAGTACAAACAAATAACTCTTAGAACCGGACAGGGCAAAGTCTGGGAGAAGGCACGGTTCAAGGCACCAATTTTGGAAAATACCTTCATGAAAGTGGTATCCAAACATTCGCGAAGAAACACGAACCTGTGCGAATACAAATGCTTTGAATGCTCAAGTTTTTCCCGTCCCCTCGAGACTTGAAGGCGGCAGTACTCCTAGTTTTTAATGGAGTGGCCTCTGCTGCTGCCAAGTGCCAACCCACGCTCGTCCTTCCGTTATTAGAGCAAGGACAGCAATAGCGCCGGCTGCCGGCTCTAGTACCAGGCCACGTCAGGTGTAGTCACCTAAAAGCCTGCTCATGTATAGTAGCTTGGCTCTTGGCCTGGCTGTATGGCGCTGCAGTTGAATATTCAAGTAGTACTTTTATACGCAGACGACGCACCGGATTGGAAGGCCATGGCTGCATGGCTGCATGCAAAGCTCTTTCCTCGTGCTGTGTGCTATCGCCGGGCGACAGCTGAAGCGCCCGCTTCAATCTCTTTCTTCCATTCTCTCTCTTCCACGTTGGACTTTTGCTGACATGGCAAATACTATAGCCTGCTGAGTATGCTTATTGTACTTGCTCTTACCAGCTCACTCACAAGGAAGAAACGGAACGGAGACGCAAGCTAACCTATTTGTCTGTTGTCTCCAAGGTGGTGTGGAAGTGTGGAGCAGGAGAGTGGACTTTGGAGCCTGGCTGGAGTGTGGTGGAGTCACGCCTACTCCGCCGCGTCTTCCTCACACCACATCACATCACATCATTGCTCTTGCCGCCGCTGCTTCGACCATCACTCCCCACTCCACAGTCCCACTCCTCTCCCCATCCGGCCTCCCCAGATGGTTTCTCTCTGAGTTCTTGCAATTTCTTGTGTACACCAGAGCGGGGGAGAAGAGCTGAATCCATGGCAAAATGCTGGCTTCTGCCGCCGCCGCTCCTCTTCTTGGCGCTGTCCGCGGTTCTCTTGCCGCCGGCGGAGGCGGCGGCCGCGGTGGCGTGCCACCCGGACGACCTCCTCGCGCTGCGGGCCTTCGCGGGGAACCTCACCGCCGGCGGCGACGTCCTCCTTCGCGCCGCGTGGTCCGGCGGCGACTCATGCTGCGGCTGGGAGGGCGTGGGCTGCGACGGCGCCGGCGGCCGCGTGACGGCGCTTCGGCTCCCCGGGCGCGGGCTCGCGGGGCCCATACCGGGAGGCTCCCTCGCCGGCCTCGCGCGGCTCCAGGAGGTCGACCTCAGCCGCAACGCGCTCTCCGGGGCGTCTCCCCCGTCGCGGTCATTCCCGGGCTCCGCGCCGCGGACCTGTCCTCGAATCTGCTTGTCGGCTCGCTGCCCGACCTCGCCGCGCTCCCGGGCCTGGTCGCCTTCAATGCCAGCAACAACTCCCTCTCCGGCGCGCTCAGGCCCGACATCTGCGCCGGCGCGCCGGCCCTGCGGGTGCTCGACCTCTCCGGCAACCGCCTCGACGGCGCGCTCCCCTCGTCCGCCACCCCGCCTCCCTGCGCCGCCACGCTACAGGAGCTTTTTCTCGGCGCCAACTCCTTCTCTGGCGCCCTCCCCGCCGCGCTCTTCGGCCTCGCCGGGCTGCGGAAGCTCTCCCTCGCCTCCAACGGGCTCGCCGGCCAGGTGAGCTCGCGCCTCCGCGAGCTCAAAAATCTCACCTTGCTGGATTTGTCCCTGAACCGCTTCTCCGGCCGGCTCCCGGATGTGTTCGGCGACCTCACGTCGCTAGCGCATTTCTGGGCGCACTCCAATGGCTTCTCCGGGTCGCTACCGCAGTCGCTGTCGTCACTGTCGTCTCTCCGCGACCTCAACCTCCGGAACAACTCTCTGTCTGGTCCAATTGCTCATGTCAACTTCTCTGGTATGCCACTGCTTGCTTCTGTTGACCTTGCAACGAACCACCTGAATGGATCACTCCCTGTTAGCCTGGCGGATTGCCGTGAGCTCAAGTCGCTCAGCTTTGCCAAGAACAGATTGACCGGGAAATTGCCAGAGGATTACAGCCGGCTCGGCTCGCTCTGCATGCTCTCGTTGTCGAACAACAGCTTGCACGACATCTCAGGGGCGCTTGCGGTGCTGGGCCAGTGTGAAAACCTCACCACACTGATTCTCACAAAGAATTTTGTGGGTGAGGAGCTGCCCAATTATGGCATTGATGGGTTGAAGAGCCTGGAGGTGCTCGCCCTTGGTGATTGTGCTCTAAGGGGAAGGGTTCCGGAATGGCTGTCTCAATGCAAGAAACTAGAGGTGCTAGATTTGTCCTGGAACCAATTGGTCGGCACCATCCCGTCGTGGATTGGTGAGTTTGACCACTTGAGCTATTTGGATCTCTCGAACAATTCCTTGGTTGGCGAGGTACCGAAGAGCTTGACGCAGCTGAAGAGCCTTGTCACGGCCAGGCGTTCGCCGGGTATTGCATTCACTGGCATGCCATTGTACGTGAAGCATAACCGAAGCACAAGTGGACGGCAATATAACCAGCTCTCAAATTTCCCGCCGTCATTGTTCTTGAACAACAATGGTCTGAACGGGACTATCTTGCCTGAGTTTGGTAACTTGAAGGAGCTACATGTGCTGGATCTGAGCAACAATGTCATGTCTGGAAGCATTCCTGATGCACTCTCGAGGATGGAGAATTTGGAGGTTCTTGATCTGTCGTCCAATAATCTCAGTGGATCCATTCCGTCATCCCTGACAGAGCTCACCTTCTTGTCTAAGTTCAGTGTGGCTCACAATCACTTGGTTGGGCCGATCCCAAATGGAGGGCAGTTCCTCACCTTCACAAACTCTAGTTTTGAGGACAACCCTGGTTTGTGCAGGTCAAGCTCTTGCAGCCTGAATCAGTCTGTGGAAACAAATGTTAACAATGTGACAACAAGCATCAGGAACAGGAAAAACAAAATACTTGGAGTGGCAGTCTGCATGGGATTGGCACTGGCAGTACTTCTGTGTGTTATTTTGGTTAACATTTCTAAAAAGGAGGCAAAAACTATCACTGATGAAGACGCCGAGGGCGCTTGTCATGACACGTATTATTCCTACTCAAAGCCAGTGCTGTTCTTTCAGAATTCTGCCAAGGAGCTAACTGTGAGTGACCTTATCAGGTCGACCAACAATTTTGATCAAGCCAACATAATAGGTTGTGGTGGATTTGGTCTCGTGTACAAGGCCTACCTCCCAGATGGAACGAAGGCGGCAGTGAAGCGGCTCTCTGGTGATTGTGGGCAGATGGAGAGGGAGTTCCGTGCCGAGGTGGAAGCGCTGTCCCAGGCTCAGCACAAGAATCTTGTTTCTCTGAGAGGTTACTGCCGTTACGGAAATGATAGGTTGCTGATTTACACATTCATGGAAAACAGTAGCCTGGACTACTGGCTGCACGAGAGGGCAGATGGTGGTTACATGCTGAAATGGGAGTCAAGGCTCAAAATTGCTCAGGGTTCAGCCAGGGGGTTGGCTTACTTGCACAAGGACTGCGAGCCGAACATCATCCACCGAGACGTAAAGTCGAGCAATATTCTTCTGAACGAAAACTTTGAAGCGCACTTGGCTGATTTCGGGCTAGCAAGGCTAATACAGCCCTATGACACTCATGTGACTACTGACCTAGTTGGCACCTTGGGTTACATACCACCTGAGTACAGCCAGTCACTGATCGCCACCCGAAAGGGGACGTCTACAGCTTCGGCGTTGTCCTGCTGGAGCTTCTCACCGGTAGACGGCCGGTGGACGTGTCGAAATTCAAGGGATCCAGGGACTTGGTCTCCTGGGCTCTGCAGATGAAATCTGAGAACAAGGAAGAGCAGATCTTCGACAGGCTGATCTGGAGCAAAGACCATGAGAAGCAGCTGCTGTCGGTTCTCGGCACGGCGTGCAGGTGCATTAGCAGTGATCCTCGGCAGCGTCCATCGATAGAGCAAGTCGTCGTATGGCTCGACAGCGTATCCCTGGAATAATACCTTGTGCTTATTTTCCAGTTCTTTTTGGATCAATGTCTAGCTCTTGGCATGGGTGGTAAACTAGCAGTAGAAGTAAAGAAACTACCTGAGAACTATCAACCTAGAAGATGCATCTTATCTGATGTAGATAACCGTGGTCGGTTTCCTTTAATTATAGATGGCGGACTGGCATAACTACAAGTCTTGTTCTCGTCTGCTGAAATTCTGCATGTTGCAGTTCATTTTGAACTTGTGGTTTATCACAAGTAGAAACTGAATTCAGGACAAGCAATGCTCTTTTTGACCTGTACTAATCCTTTAATAATATGGTACTGCACTTGCTTTCAGAAACGCAATTCATGCTGCCTCTGCTTTATGTTGGTGCCGATCTCTTTCATCTTGCATTGCAAGCTATTTGGTCCAACACTAAGCTGTCAAACGTAATTCGTTCTTCCAGGTCTCTGCGTATAGTTATATGGTGTGTTTGCAGACAAGCACAAATCTTTTCCTGATACATCAACAGCAATCCCACCCCTTAGTTTCGACTGGAAACTACCGCCTTCTTCTCATCCTCTCCTGCTTTGTTCTAAGGGCGTGTTTGGTAGCCAACAGCTTCTAAGGGCGGGTTGGTGGTAGCCAACAGCTCTTTTGGAGCTGAGCTGGGCCTGGGGGCAGGCTTCAAAGGGCTAGCCTGCCCCTGCCGAGCAAATGTAGTCTCTAATCCGTGTTATGTGGTTTGTTTGGCATGCTGCAGCTAAGAACATGACATGGGCTGAGCTAATGGTACTGGCTATTTGGTTACATCCAAAGCATGCTCAAATGCAACTATGGCTTTGTTTAGTTACATGCAATGCTGCTGCTACGGTAATCTCTTCTACTTTGTGGTGAGGTTACCAGACGTAGGAAAGACAAGTTAACACAGATGAACATGATCCACATAGCATAGTAGCAGACTAGTTTTGAACAAGTGCCATAATACAGATGAACAAGTAGTGTAAAACAGGCCGCAAACAAAGTCTGATCTAACCAGTACCACCAACATAAAACAGGCCACAATCCACTAACTTACTCGGCGTCGTCGTCTTTCTTGAAGCTCATTGGGTGTTCAGGGCACTCTCTCACCAGCTCACAACCTGAGTTGTCGAAGATGATCACCTTGTACTCCATTCGACCGAGATTTTTGAACATGAGGAGATAACCAAGATCCAAGCTGTGAGCTATTGCAAAAGCTGGCCATCCTTTGACGAGGCATGCTTTCCCATTGACACCAGCCAGGGTGATTGTCCAGATGCATCATGTGTTCGTCTTGAGAGTGATATCACCAGGCACCTCGCCCAAATAGGGCCTGAAGGCGTCAGGAACAGGGAGGAGTCCTAGTCCAGGTGCGAGGAGCACTTTGCAGAAGTGGTTTGGGGACACCGTTTCCTTGATCCAGCCATACGTTGCCTTCCTTCGTTCTCCATCTCAACCCTGTCCATAGATTTTTTTGAGCTTCGAATCCTGGAACAAATTGAATGACGTCAGTAAACTTTGAACATCAGGGTTTTTGCAAGTGTTTTTCCAAGTGACCAAGAGAATTGGCCTCATTGTCCATAAAAAATGTAGTAGACTCCATGACCTCAATTATCATGCATACATGCACAAGAGGCACAGACCACTTTGCGTCACCAGACAAGCCAACAAAAGCAAGTAGAAGCCACTAAGATTTGTGACTGGTTTGTACTTTTGTTGGTCATATGGTGGAGAGGGTTCTATCTCTGCCCCATGGTAGTCGTGTGAAAAACATCATCAAAGGCTAATATCATAGGCCATAAGAAATGCTATACGGAATATTGGTCTCAATTATCATAGACACACAAGAGGGAGACACAATTTTGCACCACCAGACTCGCCAAAAAAAAAGTAAGTAGAAGGCACTTGTATTTGTGACTGGTTCATACTTTTTTTAGCCTTCTGGTTGAGATATTTCTGCAACATCCTCAACGCAGTGTTGTCAAAAACATCATCATAGACCAAAATCAGATGCAAAAGCAATTTGCGAACACTCCAAAGATGATCTCTTAGTACTAGCTATGATGCACAATAAAAATCATCTGTGCACAACAACAGATACTAAAGGACACCTCTTGAATTCAAAGATTCTAAACATAAATGGTTTGTGCACAAACACGTTGCCTCATAAAAAACAACACGCAAATATTTCAGGGAGATGACTCGTACAGGACCAAGAGATATGCACAGTGAGCTTGTGCATTGCACAAGGTCCTATAGAATCATCTCCATGAGCTTATGTTGTGCCACACTATGATCACCGGCTGTTTGCAATGGGAGTTCATTGAATGCAGACAACTATTACTACATGAACTGTAAGTTTGGGACTCAGACTTGCATTTCCGACAGAGTAGTGTTAAAAGAGGTGATAATACTGAACCAAGAACAGGGCATGAGCAATGGGTTGTACGTTGCACAAGGTTCGGTAGTACAACCCTTTCACGAAGGGCACGTTTGGTACCTGCAGTTTCATCACAGGCCACGAAAACATATATCGGGCATGGTATAAAACTCTAGCCGACCGGAAATGCCCCAATATAAAGAACACACCAAATGAAGTACTAATCCACAAATATGCAACCACAGATCTACATTGAACCCTAAAACTATGTAGATCTATCGTGCATGTAATAATACGCTTGTAAATCAAGCCGGATCTACATATCTATGATGCGTACGAAGCATAGAAGGGCTCGAAATCATCATACCTCCATTGACGAAGAACTCGCCGAAGACAGGAGGACGCGGTTCTCTGGATGTGCCGACGAAGCTCCTCCTTGCCCACGGAGGGAAACACGATGCTCGGCCTTCTTCTCCCACGGAATATGCTCGCCTTTAGCTCTCGGTGTGCCGACGGTAACGCAACCGCCGACGAAGAGAGAGAGAGAGAGAGAGAGAGAGAGGAGAGCGGGTGGGCGGTGAGGGGAATAAATGGCGCGTGTTCCCGAAAGGACGTGGCGTCGCCCGCGAGTACGCCCGCGTGCACCCCTTGCGCTGCGCTCGGCATGGCCCCAGGAAAGCGTCCGATTCGACCGTTCCAGCAGGGCATGGCCCGAGAGTGCTTTGAGCAGCGCGCTGGCTAGGCACAGTGGCTTAAACGTGCATCCAAACGCGAGAAAGTCGCACCTGGCGGGCCTGGCCCAAGTATCTGTGACATACCAAACGCGCGCCAAATCTTTGCTGGATCTGGGCGGCTGCGGTTTTGAATGGAGTCAGCGTCGCTAATGCTTTCGGTGGTTAGTCGCATGGATCCTTTTGGTCAGGAGGTATAGCTCGCCATGGGAGATGCAGCCGTTGGGGCCCCGCATCTTCCTAGGCTCGACTTCGGTTGCACCATGCCGCCCTCGAGTCGATCTGGTCCATGCCCACGACAAGTGGCCATCGAGGTTTGGTGCTTCCTGTGCTGCATGATCTTGAGCCATTATTCCTCAACTTTCATCGGAGTGTACTGATCTTTGTAGCCCTTCTCCTCGTGCACGGATGGTTGTTGCTGTTGGTGGGTAGATGGGATTCAAGAGGATGATGTGTTCTGGGCAGACCTGGCGCTATGAGCAGCCCTGCCCGGACCGACCCAAAAATCTCGGGCTGGGCCGGGCTAGGGCATGAATTCTAAGCCTGATGGTCGGACTGGGTGGGGATCGGGCTTGCAAAAAAAGTGATTTAGACCGGGATCGGACGGGGACATCCGGACCGGGCAGGGCTTGGGCTTGGATTTTCAGGTTTAGTTTTGTGCAGTGGCCGGCCTCACACGAGTAGCTCGCTTTCTGTCAAAAACCTGCGATGTTGGTTTCCCTTATAAGGTCAGGATGGCAGACCTAGTTAGTGGGAGTCGCGATGTTTTAGAAGAAGTTGTTGTTCACGCGATGCCCGATGGTCATGGTAGTGAGGACGTCGTGATGGCCGATGAGTGGCGAGATGTGGAGGCGGTTCGGCATTATCTTGGCTGCGACCACACTCAGTTCTCCTAGGTAGGGTTCTTATTGCCGAGGTGAAAACTTTGCAACGGCCGACGGTGGCGGCGTCGATCAAAGATGTTCCCTATTTTAATGTGTCGTTGTGACTTTCTCCTATTCCATCTTGATGTTATGCGCGGAAATCTTTGATCCCTTTGGTTCAAGAAAGGGCAGAGTGAAGGAGGTATGGCCCGCTGATGCATGTAAAATGCATACATGAACTTTGCATTATTTTATTCATATTCCAATCATATTTGCATCATATAAGGGTTATATCAATGATTTATAATGATTTTGGGAATAATTCACAAGTTCCCCAATTTATTTGGAATTAACCCTGTTTTCCAGAAAACGTCTTTTTTAGTGTTTCAGACTTTCCGGGAGCTTCGGGACTCCAAAAAGGGCAAGGTCAGAGAGCACGGTTCAGAATTTTCGAGACGAACGCAATGGGCTGAAAATGAAGACCAGAAGCCCAACCAGCTGGGAAATAGAGGGGCCCACGTGGCCAAAACCCTAGGCCGCGTGGGCCCACCTATTTTCCCCCTCGGAGCTCCGTTGCCGTTGATCTTTCTTCCACCGACTCCGTCTTGACCTAAAAACATCTATAAAAATAGTCCCCCGAGGAGTTTCGTGAGGAGGCGGCGGAGAAACACAAAACCAAGAAACAGGAGACAGAAGGCTGCCGCCGGAGAAGATCGGAGGGGGGAAACGCCGCCGGAATCACCTCCGGAAGGCTCCTCCATCCCCCCTCCGGAAGTCTCCATCATCACCACCGTGAAGACCAGCACCATCTCCATCACCATCTTCGTGATCCACTTCATCCCCCTCATAGTTTGAGATTGTTCGAACCCTAGCTATTGTCTAAGTACTATTCTACATGTTTGTGAATTGTTACTTGTCATTGTTTAGTGGGGAGATTATATTTTCAGATTGTGTTGTATCACTTATACCATTGAATCATACCATGTCTTCGCGTTGTGAGTAGTTCTCTCATGTTCCTGGGGGCATAGGATGGATTGTCAATGATTTCTACTTAACATGTATTGAGTATTTGGTCAAGTTTTTATCTTTTATGATTGTCTTGATGTACAATGTATGAAGTGCGCCATACATTGAGTAATGCATGAAGGTGTTTCACACTAGTGTAATGGATTGAGGGAGACTTGGGAGGACACGTAAACCCTTGACCGAGTCATGAAGTTACATTAGGAGGGGATTTATATCGGGGACCTTAGAGTGTAATGCTATGGTGGGACTTTTTGTCTTAATAACTCTTGTGCAGTCATTTACTTGGCCACATGATCCATCATAAGGGGTTTAGTTTATTTATTTAGCTACACCTAATTATGGCTCCGTCCAAAGAAGATTAAAACTTGACAAAATGTTTACCTTGTTGTTCTAGAAATATTTTTGCCATGAAATCCATGTAGCCCTTGGGAACGTTTTCCACGCATAAGAAACACCACTCAAGCTTGTCCTCTTGCTGCATAGGGGATTGGGCTTTCTCTCTCTTTGAGAGCTTTCACTCATCATATTTTATTTTCAGCTTTGCATTCTCTACACAAAAAAAACCCAAAAACACTTGCATCATTTTAGTTTGTCTAGTGCATAGATAATAAGAGAAGTGACACTCTTATTTGAGAGGATAAATACTTATACCTTCTACTCCTCGTGGGATCGATACTAAAACTTACACAGCGAAGACTTCAACGATCTCCTGCACTTGGGAGTCATCACCCGCCATGGGCGCCCTCGGGTCGATCTGGTCCATGCCCACGACAAGTGGCCATCGTGGTTTGGTGCTTCCTGTGATGCTTGATCTTGAGCCATTTTTCCTCAACTTTCACCGGGTGTGCTAATCTTTGTCGCCCTTCTCCTCTTGCATGGGTGGTTGTTGGTGGGTAGATGGGATTCAAAGAGGATGATGTGCTCTGAGTAGACCTGGCCATGAGCAGCCTGGCTCGGACCAACCCGAAAATTTCGGGTTGGGTCGGGGTTGGGCTTGGATTTTTAGCACCGGTTTTTTTTGCCCGGCTTGAGATATGACCAGGTTTTGTTCCGTGCAGTGGATGGCCGCACATGAGTAGCTCGCTTTCGGTCAAAAACCTGCGAGGTTGGTTTCCCTTCAGGGGTTCGGACGGCCGCCCTACTTAGAGGGAGTCACGAACTCACGATGCTTCGGAAGTGGTCATGGTTAAGGCGATGTCCGATGGTCATGGTAGTGAGGACGTCGTGATGGCCGATGTGTGGCGAGATGTGGAGGCCGTACGACAACTTAGTTTTCCTAGGTAGGGTTCTTATTGCCGGGGTGAAAACCTTCCCACGTGGCCATGGCCGACGGTGGTGGCGTCCATCAGAGATGTTTCCTTTTTTTAATGTGTCGTTGTGACTTTCTCTATTCCTCCTTGATGCTATGCATGGAAATCCTTGATCCCTTTGGATCAAGCGAGGAAAAAATGAAGGATCAAGATATACGACTAGACGGGGTTGAATAAAAGTTCATAAAAATTACTCTAATAAAATTTGAGCCATTTAAAACTTAAAACAAGTTTAAGTGATGACCGATCCGAGTGAAACCTAGAGCAACAAATACCTGAATCAACAAATATAAACAGATAGTCACTAAATTAAACTTTCAGAACTATAGAGTAAATATAAGAACAGAGACACTAAGGCTTCAAAAATATATAGAACAGAGACACTAAGGCTTCAAAAATATATTATGCAGAACTTAAATATTTTATGAAGTATCTGGAGCAAAAAATGAGGCATCAGGATAAGGTCAATGTTACAAAGAGTACATATGATCCTTAGTGAGATACATAGATCAACACACAATTATCAGGATGAGCATGAATATGAATTTACTGAAAAGAGGGAACAAAGACACCAATTTGTTCTAGATGTTTAAGGTACGTATTAGCCTTCTTTTCTGTCAGCACAAGCTCACGAGCTTGGCCCGCTCACCAATGGAAGATCTTTAGGTTCCAAACCTTTATAGACTTGCAGCGACAAATTAATTAACACACCAGATGCTCAATCTAGCTCACGCCTAGCCATTTAGAAGATGTCAAATCTTTTAGACTAACAAGCTGATTTTGTTAGGTAGAATGTGTTCTCATTGGTGATCAACCAAACTCACTCATTTACTCTATCAAGAATATGGATAATGGAGATTGAAGAACTTGGTAGGGCTCGGGTCCTATTTATAGGCACGGTCCACCAGCTAGCCGTTAAAGGATCTTATGTGTACTGATACGTCACAACAGTCATATCCGTGTGGTTTCACAAAGTGTTGTACGCAAGAGAGATACTTGATGCTTCAATTTTGTCCTTGAAGCATCAATTTTTCACAAACCGTAGAACCAGACTCGACATAACTTGTATTTTTTTTCCGAGGACACGCAAGAAAATTGCGCGTCTTTGTATTAAGCTTCAAGAAACACTGCCAAAGAATGGCTACAAAACCACACCACAAGTCAGACCATACAATGCACACCTACAGCAACCAGACCATGAAGACCGCCTTGCCCAACCTCAGGCCAAGAATGGCAAGGAGGCGGAACACTGAACCTCAAGACCACGTCACTACCTTAGCCGAACATCACAACCATGACTTCGAAGCTGCCCGGACCAACGAACCCCTACCCATGTGCCTAGAAGGAGTCGGCGAGTAGATGGCTGGATCCGGCCAGACTTGAGGAAGTAGTCGATGAAGGTGTTTGCCATGGGGTACATTGCGCCCTAGAGGGCCATTCCTTGAGACGTAACCAACACGAGCGACGCAGCGCCACCAGACCATGCCGGGAGAGACCGGCAAGGCCACCATCTCCAAATGCCATACTGGGGACTTCCCTGACAACCTAGGCAGCGCCTTCATGAAGGGAATGGCGTTGATGGCGCCACCGCTGCCCGGTCCGACAGACTGGACCTAGGGGTTTCCCCTGGAACCATGGGACAAACGGTCAGGCAAAAGACCACGCCTCCAGGGAGGAAGCGGCACCCGTAGGAGTCGCCGTGGTCAGCTTTGGAAGCCTCCAAGCATGGTTTTCACCCGGCCAAGGACCGTGACCCCGACATACCAGAGACTAGTAGACATGTCGCACGATTGAGTCACCACCGCAGAAGGCATCTCGTCGTCGGTGCAGAAGGGTGCCTGACCGCCGACCACCACCGCAGCAACCACCGCTACTCGTCAGATCGATGACCGAGGCGGCCAGATCCATACGGAGTAGGTCTGCTGCATCCTCTGTTCCTCCACCCACTCGTGCACGACAACACGGCAGGCAACCTAGAGCATCTGGTGCGGCCACCAGTAGCAGCCGCAACCGCTGGGCAACGTCACTGACCAAGGCCAGATCCGCCGCCTCGCAGCAGCGCGGCTGCGCCGGCGCGGCACTCCACCGAGGCGCCGCCAGGCACGCCACCTCGCTAGCCCTGTCGCGCCACCACCGTACCACCTCCACAGCGACCCACCAGACGGCCTCGTCCTTGCGTGAAGAGAGAGCCTTTGGGGTCAGCCTTCAGCACCCCATCTTTGACGGCCGAGGCACCGCCAACGCCGCCGACGGCTGGAGGCGGGCGGATCTGGAGCCTTTTGGTTTAGGGTTGAGGAGCCCTCCGAGAGCCGCCGTGCGGGGGCGACTCGGGAGGGAGGGGGAATATCAAAACCATACAGGCACATAACTTGTACTGAAGCTGCAACAGCTCTACCTTATATTCAAAACAATGTTTTACTTTATTCATCATTCTGATGCATAAGAGATTTCCAAAGGATCTGTTTTGTAGAGAATGAATTGATTTGAAAACATAAACAAATTTTGAAAACGTAACCAGATTTCCAAAGAGTATAACTTTTTCTATATCGCATGTATGTACAAGTGTTTTATTGTGTCTCTCCACCCGTTCTAATCCGTACGTAGTTCATTCACATAGAAATATCTAAAACATTTTATAGTTCGGTACATAGAGAATAGTAGATACTATCGAAAAGAAATTAATGATGATGAAGTGCCAACGAAATTCTCTCGAAACCTTCTGAGGGCACCTACAACCCCCACTCCCCAAACGGACACCAAATTCAGACCGTTTCGGTCCGTTTGGGGCGGACCGCGGACAATTTTGGGCATTTGTCCGTTTGGGGTGGGGGGTGTGAAAGTGCATGGTGTCCCCATGTGTGGTTTTGGTAATTAATGACAATCCTTATGGACTATTGTTTGCATTGAGATATACTTGTAGATCTTGTCCATAGGAAAAGATTGGAGTTCATGTGTTGAACTCTAGAAGATTACATGATGATCAATGCTCTACTCAATGGTTTATATGAAGAATGGCCATGTGTAGAGTTGAGCATATTGCAAGTATGTCTTGAAAGATTCAAGACATCATCTTTGTGAAACGGAACTTAGCGAGGCTCTCCCATAATGGAGTATGTGGGAGCATTTGGAGAAGTCTTCATCAAGCATGTGCTAGCAAGCACAATCAAGAAAGGTGTTCCAACTTGAGGGAGTTAAGATCGTCATCATCTAGCTCAAGTGGAATGCTCAAGGCAAAGGTATGATCTTGATAGGGTTTCTATTTTACCGGTCTCGTGGTGTTAGTGGGAGACCGGGTTATAGGATAGACGACGTACCATCAAGAGGGGCTCTCAAGTGAGTAACTTGATCGCATCTTTGTGGAGAGCTCAAACCTTTGCATATTTGGCATATCATGTTTCTTGGTTCTTATTTGGCTTTTATCCATGTGAGAATTTAGAGCTTGTGTTCATCTCCATACCATGCTCTAGTTCATCAAAAACGGATTTCATTTGAATATCTTGTGATGTTTTTGATGTTGGAGGTTTTACCGGTTCGTCTTTTGTAGAGAGGACAGACTCTCCTCTTGTGTTCTCCTCCTCATATGATGGACTATGATGTGTATATGCATGATCTTGTAGAGCTTGTGATTATCTTCGAAACAAGCCCAAGATCATAGAAAACGGAGTCCGGATGAAAAACTTGTTGAGTTTTCGTGTTGGAAATATTATCGGTTTATCCTTGAGGAAAGTTCCACACCTTCCCATGGGTGGTGACTTTACTCTTGTCGCTATCTTTCCAACAAAATTGGTTTCATCCCATTTGGAGTTTTCTTGCAAAAGTTAAAGGTTAATGAAGTTCTGTTTCTGGTTGGCCAGCCTAGGCCGGGCCCCTAGGCCGGGCCCCTCGGGTGGTCAGCCGGCCTCCAGCCTCTTCAGGCCGGCCCGGCGGGATCCGAGGCCGGGCCCAAGGCCGGGCCCCTCGGGTGGTCAGCCGGCCTCCAGCCTCTTCAGGCCGGCCAGGCCGGCTCCGAGGCCGGGCCCAAGGCTGGGGCTCTCAGGTGGTAGGCCGGCCTCCTGGCTGTTTAGGCCGGGCCCCAGGCCGGCCTCGCGAAAACTGCCCAACGGGCAGATTTTTAAGGGGACCTATTTAAAGAGATTTCTTCCCCAATGGTTCTCTAACTTTTTGAGCTTGTTTTTCCCCTCTCTCTCCTCCATTGTTTACCTTTGGAAAAGCTTGCCTGCCTCTCAATCCCTCCCATGATTCTTGCATATCTTTGAGGAAAGTGAGAGGAGATCTAGATCTACAATCCCACCAATCCATCTCTCCTCTAAGTGAGGGGAACCTAGTAGATCTTGATCTTGGAGTTCTTGTGTGGTTCTCTTCTTGTTTTTCCTCTCTTCTCCCCCATAAGCATTAGTTGGTTTTGGTGGGATTTGAGAGTGAAGGATTTGAGCACTTGTGCTCTTGCCATTGCATTGTGCATGGGTTTGTGCTCTCCACGAGGATTCGTGGAAGTTGAAAGTTCGTGAGCTTGTTACTCTTGGGCTTTGGACCCTAGACGCCTTTGTGGTGGTTGAGACCTTTTGTGGTCACTTGTAGCCATTCGGGAGCCCCCAATCCAGTTGTGCGCTGTGCCCCGGGTTGTTGTTGTAAAGGCTCCGGATTCCGCCTTTAAGATTCCGATAGTGGAAGGTGAACCAAACCTTTTGTGGTGCAGTTCATCAGAGAAGAAGATGAAGCCTTTGTGGCGTTGAGACCAACCTGTTGTGGTGGCTCACACCTCTCCAACGAGACGTACTCCCCTAAAAAGGAGAAACTCGGAAATACATCCTCGTCTCTGCGTGCCTCGGTTATTTTTATACCCGAGCTCTTTACTTATGCACTTTACATTGTGATAGTCTTCGTGCTTGAAGTATTCTATATTGCAATCACCTTGTTGCTTGTCTTTTTAGCATAAGTTATTGGTGCACATAGGTGAGCCTAGTTTATTTAGGTTGTTGGCTTGTTAATTTAAACACCTAGTTTTATTCCGCAATTATCAAGCTAAACCTGAATAGTTTTAATCGCCTATTCACCCCCCTCTAGACGACATCCTTGTCCTTTCAGGGTGTCCCCAACGGTCGGCTGCATTTTCAGCCCTTGTCCGGCATATGCCATTTTTTTTTGCTATTTGGACAGATATTTTTACATCACAAACTAAATATGGAACAAATTAAAATATAAACCGTCCACAAATAAGTAAACAATATGGTCAAATATTACAACAAAGTTCATAGATGAAAATAAAATGACATAGTCCACACAATGAAAATAAATGGAGAGGAGGTCACTATTGATTTCCTAGATGAATCCACATGTGCCCAAATTATTCTGCAGACGTTCGTGCGTAGGCTTGTCACGCATCCCATGATGCACGTGCATATACTGCTGGAACGTCACCGGACCAGGCGTAGGCTCAACCAACTCACCCTGAAATTCCATCCCTGGTCAAACAGCCTCGCATCATCACGCTCATCCTCAATGATCATGTTGTGCATGATCACACAAACAGTCATCACCTCCCACTGACCTCCTTGCTCCATGTTCTAGCAGGGTGCCGAACAATAGCAAACCGAGATTGGAGCACACCAAATGCTCGCTCCACATCCTTCCGACATGCTTCTTGTTGCTGAGCAAACCTGCGAGTTTTCTCAGTATCAGGTCTGCGGATGGTCTTCACAAATGTTGACCATGAAGGGTATATACCATCAGCGAGATAGTGCCCCTTGTTGTATGCATTGCCATTAACTTCAAAGTTGATCATTGGAGCATTGCCCTCTGCAACTCCGTCTAACACCGTTGATCGCTGCAGCACGTTGATATCGTTGTGAGAGCCTGACATGCCGAAGAAGGAGTGCCAAATCCACAGATCTTTAGATGCAACCGCCTCAAGTATGACCGTGCACTCTCCAACATGTCCCTGTACTGTCCCTGCCAAGCAAAAGGACAGTTCTTTCACTCCTAGTGCATATAATCTATGCATCCAAGCATTCCAGGAAAGCCTCTACTCGAGTTCATCGTCAATAGACGGGCAGTGTCTTCAACATTTGGCTCTCTCAAGTACTCAGCTCCAAACACCTGAACAACAGCTTGGCAGAACCGGTACATGGAGTCTAGGCAAGTGGACTCGCCCATGCGCAAATAGCCAAATACTCATCAACGAGATCACTAGCTACTCCATATGCAAGCATCCGTATAGCTGCAGTGCACTTCTGATAAGAAGAGAAACCGTAGGTACCAAGTGCATCTGGCTTGGCCTCGAAGTAGTCATCATATGCCCTCACTCCTTCGAGTAGACACATGAACACCGGCTTTGACATCCGAAAACGGCGACGAAATTTGTGGGTCGGATATGTTGGGTTGACGGGGTGGAAGTAATCTTTCCAAAGTTGGAAGTGACCCGTTTCCCGATCACGATCCAACGCCGGCGCCCTTCCAATGACCGAGCCGACATGCCGAGGTAGTGCGTCCTCATTGAAGTTGTGGATGAGAGTAGCCGCGACCATCAAGATTTCAGTATCATCGTCGGATGACTCGTCCGGCGTATCGATGAAGGTGTTGTAGAAGAACTCATCGTCGCTATCCATCTAAACAAGAATGAACAATCAAAATATGCAAAAGAATTTGTTGGTAATTTGCGAAACGAAGAGAAGGAGGCTCCTTTACCTCGTGCGGGTCGAACACCTTCCGGGCGATGGACTTCGCGGCCGAATCCGAGCCAAAGGCCCGAGCCTATAGACCTATCCCGGCGAGAAGATTGTCATCCGACTTTCCTCGAGGCCGGGGACGAGCAAATCTTGCCACTACCGGGGCCGGAGAAGATGTGATGACGACGACCTTTGGAGAGCTACCCTGGGACAGGAAACGGCGGCGAAGGGCAGCCCTGGCGGCGACGCAACCTGCTGAACCGTTGTTGCGGCTGACGAGGGTGGACGGCGGCGAGAACGGAGCAGGTGGCGGCGACTGCGGACCAGGCGGCGGCCGGTCGAGATTTGGGAAGGGGTGAGAGGGGCGGGTTGTGTGGCTGGCGCCTGGGCCCGACTTGGACCAAACTTGGGCTAGGTTTGGTCCAGAATTCGTGTCTGCGCGGATAGCGGTCCGTATGCGGTGGGCCGTTGGAGCCCCTCCCCTGTCCGTCCGGACAGAATCGGAATGGGCTTGTCCGTTTGCGGGCCTCGGTTGGAGGTGCCCTCAAGGACCGACATCTGAAACTATTGCTGGTGGTAGTATAGACTAGAACTTTTCCCAAAAATGTTGGTCACCGAATCTTAAACGAACTAGAATTTGCCCCAAAAGAAGTGTACTAGAATCCTATCCAAAGCTGGACACACAGAAAAGGGTCAGAGAGAGACTGAAACAGAAGCGAACCTAAATCCAGGCCCAACAGCAGCAGCGCACACGCCCTCCTCCCTCTTCTTCCTCCCTGGGGCGTCTTCCGGTGGAGGAGGTAAAGCCGCCGCCCGATGAAGAGCAAAGCGGCCAAGAAGCCCGCCGACGAGGTACTTATCCCGGTCTCCGCCCCCTCTTTCCCCGCTTCACCTAGGGTTAGGGGATTAGGAGACCTTTCCCGGCCGGTTCCAGATTTCCGATTCTTGTTTTAGGATCTTGCTGCCGTTTAGGATGGACGCCGGTTGCTGTTTTCTTGGACTAGGTTTAATTGGGCGCTTTATCATCGTAGTTGCTTAGATTTCAGACTGAGACTTAGGATGATGTGATACCCAGTCCTTTTCGACTGCTTGGGGAGGAATCCCCACTAACTGAAGCTTCTATCTTATTTATCTTGTTAGGATGAGGCCAAGTCCAAGAAGATACGATCCTCGCGCGGCAAGCGCCGGCGTAACCGCCACAGCCGCTCCCCCTCCAGCTCCGACTCCGGCTCCGATTCCCCGCCCCGCAAGCGCTCCAAGAAACCCACCAAGAAGGTTGTTGACAAGAAGAGCAAGAAAAACAAGGGTAGCAGCACCAGCCGCCGGCGCCGCCGTAGCCCGAGTCCAAGCCCTAGCCCCAGCAGCAGCTCTTCCTCGGTGTCCAGGTCCAGAGCCACTCCCGCCGCAGACGCCATAGCAGCATTAGTGCATCTGAGAGGTCAGTGAGCCCACTGCCCAGGAGCCACTCCAAAGATACTAGGAAGGGGAAGGAGAGGGGGAGGGGCAGAGACAAAGATCAGAAGAGGAGACGGGCACGGAGATCAAGGAGCTACTCGACCAGTCCAGCTAGTAGTGGCAGTAGCCAGAGTAGGAGTAGGAGCAAGAGTAGGAAGCGGAGGGTGGGGGACACAAGGGATGATGCAACCAGAGACAGGATTGTACAAGACTATGATAATTACCATGCTTTCCGGAATGAGAGGAACTCTATTGAGAATGTTGATAGGACGAGGAAGCGGTTGCTGTTGCCAGGAAGGGGATTGTCGATTATGAGAAGAATGTCGTGTTGGAGAGGAGGGAGCGCTCACCTTCAGAGGATTCTAAAGAAATTGGTGAGATCATATCTCCCAAGGATGCTAGTGCAGCCGACGAGATCTTACCTGTTGGTAGTGGAAGCCCAGAGGTTGAGGAGGATCTTGAGCTCATTCTCAGGCAGAAAGCTCTTGCGAACTTCAGGAAGTTTAAGGAAGCGGCGGTCGTGCCAGGCAAGACAGATAGCAATGGTATAGGGAAGGGAGCATTAACAGATGGCCTACAGAATTCTACAAAAAATGCTGAAGCCCGACCTGCTGTCACCCCTTCTCAGATGCAGGGAAACAGTTTTGGAGTTGGCCACTCTGCTGGATCACCTGAATTGGAAGATTTTGGAAACGGTACAAGTACCTGGAACCAGGAAATGAGTCGTGGTGATAGATCACCTGGAATACTCAAGGCTAGTGATACTAGCGCTCCGACTCAACAGCAGGCAAGCAGACTGGAATTGATCCGCCCAACTTCGCGTATCATGTCACAGGAAAGTAGGAATGGTGGTAGTGTGATGCAAAGGTTGGGAATCAATCCGGCAAGTTCTGCTACTGTAAAGCAAAGGTTGGGCAGCATTGCTGGGGTGATTCCTGTGCAAGCAACACGCAGAGTTAGATCAGTCGTCAGCATACCCGTTAGGGAAGGACTTGATGGCAATGAATTTATGACGACCCCGTCAGAGAATCCTGTCCCTGTTGAAAGCAGTTGTGAAGTCAGGCACCCTCCTGTTGAGATCAACATTCTTGAAGGAACCAATGCGGATGATAGAAAGACTGGTGAAGCTTCAGCTCCAGACAACTCTGTTTTGTCAACTGACGAGGGCACGAGCCAGGCGGGGACAGAGGACAAAGATGGGTCTCAATTTGAGAAGCGAACTTTCTCTAGGATGCATGATGGGGAGACGGTGCAGGTAAGCGAAATAGACTCCACCGTTGCTCTATCGAGTGGTTGAATCCTCATGGATCGATCATATGCGTTGTGTGGTAACTGTCTTTCTTACATTTTTCAGGTCAGTTACAAAGTCTACATACCAACGACGAGCCCGCGTCTTGCAAGGAGGAAGCTGCAGCGCTGAAGGTGTCAAGATGGAGTACCTTCTAGTTGTTAATCCTGCAGTGCAGCTACTTAGCTGGATAAACTCTGTTGTTTTTGTAGTGCAAATCAGTGCTAGCCACGACTAATAGAAATCCTGCCCACATTGATACTACATATTTCTTGCTAATAAACTCACACAGAGGCCCTGGTGGTTTAAACATGATACTACATTTGCTGTCCACGTGCATTAAATGGCTGTGCTTTGCCCAAATCAACCTACTGAGCAGAAAACAATCTTTATAGCAAAGCCGTCCATTACATGCACTTGGATTATTGTAACTCAGTAAGTTTGCTCTCCTATACTGTTACTCAGTCTACTGGTTGCTCGCATTGTTGTTGAGCAGCAGGGTGTTGCAGGAAATTATTGGAGAAATGTCTGCCTTATGTGCTTTGTCAGGGCGGACCACTGGATTATGTTGATTTGGACATTATTATCTTATAAGCCTGTTGATTTTTGACACCGAAGCTGTTCATCTGTATCTTAAAATAGTTGAGTATTTTTTCCCAGGAACTTGAATTGAATTTGTTCCCTGCCGATTTGATTGGGCAGCATTTTTTCGTTGCTGTTGCGCGCAACTTGGATTCCTTGCAGATGAAACGGTGAGCGACAACATGGATACGGTCGAGATAACAAAATTGATGCAATTTTGTCTTGGTTTATTTATGGAAGAAACTGTTTGGTTGGAGCAAATGCAGAAATTCATGAGTTCAGTAGGTACTACTAGTTCCTGTGCCGTTGTTTTTACAGCCTTTTGGCGTGGTTAGAGTTTGAAGCACGCATCATTAGTACCAATACCAAGGTGAGTAGTCTTCGGTTTTGTTGTCGTACACCTGCGAAGAAGTAGCCGCCTAGTATAACTTTTGGTTGTGTCCGTCCGAGTCCGAGTAGATCTCATGTTTGCTACCGCGATCGCTGGATCCTTTACGTACGCATCATATATGTGCGCGTGATGTTGTCCAAGGAAACGGAGAGAGGGGCAAAGCCGGGCGCGCCCGAGGAAGGTGGCGGCGGGGCGGTTTCCTCCAGGCTCGCGGCTTCCCGCGGTGACGGTGCAAGATGGCGTCGAGGTGCGCGGCGGCGCGGTTGCGGGGCGGAGCGCCCAGGCCGGCGGGGCTGCGGGCGTAGCGCCGTGGTGCCGGGACTTTGAGGCGGCGGGGCGCTGGGATGCGTGGGTTCCGCCGGGCTCGATCTGGGCGGCGGGCGGGCCGTGGTGCTGGTGAGGCAGGGAGACAGCGTCCGGCGGGGCAGGAGCTTGGCGAGCTGCGGAGCAGAGGTGGCGGAGGTTCCGGCGCGGAGGCAGCTTCTGCCGACGTGCTCCGGCGCCCGGGCGGCGCGGAAGCCGGGGCGGTGGCCCCGGAATGATTGTCGAGGTGCGGCATGGGTGTCGCGGTCACGGGCACCGTGGCCGCCATGGCCGGTAGTCAAGCTGGTGGCCGACAGCAGAGAGACGCTGCCCGTTGTTGTCGCTCCTTTCGCTCCTTTCGCCTTTGCGGTCGGGTCGATCTTCGGGCGAAAGCCTTGCTTCGACTTGGTCGAAGCCAGCGACGACGGGCGGCGTTCTCCTTCTTATTGGCGTCGTTGTGGAGTAATCGATCCCTCCCGACGCGGGTGGTCCTAAGATTTCCGGGTGAAAACCCAAGCTCCATCGGGAGCGGGCGGTAACAACGGACGCGTCGTTACATTGTTGGAGGCGCCGTCTTGGAAATTCTTAGCCCTCGCGGTGCGACGGGTTCGCGGCGCTCGGGGAGAGTGATCTGCTATCAGGGGGAGCGGAAGACCGAGGCAGCGGCCCCGGACGGTGGTGGACGTCGAGGCGGCGGCCTCGGTCTCCCACGCCATAACGGTTTTATGAGGCAGAGCCGTTGTTTAGCGTGGGTCTGGGTGGCGACCTGGATATAGACTGCGTGGGTAGAGGGTTCGTCGACCCGACTGGATCGTTTTCGGGCAATGCGAAGGTCGATCTGGTTTCTACGCCGGGGTGGCGGCCCCGGAACATGGTGGTTTTGGTGGCCACCTGGATGAAGACTGCGCGGGCAGAGGGTTGGTCGACCATGACTGGATCGCCTTCGGGCGGCGGCCCCGGAACGGGTGGTGTGCGTTGTGGCGTTTGGTCGACTAGTGTCGTGTGGGCGGCGGGTCGAAACGTATGTGCGGTTTATACAGTTTGTATGGTTTTTGGGTCCGATTTCCCTTATAAACTGGGTCAATTCTATTCTATCTATTCGAGCGGTGGATATCGACCACTTTGAGCTAAAAAAATAAAAAAATAGATAAAAAGAGCGCACCGATCAAGTTCTCGATCTCCGCACAGCACGAACCAGACCAACTAGTATGGATAATCAAGATACGTAAGGACATCTCTTTGATCTATTTCTCTTCTATTTTGAGGGAATCGTCCCTTATTTAGTTATTATAGATTTCCGTTGCATCTCGATGGACCTTGAATCCGCCGTATTTCTTTTCGTTGCCGGGAGCTGGGGGCCCGGATTCGAGACACTCCGAGTAAGAGCATGTCTAGTAGTACCCTCAAACCCTTCTAGCGTTTTAAGGGTTGAGAATTGGCCTTTTTTTTGCACTTTTAAGGGTTGAAAAAGAGGGGCAAAGACTAGAACCCTCAAATCCAACCCTTATAACGGAATATCCCTCAAATCTAACCCTTATAACGGAATATTCCGTTATAAGGGTTGGATTTGAGGGTTCTAGTCTTTGCCTCAACCCCAACCTTTAAAACTGTCATATGACATATCACAAATTTCATCACATTTCATCATTTGACATATCACAAATTTCATCACATTAGACATAAAACAATAATCATTCTAGTTATTATTACAACACCGAATAGTACTTTCAAGCACATAATAATCATTCAAGTTATTACAACAATGTTGGAGCAAATTACAACAATAATTGTTCGAATCAAATAGGATATAGAAAAGTAAAACAAAGGTAGATCATGCGCCACGGCGCAGCCCATCCAACTGCCACTGGTGCTCTACTAGATCATCCCGGAGCCGACCATGAGTGGTTGCATCTTCAATCTCACGATGTGCTTGAAGAAAAGCTTGTACGCGACAAGGGTTTCTTTTCGGTTGCACACGTGTACCAACATTGTCATAGAAACAAGTCAAGTTTAACCCTCTCTCATCCTCTAGGATCATGTTGTGTAGAATCACACAACATTTCATTATGTTCACCAAGGTTTTTTTGTCCCAAAACCGAGCCGGACCCCGAACTATGGCAAACCTTGCTTGCAAAACACCGAAAGCTCTCTCAATATCCTTGCGGGCTGCCTCTTGTGCCTTGGTGAAATGAGCCTCTTTTCGAGTTAAGGGCACCCCATTTTTCTCCTTGATGGACTTCACAAGAGTAGCCCACTCGGGATAAATGCCATCGGTGAGATAGTATCCCATTGAGTACTCATTGTCCATGACTTTGTAGTTGCAAGTTGGAGCATCCCCAGTAATTAATCTTTTAAACAAAGGAGATCTATTGATCACATTGATATCATTGAGTGTTCCGGGCAACCCAAAATATGCATGCCAAATCCATGTGTCCTCCGATGCCACGGCCTCAAGCACAATGGTAGCATCACGGCTTTTACCGCAATACATGCCGTGCCATGCCTTTGGGCAATTTTTCCATGTCCAATGCATGCAATCAAGACTACCTAGCATCCCCGGCCATCCCCTTTTTTCATTGATTTCCATCAATCTCTTCGTATCTTCCTCGTTTGGTGCTCGAAGATACTTTTCACCATACAACCGGATGACCAACTTTGCAAACCTACGGACGGACTCCGTGGTTGTATCTTGTCCAATGCGAAGATACTCGTCGGTATAGTCCGCGGGTATGCCATAGGCGAGTACCCGCATTGCCGCCGATATCTTTTGGTATCCACTAAACCCCATGATACCGGCGGCGGATCTACGACGCTTGAAGTAATGGGAGGCGGCCTCACAATCGGTGACAATCTTCACAAACAAACTACGGCGCATTCGGTACCTTCTGCGGAAGAGGCGAGGAGGGTATGTAGGTACCTCGTCGAAGTAGTCTTGCATCAAATGCTCGTGTCCGAGAGCGCGGTTCCGGTAGATGGTGACTCGCCCCATCTTCGACCCTCTCCTCTGATCCATCAGCTTCGTGCGGTCTTCAAACGCTTGCACGTCGACGAGGAGGCTCATCATCTCGACGTCGTCGTCTTGCAACAACTTGTCAATGTCCGAATTGTCGGATGACGACCAATCCGACGAATCGGACAACGAGTCCATGTCGTCGTTGTTCACCTCCATCTACATACCGAGTGGCAACAATTGTGAGTGCCAATGAAGCAAAAATGAAAAACTGAAAAATTAAAAAGAGCAACAATTGCTCTCCTTCGGGTCTGGCTGCCGGGGAGCGGGGCGGGAGCCGGCCTGGGGAAGGAGGCGGTGGCGGCCTGGGCGTGGGAGGCGGCGTGGGCGGCGTGGGAGGCGGCGTGGGCGTCGGGGGCCGGCGTCGGGTGCCCGCGTCGATGCGGCGTCGGGGGCCCGCGTGGGAGGCGGGAGGGGCGCGGCGGGGATGGCGGCGGGCGTGGGCGGAGGAGGAGGCCACCGGGGCGGAGGAGGAGGCGACCGGGGCCGGCGTCTGGGGCGGGGCGGCGTCGTCCGGGGACCCGCGTCGATGCGTCGTCTGGGGCGGGGAGGCGGGAGGGCGGGGAGGCGGGAGGGCGGCCGGGGATGGCGGGGACGGCGGCGCAGGGCGGCCGGGGATGGCGGGGACGGCGGGGATGGCGGCGGCCGGATCCGGGGGAGGAGGCGGGAGTGGGGAGGTTGGGGAGGCTGAATACTCCCTCCCGCGCGTGGGTGGCGTCGAGTGCGGGTCGGGAGGGATTTTGCTCCCCAACCCTCACTTCAACAGGCCAGCAGGGGGTTTGCAGGTCCAACCTCTAAATTTTTTTAGGGGTTTGAGGATTTAGGGGTTCTTGTCTACGGCTTCTTTTCCGCGCAAACTGTAAAAAAGCAGTTATTTTTAGGGGTTTGGGGATTTAGGGGTACTACTAGTAATGCTCTAAGGTTGGTTGGTATACGGGTTCGATTGGGCGCTGATTGGCCAACTTAGCCTCAAACCTAGGGCCGAGCTAAAAATGGTTACACGGTTTACGTGGTTTCAGCTTAGTTTATTCTTTTACTAAACTGGAGGAGACGATTAACTTTGTGAAAGGAAATGAGCTACATCCACCTACCGGTTTTCGCACCCTTACTCAAATCTGACTTTCAGTCATTAACATGTGGAGCCTTTATATGTGGGATCCCCTCAAAATCATATAAAGTTAGGGAGCACATAGTCAGCGAATCCCAACCGCGTTTCCTCTCGTGGGCTTAGGACATATCCTAGATAAGTTGAAATTATCTCTTGTTTGTCGTTCCATTTATTTATTTATTTTTATTTTTGATCCTGTCGAAAGGGTGAGTATCGAGTTGTTTATCGGCTGGGATTAATTTGTTGGCTCCTTTGGTGTACTGCATTTTAATCAGATTTCTGGCATCTGTTAACTAGTTTCCAGAAAGAAACAAAAAATGAATCAATGTTTTCATCCACTGAATTTTTCATTGAATCACTTAAGTTTGAGATAAGTAGATAATTGTTCTACTCACCGAGTCTGTCTATTCCTTTAGGTGTGAGGTGGAGGAGGAGCAGCTCCTATTATCGGATGTCTCGTTCTTGGAGGAGTCGCTCGAAGCTACAACATTGGAGGGAGCTCGTCGCACCGTTAAGGTCCCAACAACACCGCCCCTTTTGTCTATGCATCACCGTGACTGGGATATAGAATTATTACTAAGTATATCAAAGACACGCAAATCCGCGCTCTCTCCGCGCTCCGGGCACTGTAGATGCTACAGTGTTAAACAGTGCCCGTGGCATTTTTACAAAAAAAACCCTACATTTTCAGAAATTACGATTAGGTCCTTCCGTATATTAGGCCAACTCCTAATCCTAGATCCCAATCGCTCTCATTTCCCCACCCGTCTCTCTCTCGAGCAGGCAGAGACGGGCGCCGCGCCGCCCCCGCCTTCACGCCGTCGTCGCCTCTCCTCCGGCGGCATGGAGAGGAGGCCGACGACCGACGGCGACTGCACCGCCGCCGCACCAGCCGTACGATCCCCACCGCCCATCCCGCCCCCGCAGCCGCCGCACACCTCCCCGGCCCGCGCCGGCCGGGGCTGGAGGCGGTGCGGGCGGTCCGTCGCGGGTGGCCGACCTGCGGTCCTCGTGGACGCGTGTAAGAAAGACCCGTCGCTCCTCACCGACCCCAGCCTCGCTTTCTTCCGCGACTACCTCCAATCCCTCGGCTCCAAGCTCCCCCACGCTATGTCGCGTCGTTGTCTCTGCCCGACCCGGACAGATCGAAGGCCAGAGGAAGGTCCAACTCCAGCTCCTATACCTCCTGCGCGATTTTCGCGTCTCGAGAAGCCCGCAATCGAGCAGATCGAGCCGGTCTTCGTCCGCTCCGGCCGCTGCAGCGGGTCATGCTCTGCTCGCCGTTGGGCCTCCCCTGAACTCGCAGTCCACTCCGTTGGGTTCCTAGCGAGGTTCTGCTTCATCTTGAGTTCTTCACTCTCTCTCTCTTCCATCTGGCCTCTCGGCCTCTCTCTCATCATGTTTGTTTCTCTCTCAGCAGGCGGCGACCAAGATAGGGGTCCTATCGGAGCTCGATTCCGTGTCGACCGGCATCTGGTCGCTAGCGGCGCCCCGACCACGACGGCGCATACGAGAAGCAACTCCACGGCGAGCGGCGGCATCTTACGTCAGCGGGTTGCAAGACACATCTGTAGCAGCTCTGCATTATTTTCTCCTCTCTTACTTCTTGCTATGACTCCCCGTTTCTTGCATCTCCAGGGCCAACGGGTTAACTAGAGAAGCAGCAGCAAGACGGGCAACAAAAAAAAAAAATCCTTGACCGGCACCGCAGCAGTTCCCAAGCCATGTAATCTCCTAGAAGAACTTCTTATCTCCCTACTTATCCTTTTCAGTGCTCGATTTGTTTTCCTTTATTTTTAATTGTTTCCACATTCTGATCGTTTTAGGAGTCTCAACAGTTTGGTCAACTTTATGGAGGTGCACGCCCTTCAGAATCTACATGTAAGACATCCAGTGAATGGTTGGCATCGATTCCATTCTCCCATGTGAGTGATCTAATAAGCATGCATGAATTGTGTTTTAACTGGTGTGTACTGGGTGCAGTATGTATAGGAAAATCCAAGTTATCTGTCTACATGTTAGTTGTTATGTTTGTTACAAGTGAAATTATTTGTTTCAGATTCCGTGACGGGCCGCACATGCTGATTGACGAGCGGATGGTACTGGGCGAGCAAACGATATTTGTGATCGCCGCGCCCAATGGCTGCCATTAGTTGGTCATTGTGGTGAGCTATCTGTCGCTCCCTCTTCTTCATTTCATTTGTACCATGGCTCAAGCAACATTTATTTCCTTATTACGATTTTGTGATGGATATGTGACCTTCGATTTCATCTCTCATTCAGTATATCATTTTCCACATGTTGCCATGTGCATTCATGCACTGGCCGATGAAAGCAGCATCAGTTGAGAAGCTAGAGAAATTATCACTTGATAGCATCCTTATAGGGAATATTATACATTCTCTATTATTGAAAAAAGCTGTTTTAGATAGCCTCTGTGTACATAGATGTTGTTAAAAAATTCAACCTCGTGATTTGTTAATGGCTATATTGAATCTAGACCGACCTGAACCTTAACAATATTTCACACACCAGAAATCATTTTGTGTAGCAAAGTTTGCATGAGCATGTTGAGTTGTGGAAATTGAGGTGGCTTCCTATGAGGAAATTGAGGTCAACTGTCGTATACATCGGTTGACCGTATATTTTGGTTGCAGCTTCATGGTATGGGATAAGCTATAGTTTACTTCTGCCCTGTTTCTTCGTTTCTCACGCTTCACTGCATATGCTACAGTTGGTTGTGACCACTTCTAATCCTTAAAATGACATCTACCTAATGGTTCCAAACCTAACCTGTTGTCAAGATTGGGCTCATATGTTTGTTACTTACCAAGAAAATGTTACATTTCATAGATTATTTCTCATTTCTTGAATCAAAGGATAAAGAGGCGGTTCTTCAAATCTCATTCTCAGCTGTGATTTACTTGATTTATAATCTTCTGTTGCACAACACTTTTTGCCAATGCTGCTCTAGAGGTTCCCCCTTTACCCCCTGTTTCACGTTCTTGCTCACTTTCCTGCACTATAAGTGAGGTCTTGAGGCAGAATTTGGATGTAATAAGTTCAAGAATATGATGATTGAAGGTCTAGCAGTGATAAGTTTGTTCCCCCTTCATTCTCTGTATTTTCTACTCTTGGTCAGTTTAATTAAGGTAGATGCAGAATTGGAATGTAAAAAGGGCATGGTTAGGAATGTGTTTTTTCATTCTGACTTTTAAGCAAGATGAGTGTTGTCATCAAACCATTCCTATAGTTCTCTTTTCGTCGGTTTCATGCAACTGTACATGGATAGCGTTAGTGGCAGAATTAGAATATAAATGATGGTTAGTAATGCAGTACCTGTGTTAGTTTTAACTTATTTGCAGCATACTCTGTAACTAACCCATCTTTTTATTGCGCACATAAAGGTGCTAGCTTCGAGTGAGAGCCGTATGGCGTTTGGCGACTTGCCGGTGAATGGCGAGATGCCAATCTCCTTCCTCTGATTCTCCCAAGCTGCTTCTCCTTCTTTAATCCAGATAATCTCCCATTTGTGTTCTCCATCTTTCCACCTTCAATCTTCTCCGATTCTCCACCACCATCAGTTTCCCCCTTCACAGTTCGATCACACAGATATGTCGCCGTTTCGCCTCTCTGGCGATAGCAATGGCGATTCCGCAATCCAGAGAGATCCCGATGAAAATCCGCCACCCAGAACCAAAATTGAAGATGAGAGAAACCCGATCCCCCGTTCCCTTTCTAGGGAAAGCAATTTCCTCCCTTCGGAGTTCTTGAGGAGAGCCAAAGTGGCCATCCTCAACTCCAGAGAACCTTCCCTCGCAATCAGGCGATTCCGACAGCGCGCCGCCGCCTTTCTCTCCGGGCAACCTAGAGCGGAGAAAACCCCAATCCCGCCCACGGTAAGCATCAATCCGTCCTTCAACACCCCCACCCCTACGCTAACGCCGATTCCCAGCATCACTATCTCTGAAGTAAGGTTGGTAGAGGAACAGACGGATTTGTTTCAGGCAGACAGTGCGTGTAACATGAAGAGCTGGTCCTGGTCTGAATCTGTTGGTTTTTGTGTCCGAGTTGCATCCAGCTGCCATCCATCCGCAAATATCCATAGTTGCTACCTCCTGTTGGCATCATTAGCACAAGTTTCTGAAAAAAGAGTGGTCACTGATGCAATTTTGCTGTTCAAAAGTCGATGGGTCCGTTTGCACTCAAGGAGTTGGAAGGTAATCAGGCACCTTGATGAGGATCTTAATGATCCTCCTGATCGTGGGCCACCCTTGCAGCAAAGAGAAAGTAATGCAATCGTAATGCTAGTCTTTGAGTTCAACCAGATGGTGTCTGCGGTTGAGAACCTGAATGTGTCGGGAGGTAAAACTGACAAGAACAATCTGATTATTGATGCTAAGCAGGTTTCAGAGATTGCCAAAAAGCTACTGATGCAGAGGAAATGGACAAGGGTCAACCAAAAAGGGAAGACACAAGTAGTGCAGAGGAAGGAAGCTAACGGAGCAAGTGTAGACCAAGCTGAAGCGAAAGGGGTAACCTTCTCCCCCTTCAGGGTGCCCCCGATTGAGGATTGCCTCAGGTCAGATGGGAGCATCATGGAGGTGCTGCGCAATGGTGCTACACACACTGCGTCAAACTTTCTGAAGCAAAGGGAGAAGTTGCTAAGGAAGAGGCAGGGAAACAATGTGAGCTTGCTGAAGGACGCAGATCAAAACCTTGAAAGCAGGCTCGGAGAGGGAAGCGAGAAGATTGCGTGCATGTTGATGTAGGAGAAAGCCATTGTCCTTCATGATGCTGCACCTGGCTTAAACCCTAAGCGGGGGAGGATGAAAAGGAGGGGAAAGAAATCGAAACAGATGGCTCGGGAAGGTGAAACACAACTGATGGAAGGGGTGGAATCATCGGAGGCAACCAGCCTTGGGGCCGCTGGTCAACTGACGGGGTCGCAGGTTGCGCCCCGTCAGGAGCAATGAATTGCGCAAGTTGGAACTGTCGGGGAGCTGGGAATAAACCGACAGTTCGAGAGATTGCTGACCTTTCTAGGTTGGCAAAAGCGAAGATCGTTTTCCTTGCAGAGACTAGGCAACCTGCCGAAAAGATGCGACGTCTTCGTTCGAGGTTAGGATTAAGAGGTTTTACTGGTTTTGACAGTGATGGTAGGAGCGGTGGTCTGGCTTTGTACTGGCACGAGCATTTGACTGTAGATGTGCGAGAGGTGACTGAAAGATACATTGATGTCTATGTCAGCTTATCTCCTCATGATCCTATGTGGAGGCTCACTTGTGTTTATGGCGAGCCAAGGGTGGAGAATAGGCATCTGATGTGGTCAAAATTGCAAGAACTGAAAACTAGATCATCACTGCCTTGGTGTGTTATTGGCGATTTTAATGAAGCTATGTAGAGCTTCGAGCACTTCTCTGCTTCACCGAGACCGGAGAGCCAAATGCTGCCCTTCCGCGACACCCTAGAAGTCTGCGAGCTAGTGGATCTGGGTTTCTCGGGCCATGCCTACACATTCGATAATAAGCGCCATGGAAGAGCAAATGTGCAGGTACGCCTTGATCGAGCTGTGGCTGACAACTCTTGGCGGGATATTTATGCGGATTCGAGAGTGGTCCATAAGGTTTCACCATGCTCTGACCATTCCATGATTGTTCTCGAATGCATGAAGGAGGAGACGCAAGGGCCGCGACCGTCGCGGAGGCACTATGAAGTCATGTGGGAGCGTGATCCCAGCTTGCAGGAGCGTATCGCTGAGGCATGGGTTGCTGCTGGACCAAAAGCAACGCTGGGCGGCATCCAGATGGGCCTCAGCCGCGTGATGGGTCAGCTGCAGAACTGGAGTAAGAAGAAATTTGGTGCGGTGAGCCGTGAGTTAGACTTAGCGAGAAATAAACTGGATGAACTCATGAGAATGAATGCGGATAGAATGGAGATTCGGAAGGTGTCAGACTCTATGAATGAACTGCTGTACCGTGAAGAGATGATGTGGATGCAAAGATCGCGTATCGACTGGCTGAAGGAGGGAGATCGCAACCCCAAGTTTTTTCATAGCAAGGCAGTGTGGCGTGCTAGGAAAAATAAAATTAAAAGACTGTGTGATGGAGACGGTGTCTATCACTCAGACCCGGAGGCTATGGGACACATGGTAACAGACTACTTCAAGGAAATCTTTAGCGCTGATGATTCCCTGGATGCCGCTCCGGTGCTGAATCTTTTTGAGGAGAAAGTTTCTCCAGAGATGAATGCGATCTTATGTGCGGAATTTACTGATGTGGAAATATCGGATGCACTCTTCCAAATTGGTCCGCTCAAGGCACCGGGACCTGATGGTTTCCCTGCTCGGTTTTTTCAGAGAAGTTGGAGTATTGTGAAAGACGAGGTGATTGTGGCAGTGAAGGAGTTTTTTAGAACCGGGGTCATGCCGAGTGGTATCAATGACACTGTGATAGCCTTGATTCCAAAGACGGATGATCCGGAAATAGTATCCCAGTTCCGGCCAATCAGCCTATGTAACGTTATATATAAGGTCTTGTCTAAATGCCTGGTCAACCGTCTCCGTCCCCTTCTGGATGATATTGTCTCGGAAGCTCAAAGTGCTTTCGTCCCTGGCCGCCTTATTACAGATAATGCCCTGCTTGCTTTTGAGTGCCTCCATTATATTCAGCAGGAGAAACATCCGGGGAAAAGTTATTGTGCTTATAAGCTGGATTTGTCTAAAGCGTATGATAGAGTTGATTGGGGGTTTTTGGAACAAGTGATGCTCAGGTTGGGCTTTGCACACCGTTGGGTACGATGGATAATGTCATGTGTTACCTCGGTGCGCTACTCTGTAAAATTAAATGGAGTCCAACAGGAATCGTTTGCTCCTTCACGTGGCCTTCGGCAAGGTGATCCCCTATCCCCTTTTCTATTTCTCTTTGTCGCTGATGGGCTGTCCAAGCTGTTGAAACAGGGAGTTGATACTGCTGCTATCCAGCCGGTTAAAGTGTGCCGAAGAGCTCCTGGAGTGTCCCATTTGCTTTTTGCGGATGACACACTACTGTTTTTCAAAGCAAATAGGCAGCAAGCCCAGAGGGTAAATGAAATTATCGATTCTTATGCTACAGCCACTGGCCAGCTTATCAACAGATCGAAGTGCTCCATCTATTTTGGGGACAGTTGCCCAGCTGAATTTAAGCAGGACGTGATCTCAACTCTGAATATCCAGGGAGAGGACTTTGAGGAGAAATATCTTGGCCTTCCTACGCCAGATGGAAGAATGCACAAAGGCCGGTTCCAGAACCTCCAAGAACGATTAACAAAACGTATTATGATGGGAGGGGATTCTTTACCTTCGCAAGGAGGTAAAGAGGTTTTTATCAAAGCAATTGCCCAGTCTATCCCCACATACATTATGAGTGTGTTTAAGCTCCCAATGGCTGTGTGCGATGATCTCACACGCATGGTCCGAAACTACTGGTGGGGCTCTAGAGATGGCAAGAGGAAAACACACTGGAAGGTCTGGGAGAAGATTCAACAGCCTAAAGCAAGAGGTGGACTGGGCTTTCGAGACTACCGAGTGTTCAACCAAGCTCTCCTTGCTCGGCAAGCGTGGCGGTTACTGACTAATCCCCATAGCCTTTGTGCTCGCGTGTTGAAATCAAAATACTATCCGAATGGTGAATTACAGGATACAGTTTTCTCGAGCAATGCCTCTCCGTCGTGGCAAGGCATTCAACACGGGCTGGTACTGCTGAAGCTGGGTCTTATTATGCGTATTGAACGGATGCAGACTACGGCGAGTGTCTCAGCTCCTTACTGATGATGGACAGTGGGACATGGCAAAACTTCGGCGTCACTTTCTTCAGGTTGACATAGATACTATCCTGTTGATTAAACCATGTTCCAGAGTTGAAGGGGATGTTCTCGCTTGGGCTCCTGCAAGCAATGGTATCTTCTCGGTGCGCAGCGCGTATTGGCTCGGCATGGATGTCTTGAGCCGGCCTTCTAATGGCGCCACTAGCAGGGCACCGGATGGCCAGCGGGCCATTTGGAAGGCTCTTTGGGGGTGCCCTGCCCCTCACAAGGTACGCGTTTTTGCGTGGAGAATTGCTACTAATTCTTTGCCCACTTGGGAGAACAAACATCGGCGGAAATTGGAACTGTCTAATCTTTGTCCTCTTTGTGGTTTGGAATGCGAGGATACGTTCCATGCGTTGAGCAGTTGCCCGACGGCTAGAGCCCTTTGGCAGGCGATGGAGGAGACCTGGCCGATTCCGAAGTTGGACACGGTGGCAAACACAGGGAAGGAGTGGCTTCTTCATCTCATTGCGCAGCAAACTGGGGAGGTGAACACTATGATCCTGATGACCCTGTGGCGGATTTGGCATGCTAGGAACGAGGTAGTACATGTTAAACCATTGCCTGCTGTCGAGTGCTCCAAGAGGTTCCTGTGTAGCTACCTGGATTCGCTCCTAGCAATCAAACAAGCGCCTCACCAAGATCCAGTAAAGGGGAAAGCTGTGATATCTTATGATCTTATGCCCCGGTACGGCAAGAAGAAGGGTAGGGCTGGGCTGGCCCTACCACCAAAACCTTGGACCAGACCCACGTGTGGAAAAGTGAAGCTAAATGTTGACGGTTCCTTCAGTGCTGTCGATGGTAAAGAAGGTGCTGGATGGGTTCTCCGAGATGAGAATGGTTCAATCATTGTGTCCGCTTGCAAGTTCTTGAGTTCATGCAGCTGCCCGATATATGCTGAACTCGTTGCTTGCCGTGAGGGCATAGCCATGGTGCGGGAGTGGTGCGAACTACCCTGCTTGGTCGAGATGGACTGCGCGGAGGCAGTGAAGTTGATCAAGTTACCAGGCATTGACCGTTCTGAGTTCATGGGAGAAGTCCAGGGTATCAAGGAGATGATGCAAGAAGATGGAAGATTCCACGTTGAAGTCATCAGGCGAGAACAGAACACTGCGAGTCATATCCTAGCAAATCTGGGGCGTGCTGCGGCGCTCACCCAGGTCTGGCCTAGCTCTGGGCCGGCCGAAGTCCTGACGACTTGTCAGGCAGTTTGTAATCTCGCCTAATCTCCTTCCCCAATTCGCAAAAAAAAAAAACCCATCTTTTTATTCCTTCTTCTATTTCCTGGCCAGTTCAATGGAGCTGTAAATCATTAGGCTTAGTCTCAGTACTTACATTTATTATCAAACTGTGCATCATTAGGTTTACTGGCAGTACTTAGTTCAGCTGCTATATCATGTAAGTTTGCACTGACACATGCTTTCTAATAAGATTTTGGTTGCTGCGAGGTGTTGGTGCGAGCTGTAAAAAACCCAATGGTGGAGGCAGACCAGCATTCCTTTTTCTAGATCATTCCTCTTCAGGTTCAGGCGCTATATCATGTAAGTTTATATTGACACGTGCTTTCTTCTAAGATTATGGTAGCTTCCTATTTCCTTTCGTTACATATAAGCTTCTTTATTGTAGGTTTGTACAATCAGCCTTTGTTGGGTATTAATTATGAAACTATCTTTACACTTTTGGAGGTGTAGATGGCGCCTCATGTTCGTGGTAGGTCTGGCAGGCCTCCTGGCGTTGCGTCTGTAAGACGTGGTAAGTCTCTGGTTCATGGCCAGGGAAGTCACGGCAGGTCTGTTTGAGGTGATGTTCCTCCCGTGTTGTCGCGTGCTGTCTGCATTATTCAGTTTAAACTAATTTTGCATCTCATATGTTATCTATAGAGTGCCATTTTCTCCCGCTCTTATTGTATCTATATGTTTGCAGCAGTTAAAACATATTGTCTCCAATGTAGCTGAATTATTTAAGTTCATAAAGAAAAGCTTTTCGATTCAGCTACTCTTGCTTTTTTATTAACAGAAAAAAGCTGTTATAGCTTTCCGAATTGTGATTAGTTATTTGTAGTACATGGAACTGTGAAGTTTCTGTTGGCAATTATCTTCGTATTTTTATGAGGTTGATCTAGCCACTATATTGATCGGGCCACTATCAAGATTTTGCTTTTGACTATGATATATCAGTGTTCCATAGATGAATTACATCAAGCCAACCCAGTGTATATAGTCGTCGTGCCAGCTAATGTAACTATGTAATTATATACGGAGTATATATCTTGCTATGCATCATCCTCTCGCAGCTCCATAGTCCCCATTAAGTACAGTTACGGTTATTAAAAAAACTATACATTTTATTTCCATTGTAAATCAAATCAGCTACAAAGCTTAACCCATTATAGTGATAAAAACCACCGATGTTATTTACAAAATGTATTATACAACTAAAACAAAAACAAGAAAACATACCGACAACACAAATTTTCACTAAGGGCGCGGCGTGCCGCCGCGCTAAATTCAACTAGTTTTACATCAGGACCGATCGTGGGGGCTCTTTCCACACATATCCTCATGTAGGTGGGCCATTCCAGAGCCTACAGCAAGTTCAAAATGCTATAGATTGCTTTCTTCATCGCCGCCGCGACCCAACAATGTAAATCTCTTCACTTACGGTCTTGATTTCATCTTTGTGCATACTTGCATTTGACTACTCCTAGTCCTAGCAGGTCTACATAGCCAACATGCTTTTCTATGATGTAGGCCACACGAAAATCTAGCAGTGGTAAGCGTAGCTGTGAAGAACAAAGTAGATATACAAAATTCAAAAAACAAAGTAGATATACTGATGATTTATGTGGGTATATACATGCATATCTCAGTTTCTTCCACGTACTAAATGGAGTAATTCTAAGGCCAGACCAGCAAGTTCAGTTAACTGGTCAAAACAGCGTCAAGAGAAGACTGGGTTTGGGATCTGAAAATGAATGATGGATACCCTTTTCTCTTTCTTTATTTACTATGCATTGACAAGTGACAACTTACTGACATGTACATGTTTCAGTTTTGTTCCATTTTTGTTGACTACAGCCCATTAGCTATGTTATAATAGGTAACTCGGGAGCTGTTTGATTCCTCTGCAAACCTTTGACACAATTGACCCTAATCCTTTGTCAGCCTGATAACATTTACCGAGTGCTTAGTTCCAGATTTTACTCCACCTTTGAGAAATTAAAATTTACTAATCACATAAAATGCTCTGATCTAAACTAGGTTCATGCCTGGGCTTTCTTATGGAAAAGCCTTCTATTCCCCCGGGGATCATGCGCTTCTATCCTCCGCATCCGCAGCCGTTGGATGGGCCTAATCGTGCGCGTCTCATCTTCCTTATCCCCTCAACAAAATATCTGCTGCCTCGCTCGATCTCATCTCCACCACGCGTTACGGTGTTAGTCTCCATCGCTTCCTTCCGCTTCTCGCCGCGCTCCGGCAGGGCTGCGCCGCCACGCCCCGGTGGGCTACCGCCGCTGCGTCTCCCTGGCTTTCGCCGCCACGCTCCCGCTAGGCTCCCTCCGCCGCGCCTCCCGCTGCCTCTATCCTCCGCGCTCCGCCTCGCCTACGGCGTCGTCAGCGTCGGAGGGATGGCTGCCGCCAGCATAGCTGGTCGTCGTGCGTCCACCCGGCGAACTAGACGGCCGGGTCGAAGGCCAACGTCCAGCCCATGATTTTCGCCTCGCATGCATGAACGTGCTCCTCTTTTCTTCTCTCGTGTACGTACGCGAAGCCTGTTCCCAAGGATCTCGTACGGAGGGCGTGGGAAGACGAAGATGTATGGAGGGCGTGGGACTCGACGGGAATACTCCAGAGCAAACGGGGACACGTGGTCAAAGGGGTGTGTGGTAGGAGGCTGGAGACCAAATGTAGCAGATCTGATGCAAATCCGTATAACATTTGTAGCAAATTTCTTCTCATGTAATTTTTTTTATGTGGTGCAAATGATTATAAGAGTTGAAGAAAAAAATTGTTGCAAAATTCTTCTACTTCTGTTACAAATCCAAATAAGGGTTATAACACAGATTTCTAGCCTTTCAATCGATGGCGGCAATGACGTCTCACGGCGTTGCTACCGACGGCGCATGGCATTGGTACCGACGAGCTGGCAATGCTACCGGCGCGCGGTGTTGCTTCCGACGGCATGTGGTGTTGCTACCGACGGGACGTCATGGTCTGGACACTCGCATTTAGGTCGTAGAGGTACAGAGAGGGCGCCCCGGGTCGCATGAATCGTCCACAACGAGATCGTACGACAGCTCTGCGACTCTGCTGCAGCAACAAGGAGGCGGCGCCGCGCTGGTCGTCGATGAAACATCAAGGGAGAGGTGGTGCTGTGGTGGTGCTACAAGCCGCGTCGAGTTTTGCTAGATGCGGCGTCGGGTTTCCTACATGCGGCTGGCGGCGGTGCTACGAGATCCGCGTGCTACCAAAGTTTTGTTATTTTGCTACAATAGCACAAAATTTTGCTACCAAAGTTTTGTTATTTTGCTACAATAGTATAAAAATTTTGCTACACGGTCTCCGACGATATCTCTGGCGAAGTCGTTTTTGCTACAACATAACAATTTATTTTTGCTACAACGGTTTTGTAGTTTTGCTACAATCTTATATTTACTAATTGGAGGCACCGTAGGAGCTTCCACGTTAATCCTAGACAGTAACAATTTTCGTCCGTACGATCGAAAGGTAAACTGTCTAAAGCCGTATGATTTAAGCTGTTGCCCAACGCATCACGCGTGACCCTCCAGCACGATCTGATCGCCATGAGTTCGAATCACGTATCCTCCATATTAATTAGGAATTTATTTATTAACCAACCAAACCATCCTATCGCCCAATCTCATGGCGGCGGGAGTTCGTCTAGCAGCCCGTCTCCTTCGGCAAAAACAACAATTAAGTAACAGCTTCCGTCTTTCCATGCGCGATGCGCCTGGCGTGCGGCGACAGCAGCGAATTTAATTGGTGGCCTGCTCTGCACAGTACACACTCGGATCCAAGTGCTGTATCTTAATCTCCACTTCTATTTTCTAATCACATTCAGAAGATGCTGGATAGCATCGGCAGCGGCGTCACCCTGTTGCCTCTATCCACCGAATAAATCTCAGGTAATTAAACTGCATGCAATGCTAGAAGGCATGCATGCAGATATCATCCGATTATTTCTTTTGCGCACCGTTGCATGCATGCATCCATGCATGTCTGCGTGCTCAAGCTTGGTCCCATCTTGGTGACTAATTAGTTACACTGATCAATTAATTCTTTACATATATAGTACTCCCTCCGTCCAATAATAACTGTCTCAATTTTGCCACAAAGTGGATGTATCCATACATGTTTAATGTCTAGATACATCTATTTTTTGATAAAGTTGAGACAGTTATTATTGGACGGAGGGAGTACTATAGTGTGATTTCAACGATTCATGGTGTCACGTGCAAGTGCAAAAACACTTACAGCTTTACATTATTAACTAAGCTATATGTTGTGATGCTCCTAATATTAACAAATAGTTATCCAGTAGATTTGTGTATCTCTCTTAATTTATATTTGCAGCAATCTTGAAAAGATAATTGTAACAATAATACGCCACTATGGAGTATCAGCTTACTCGAGCTAATTAGCATGTGTACCAGTGTAGGTACGCAACATGTATGCGGGGACAGGAGAGAAGTAACTCACAATTGACAATTCGTCTGCATATCTGATTTGAGAAGGTTAGCTTTTCTATAGCTTTTACTCTTCAACTTTAGGCCTACGTAGAACTTTTTTTTCACAATGCATATGCTTTCAATCTGACCTACCTTATGACAATCCACGTAATTTCACACTTAGAAATTCTCATTCTAATTTAAAATAAATAAACAGTCCATATGACCGAGTTATAACAGTTAGAATCAACTCCAATTAATTATCAGGGCATTGCACGCCTCCTGCACTATGGGTGAAGCTACTACAGAGTACCATTAGTCAAAAAAAGGTAGTGAAATGTTGCAGCAATGCAATAACACACCATCCAGTAAATATGCACACGACATTAATAAGAATGTGAAATGTAGTAATACAACAACTTTTATTGCTACAACATAAAAAAGCCAAAAAAAACCTCAAAACTCACAAAAATCCTCAAACTTCCCCATCTCGAAAAGGATGATGATAAGAAAATACACCCCCAAATTTCCTAAATCTTGGAAACTAATACCCCAGTCTTTATTAATCTCAGCAATTCCTTTTTGGGGGTCTCCTGAGCACATCAGACCAAGAAGACCGACAATGGTCATGAGTATGAGTGTGCCAATGAGCAGTTGGTGCACATGGTGCTTGCTTAACACACGAAGGAGAACATATTGATGTTTTTTAGCGTAATGTCGTTTAAGCCGAGGAGATGCAAACCAGTAATCGCGGGTGATTGATTAAGTATGATGAACAAATTTATCCAAAAGAACTTCGGTCACTTATTGGTTAAGTAGGTATCTCACACATGCACATCAATGCTTGGGCAAAAAATAAAAAATGCAGTACGCCATGTCAAATCCATCTATCTTATCTGATATTATCGGATCATAAGTACTATTTGGCACTCAAATCAGTGTATATATGGAAAAAGTAGTTTGCATATGTCCATCTATTTTTTCTCTAAGAAACTCCGCATGTTATTTCTTCCGTTAGAGTTCTCTAATGTGATAAGACAAACTAAGATATATGTGAGCATATTGTAATAATATGGTCTGTTGCTAAACAAGTATTATCATGTGACATACTCACTAAGATTGATACGTAATATGCAGTCAAATATCCAAGTTAATATATGCATTAAGACTGTTCTTGGACATGTCAATAATGCTCCTTAGTTCTTACAAATTTTTACTAATGCTTTGTTTTGGGAGCTTTGTACTGTTGTATCCTGACTTTGCATTGACTAAGCAAACCAATAAGTGTATTCGTCACCACCTATTTTTCCGTGCGTTGAGTTGGGGTGGCCTCACGCCTTCAAACATACAACTGATTTTTTCTAAACTAATAGATTATAGCATAAGAAACATAGAGACATAAACTATTAGTGGTCTAAGATATGGGCAAACAATTGGGGTGGCCTCACGCCTTCAAGACATAAATGTTTTATTTTGTACGAACAAAGTCAATCACATAACGTAAGCCCGTGCGGATGCACGGGTACAATTTTTTTGCTAACAACTGTCGACGGCCCGCCATGTTGCTACCGATGGTGCATGGCATTGCTACCGACGAGCCGACGATGCTACCAGCGCGCGGTGTTGCTATCGACGGCACGTGGCGATGCTACCGATGGCGCATATCGTTGCTACTGACGAGCCGACGATGCTACCAACGGTATTCGGCAAAGCGATAAGATGCTACCGACGTCTCACGCCTTTGCTACCGACGAGCTGACAATGCTTCCGATGGTATATGTGACCTTGCAAAAAGGAAAAATAAAATATAAATTGCTTATGATACTAAGTGAGTCTTTTTTTTCACATGACACACATGGTCGTATTTTTTATGAAACTTTGTGTGTGCATAAGACACAACATAATTCATGTTCATGATTTATTTGCAATTTTTCAAAACTTCAAAATGGGACAACCGAAAATATAGTGCGGGTGCATAGTTGGAAAAGCGATTCTCGGGTCGTCAGGATCCTATCGTCACGCGACAGACGTGCTGACGTGCCCCGCGTCCCTACTGTTTCTATCCGTTAGGATAGGCCAGTGGGAGAAAAAAAGGGAATCTCCGGATAAATCTCGACTTCTCCTGTCCACTCGTTCCCCACAGTCGTCTTCACCGCGAACTGGGTCGTCGTCTAACTCGCATCCTTCCACACCGCTCGCCTCAGAACGAGGACAAATTCCCCACCTCTCCTGGCACGCATCCTCTTGCCTCTGCTCCGCACGCATAGAAGCTGGGGTCACCGACGAGCTCCTCAAGCACTCCAGGTTCGCAGCACTGCTCGCAGCTTCCGCCATGGCCGCTAGCTTCTGACATCCCTTTGTAGCACCGATGACCCACTTTTGTAGCAACAGAGCGGCCGAAATTTGTAGCAGTGGTGGTTGGAGTTTGCAGCAAGTAATCAGCGGCGGCGATTGAACATGCATCACCAGCGACCGACGTTTGTAGCAGCGGCGGCCAGCGTTTGTAGCAGCGGCGGCCGGCGTTTGTAGCAATGGAGGCACCATGGCATGCTTGCAGCAGCAGGGTTGTACAGCTTTGGTAGCACCAACGCCCGAAGTTTGTAGCATTGCCGTCTGATGTTTGCAGCACCGCGCCGGCGACCCGCATTTGTAGCAACGGTGGCGCGACGGCTACTCAGACTGAGATGCCTCGACATACTGCGCCGGGCGTCTTCTTTGGCGGCTGCCATGTCTCATGGACGAGCGACGCCGCTGTGGCGAATCCGTGGAGGCGGGTAGGGGACGAGCTGGGTTGAGAGAGCAGCGAGGGGTGATGCGCAGCAACTCACCGACCTGGTCCAGGAGACTGCAGGGATGGCGGCGCTGTTACGGCCGGTCGCCGCGCCGCCGGAGACTGCGAGTTGTTGCTAAGGGCCGCCGACGCCGAGTGCAACGATGTTGTATTTTTTGTGTCAAAAACGAGAGAGGCACGCGTTAGGTATACGAAGAAGTTGATCATACGGCTGTGCTGGACTCCATCCAACGACGCGGGAGCCGGAGGATAGTGCGCATCTGTCTCCGGGGACGCTCAGCACCGCCCTTTCTTATTTGACACTACGGCTTCCCTATTTAACCATTGGAACAAAATCTTTCCTATTTGTCACTCGCTCTAAATTATGTTCCTAGCATGACACTACGTCTATTTTGACAACTAACATGGGCGGACGCAGCGCCCCTGCTGCCCGGCGCTCGCCCGGGCTTCGATCCCGTCCGCCTCCTGATTTGATCGCTAATAGGCTGAGCAGTTCCGATCTGGCTGGGGCAAAACTGCTTGAAAAAAAAGCAAAACAATTACTCAGTGTGTGGTGGGCTTTGAGGTACTGGGCCTAGGCCGTTTTTGGCCTGTCGCACGCACACCAGTCGAGCGAATCGACCGAGTCCATTCCTGCCGGCTGCTAGTCGTCGTCCCCAACCCTCGATTCCCCAATCCCTTCGACCTCTGGCTCTGAAACATTTGGCCGCGCGGCCGCTGCGATTCCCCAATACGCCAGCGTCTTAGCGCGACAGCCCTCGACGGGCGACGGCGTCAGACCGGCAGGCGGCCGGGCAGCCATGGACGACGGAGCCCCAGGAGGAGGTTCCCCACTGGCTGCAGATCTTCGCGACAGCGATGGCGGCCGTCCCAGGCAGCAACGGCCAGGCCCAGCCGCATCTGGTGGCCGCAAGCGCGGACGAGGCGACGTGGGGGCTGTAGGCTCGTCAGGCTCAACTTCAACACCAAGAAGACAGATGGGTAATTTCCATTCCTCAATTTTTGTTTAATTCCGGTTTGTCACTCAATTTAGAAGAACTTACCGACCATGAAATGCGCATTTTTCGTTGATAGGCCTTGTGCATAAGTTTCTACATAGCTATACTGCAATGGCTTGAATTAATGATCAATCTTGATGAAAATCTTACAAATTTCAGGAATTGGGAGCTTTTTGGTTGATACAAGAAGCTTGCCCCAACCACCGCCGCAGCCAAGTGTGGCAAATGAGGAGGAAGAGAGGCATGAGACGGAGGATGTGTTTAATCCGGATGAGATAGTGTGTGATCCCGCTCTTAGGAAACAAATCAATGAATATCATCCAAATGTTCAAGATCAAGTGAAAAGAGCATACCTTTTGAAGGGGCCAACTAAGCCAATTGTGAACTTTCCTAAGAATGGAAGTGGATCTAGAGGGTTTCCAAAAACATGGTATGATAAGTATGATTGGATAGAATATAGTGAGTCTCATGATAAGGCTTATTGTTTCCATTGCTTTCTTTTTAAGCCACTTGGAAGTGCAAACCGTTTTGGTAGTGACGTCTTCACCAAAACCGGGTTTAGTGATTGGAAACATGGTTACAAAGCTTTGCCGGAGCATATAGGTGGTGTCAATAGTGACCACAATAAGGCAAGGTTGCATTGTGAGGATTTTGTTAATCAAAGACAAAGTGTCTCTAGTAACCTCGCTCGTGCATCAAAGGAATCCGAAGAACTATACAAGATCCGTTTGACATCTTCCTTGCATTGTGTAAGATTTCTCATAAGTCAAGGATTGGCATTTCGTGGCCATAATGAATCTCTTAGTTCATTAAACAAGGGCAACTTCCGTGAGTTGGTAGATTGGTATAAAGGAAAGGATGAAAAGGTGAAGCATGCATATGAGAAAGGAGGAAATTCCAAGATGATCTCTCACAAAATCCAAAAGGATCTTTCCAAGTGTTATGCCCAAGAAGTCACCAAGGTGATTATGAGAGAAATTGGTGATAAGAACTTCTCCGTTCTTATTGATGAGTCACGTGATATATCCGTGAAAGAGCAAATGGCGGTAATGTTGAGGTTAGTTACTAGTAGGTTGTCTTGTTATTAAATCTACCTATTGTTCCATGCTTATATTTAACCACATTGTAATTGTTTTGTTGTAGGTATGTGGATAATGAAGGGAAGGTTGTGGAGAGATTTCTTTCTTTATACCATGTCCGTGAGACTACATCGGAGGCACTAAAGGATGCTCTCATTTGCGTTCTTGATCGTTACAAGCTATCTATTCATAGGCTACGAGGGCAAGGATATGATGGGGCTTCCAATATGAGAGGTGAATTCAATGGCTTGCAAAAAAAGATCTTAGATAAAAATCCTTATGCCTTCTATGTTCATTGCTTTGCCCATCGTTTGCAATTGGTAGTTGTTTCCATTGCTAGTTCTTGTTCCTCCATTTTTAATTTCTTTGATTCCATCTCCGGGATTGTGAACACATCAAGTTCATCTTGCAAAAGAAGAGATGTGCTTAGAGAACAACATCATCAAAATCTTGTGGATATGCTTGAGAAGGGTGAGATATCTAGCGAAAGAGGCTTGAATCAAGAAACAAGTCTCACTAGGCCCGGGGATACTAGATGGGGTTCACATTATAAAACTTTGCTTCGTGTGCACGAAATGTGGTTGGGAGCCTTGTATGTTCTCCGTGAGGTCAATGATGAGAGCCGTGGATTGACCCAAGCGGCGGGTTGGATAGAGAAAATGGAGGACTACAAATTTGTTTTCATTTTGAAGCTAATGATAAAGTTGCTTGCCATCACGGATGTGCTTTCACATGTTTTGCAATCGAAAGATCTAAATATTGTGCATGCAATGGAATTAGTTAGTGATGTCAAAGCTCGGTTGGCCTCTATGAGAGATAGTGGTTGGGATGACTTGTTTGATGAGGTCAAACAATTTTGCATGGAGAAGGGTATTCCGGTTCCAAACATGGATGATCAAATACCGGTTCGGGGTCGTTCAAGGCTTGATGGCTTTACCTACACTAACCTTCATTTCTACAAAGTTGAGATCTATGTTGCCGTTGACAAGATGTGTGTTGAGATGGATCATCGCTTTTGTGAAAGATCTATGGAGGTATTAGAGAGCTTCGCATGCCTTAGTCCAAAGAACACTTTCTCATTGATTGATGTGGACAAGGTTGCTCGCTTATCTTCAATTTATCATGCGGATTTCTCTAATGATGACCGTGCAACCATAAGAGGCCAACTTGAGAATTACATTCACCATGTGAGAGTCCATGCCTCCTTTTCTTCTTGCATGAATCTTGAGAGTTTGGCGACAAAGATGATTGAAACGGGGAAGCATTTGGTCTTTCCATTGGTCTACAAGGTTATGGAATTGGCCTTAATATTACCGGTGTCAACCGCATCGGTTGAGAGGGCTTTTTCGGCAATGAAGATCATCAAGTCTAAATTGCATAACAAGATCAAGAATGGATGGTTCAATGACTTGATGATATGTTACACCGAGCGGAAGCTTTTTAAACTACTTGATGATGGTGTTATCGCTCAAAGGTTTCAAGCTATGAGGAAGAGAAGGAAACATTTACCTCGTAGGACTAGGACTAACTAGCATGCTATCTCGGTATATTTCTTTATCCCGTGTATTAATATAGATTTATTTTTGAAGGCATGTTCATATGATTTACTAATTTGTCTTTCTTTTTATCTTGTAGGGTCTCTATGTTGGTGTTGGGCAATTCAACTTTTGGTCGACCGTCGGAGTTTCATTAGTATTTTGGTAGTTCTTAGGTTGAGACTTATGAACATTAGAACGTGTTGGGAGCGTGTAATGTATTATATTCGTGTTTCCGCATATTTGCTCCATATTTTGTACATTTGTGCGAGAATTGTTTTTGTTGCATTGTGGCGCGCCCAGGCTTCGACAAATTCCTGGGTCCGCCACTGACAACTAACAGTGTTAACTCACACCTGAAAAGACGTCACAGCCCCTGGTGAAGCATGTGACAAAAGGAATTCTCAAAGTTTTTTTCTTTTTTGAACCGAGGCAAAAGACATGTCATTTTCATTAGTTAAGAAGTGGAAATTGACCGATTAATTAGTGGGAAACCGGCCAAACCGAAACAAACCCTGAACGACCATCATGGAACATGACCGTCGGGAGGGTACACACAACCAACCTGACTACCCACACAAACTGCACACACCACCAAACCTAGAGTCGTCGTCGAGTTTGCCCCCCGTGTCATCGTCATCAAGCTGCACACCCTGCAGCGACTCCGACTTCACAAGAAAACCACCAAGGAGACCAACACCGAAGCGGCGTCGAGAAGCCCACGTCGGGCTATGCCAAACAAATGGCTCTTCGTGAAGTGAAGCTCTGATTCTAATGGAGAGCTTCGAAAAGATGCGCAAGACCAGCGCCGAGAGAGATCATCACCACCGGACCGCCCTTGCATGTCATCGTACGCTGCTCGAGAGGTAGATGTATCAGAACATAGCAACTTCGACTTCATAGCTTGGAGAGACCAAAACGAAGACACTCGGACACGCCGGACAAAGCCGACTACGAAGCCATTGCCGCGACCAAACCATTGTTGCTCAACATTGTCGTTGTCGCACATACCACCACACAGAACACCCACATCGCCCACCACCAACCTCAGGTCTCTCTTGCTGTTCGAGACGAAGCCCCAAGAGGGAAAACGACACCAAGGCACCGTCATCATCCGATCTAGAGATCATGGGGTTTCCCCTGGATAGCCAAGATGGGCGGATCCACGCAGGAGGTGCGCAGCAGCTAAACAGCGATGCCTCCAGGAAGGCCAACGACGGCCAAAGCCGCCGCCATCGCTGGTCACGGCACAAGGCCGAGACAGGGTCTTCAACCAAGCCTCTCACCACCTCGAACGCACATCCACTCGCACCGGTGCCGGCAAGCCCACCAGCCAACACCACCCTCGAAGTGCCCAGCGACCAAGACGCGTCGAGGACGCAGCGTCGTAGCCCTCCGCCATCCGGGCCCAACTAGCCCAGATAGGACCCACCAAGCCCATCGGGCGCGCGACCCCTCCCTGCAGGAGCAGGTGACGGCGCCGCTGCTACCACACTGCCGCCCGTAGTCCACACACCGGCTGCCACCTCCACCCGAGTCTGATACGTCTCAAACGTATCTATAATTTTTTATGTTCCATAGGTGTCGCCGGTGTTGCAGCGGATGATAATGCGCTTCCACAACACAATTTTTTTCTCTCCCGGTGCATTGCAACAGGCATTTTTACTAGTTCAATACAATACCCGCAAGAAGTCAATACCTACGACGCAATCACAGGGAACTACTGCATTCACGAGTTCTGAACTTCTGATGTAACACGCATGAAGACACAAGCCACGTTACAAGCAAACATACGGAAACATCACTCATCAGAGATTACGTTTTTATATCACTTACAAATAGATCCATCTCAAGCCAACAGGAAATAATCACAATTTAATTGGTGCACAACACCACAGCGTTAATAACTATAGAAGTTATGCCGATGGCGTTATTTGGTCAAGAGGAAGTGCCAACGGGTGTCATTCTTCTTCTTCTTCACTTAAGAGCATCACTAACGGCGGATTGTATAATCAGCCGTGTCCTATAAAACCTAAGATATAGGTCATCAAACGGCAAAAAACGGTATCCAGCGGCTGCCCTATTATACTCCGCGCACTAATTTTTTTTACATCAGAGCCCATTTTGATGCAAATATACATTAAAACGCAGCCTGCCCTATATCCCAAAAGCCGAGCGCGCGCAGCCCAACTGCCGCGCGGAAAGTTCATTTTCCCCTCCCGCCGAACCACCCCCGACCCGTCCCGCCGCCGCCGGCCAGAAATCGACCGCCGTTGCGCCCGCCCCATCCCAGCCGACCACCACCGCACTACCTCCTACTTATTCCCGCCTCTTCCCCGCCGTCGTCGGCCACAGAACCACCCGCTGATGAGTTGAATCCGCCGTGCGCCGCCGCCGTTGCCGGGCTCGATTCGGGCTGTCTCCGGCTGATTCTGGCGCGCAACCGAGTCGCCGTCGCGCCCCCGACAAGGATCTATCCACTGCGCGCGACCAGGACCAGCACGGCGACCGGGCCGCACCACCTCCGGGAGAGCCGCACACAAGCTGTTTGAGGTAAGTGATAGCCCATATTTTTGTTAGTTTTTTGTTTGATTTCTTATTAGAGACTTGAACACACATAAATTGTGTTTGTAGATGGTTTTAATCGACTATTCCTCCGATGAGGAGTATGATTTGGAGGAGGAGGAATACGTTGCTTTGATTTTGATGTTGCACAACAAGACCAAGCGGCCGAAGCGTGGAGGTTCGGTCTTTGGCCGTGAGGAGATTAAGCGGGAACGTTTGGAAGCTGATGCAAAGCTCATGCGCAGCTACTTCAATCCCACTCTTGTTTATCCAGAGCGTATGTGGCGGCCGGTGAGGCCGAGGCGAGGTGGAGACTGAGTTGCACGCTTTCTTGAGTCCTACCACGACATTCGTGACTCCGACGTGCACGAGGATCTTCAAAAGGATCTCATGGAGGAGTGGTGGTCATGGTATGGAGCGCAAAAGGCAACACAATGCACTTGATTGATGTTTGTTCCATGTCATGAAACAATTCTATTGTGTGTTGATTTATTTGCAAGATGATGAGCCATTTGATGAACAATTCGTATTGTGTTGTAATAATTGATTTGTATTGAACCTTTATTTGTTTGAATTCATTTTAGATCATCTTTTATACTATTCATTTGACATATGTATGCAAATCGTAGTGAAAATGAGGGCTGTTGCGCGGCAGCCGTTGGAGCAAGCCGTGCCCTATTATACATCAGCCGGTAAAGCGCCGGTCGTTTTCGTGCCCTAAAACTGAAAAAGTGGTGATGTATAATGCAAAATCGGTGCCCTATTTTACATCGAGATGCTCTAAGGAGCCTCCTATAGCTAACCAAAACTGTCGCATTGCTTCGGTAACAGATTCTCTGACCGGCTGCCACTGGGCGTCCTTGTACTTGTCAAAAACGTGTCCATCCTCATAGGCCTAAAGACGAGCAAAGAATTAATCAATCAAGTAACCGACATCTGGGGTACAGCCGTACAGATACAGCACGAGGTATGCCCTTACCGTGTACATGTCTCTTAACCTAGCGACACCTGCGTATACCCCCGACCTCGCGCGACCGTCGCCTCCCCGTGGCGGCGGCGCGCTCTCCACCCTCCCCCGGCCGAGGGCCTTCTCCCCCACTCTCCCCGGTCGCCGCCGCCGGCAGGGGCTGCCAGGCGCAGTCTGGGTGGTGCCGCCGGCGGCGGAAGGTTTCTCCCCGCGCTGGAATCGGATGGAAACGGGGATTTCTCCCTTTGGCGGCGGCGTTCTTTGGGCAGCGGTGGCACGGCTCCGGCTGGGTGGTGGCGGGACGACGGCGACGTGCGCGGGCTGGCGGGGCGGCGCTGTGCAGCATGTGTCGGAGCTCTGCGGGGATCAACGGCCGGGCTGTGTGGCCCAGATCTGGGCCCATTCGGGCCCGATCTGGGTCTGGGCGGGCCGGCCCGACCTGCGGAGTGCTCTGAAGATGGAGGTGAGGTTGGGGATGCAGGGGATAGCGGCGACGGCGGCCAGCCTGTTGCAGCGTGGCGGCGAGATTCACGGGCCCGGTTTGGGCCCGGCCGGACCCCGTTAGGACTGGTGTGCCCCGAGGGGGCTTTACGGGCCCGCTGGATCCGGCCGGACCTGATGGGGACTGGTGTGCTCTGCTGCTACGTCCGGTCGACTACCGTCCTCGGCGGTGGAGGTTGTTGTCGTGTCTCGTTGCACGGACACCGGGAGTATAGGATACCCCCTTTTAGGTTCGGCACGGGGCGCGAAGGAGGCTGAGAATCGTCTTCTTGGGCGGAGTCTAGATCAAGCTCTCCTCTCCACGATCAAAGCATGCAACCAAAGGGACACAAGGAGCTACCCAGGTTCAGGCCGCCCGGAGGCTAAAAGCCCTACTCCTGCATGTCTGGATTGATGGGTTCTTCATAGTGTGGCTTACAATGGAACCTCCCGGACAGGGTACCCGGAAGGGTTTTGGCTGGAGGTAGAAGAAGGACAGATCCTGACCCGGAGGAGATCACCTTCCTCTCTACCTTCGCAGCCCTAGTCTAGTCTTGCTCTGGTTCTAGCTTGTGTTCGTCCTTGCTTCGACCTCCCCCTCCTCCGTGCCTTGGTCCTCCTTTTATAGGCTAAGGGGTTGCCACAGGGTCACGTGAGGGGCATGAGGGACCTTCGGGGTGAAGGACCCTCCTCATCTAGTTTAGGGGAGACGTGGCCTCTCCTCAGCCTAGCGTCTCCTTTGGGTTAGGTGGGAGCGTCCGCCTTGGGGTGGACAGGAGCTGACACCACCACGGGACGTGCTTCCCGCCCGCGCTGCCTTCGCCTTGCTTCCCAAGTCTTCCGTGGTGAGGTGGAGTGCTTATCCACAGGGACGTGGGGAAGTACCCGAGAGGGAGCCTGGCCTCCTGCCGGGAACTCGGGCTCTCGGGTCCTTCCTGGCCTTCTTGCTTGGTTCGGGGACCCGGAAGGTCCCCAGGACCGGAGCCCTTAGTCGACGTAGGCCATGCGTGTCTTGACGGTGAACCCGCCAGCTTGACTTGAGTCTTGGTCTTGTCCATCTTCATCTTGGGCCCACATGGGGTGGACCCACTTTGGCAGTACTAGGGGAACCCCATGTTCCACTGTTGCGACAGTAGCCCCCGGGCATGGTCCCGGCGGCTCTTGCTCCAGCTGCCGGGGCCATGGCCTAAAGATAGGTCAAAGTGGGTCCCGGGCACCTGGTCTTCCTTGCTCTGCTTCATTGATGGCCTTGAAGGTCTTGGAGTTACTCCGCTCGGGGGAATAACTGCGGGGCCCCCTCGATTCCCAATAACGGAAGAACCGAGGAGACGCTTGACAGAGGCCCGCCGTGGCTATAAAAGCGAGGCGCACCCCTGGCTTTTCGTTCATCTTCTTCCTCAGTCCAACTCCAGGCCTCCCCACAAGCTGCCAGCGCCAATGGCGAGAGCGAGGAGAGGAGTTGGGCGCCCTCGTACTTCTTCAGCTGCTGCGGAGAGTGGCCCCTCCACTCGTGGTCGAGCTGTTCCGCGAGGTCGTGGGATTCGCGGTCGCGGCGGCCGTGGAGGCCGCGGCACCGCTGCTCCCCCTCCTAGGAGCATGGTTCATACCAGCTTCGCGCCGTTCGAGTTCATCGTGGATCTGAACCGCAGGCCTCGCAGCCGGCTTCTCCTGCCGGATTCCTTCGCGATGGCGACGGAGGACATCGGACCCTCCGGCTTCTGGCTGCAAGTGGAAGGCTGCCCCAATGGCCCCTCCTGGGCCATGGCGGAGCGCACCACTGAAGGCGCCATGCTTCTGGGTCCGGGGTGGAAGTCGTTCTCCCGTGCCCGCCGCCTGTCCAGGGGGCAGTGCTTGGTGTTCCGGTACGACGGAGATGCACGCTCTCCGTGAAGATCTTCGGTGTCGATGGCGGACGCGTGGAGTGCTGCATGGAGAGCAGCAGCGGCAGCTCGAGCTCCTACGACGAGGATGAAGATGAGGAAAACTCATCTGACATCAAGGTCGAGGGGAGCTCGTCTTCCTGAAGGCGAGGAGCTTCGGACGGGCGCCATGGAGATCTCGTTGACCTCCTCCTTGGCGGCCTTGACGACGTATTTCTGGAAGTAGCGTCTTCCATTGTACGGCGGTGCTCCTTGCTCGACGGGAGCCAACCTTTTTGTTGTAAAAAAGATCGTCCCCTTGTAGTCCTTGTAAATGAAGAAGATCTTGTTTTCCTCCTTGTCTTCGTGTCGCGTCCGTGTGAATGAGAACGAGTTTTTTGCAAAACGCGCTCCCATTACTGCAGCAGCCGTAGCGTCAAGGGGTAGGTGGAGCGTGGGAGGCCTATAAAAGACCATCCAGACTCCACCCCTTGCACATCTTCTCGCCTTGCTCCGCTCCTCTTCTTCCTTTGCCTCCCCGTCCCGCAGAACAATGTCCGGCGAAGCAGAGAGGGCCTTGTCCGATGTGTCGACGGCGGAGTCCGTCTTCGAGGAGCGGCGGAGGCACCCAGCGAAGCTGGAGCCCGAGCCACTGATGGCGAGGTTGCGTCCCGTTCTTCTGCTGCCCAGAATGTCGCTCGCCTGGCGGCCGTCTCTGGTCCTGTTGCCCAAGAAGAGGCAAGGATTAGGGCAGTGAGGAGGACGCACCTGTGGTCCATCCTGAAGGAAAGGACTGCCGGTATTCCGGAGCTGTCCTTGGTTGTGGCTGAACTCGAGGCCATTGAGCAGGTTCACTGTTGCTCTTCTCCATTTTTCCGCCTTTTCTTCTTGGATGACCTCGATCTTGACTGGACTTTTGCAGGCCGAGAGTCAGTCCGTAGGCGAACTGGCGGACGGAATCTTCCGTCTCTTTGGCCCTGGAGCGCCCTGGTCGGCAGAAGGGGTCGAGCTCTTCGACGCGCCTGACAAGATCTGCACGCGTGTTATCTTTTCACCCAGGCGTCCCCGGAAGAAAAGAGTGCACCCGGCAGGCAATAAAACAGAAGACAGAGCTGCACAGCCAGGAGCCCTGAGCTGGCCTTAGTAGCATAGGCTAGATATGTATCCAGGAAAGCTTCGACTGAATGTAATCAGAATTGTAAATTCAGAATGTAAGTTCAGATGAATGCAATCCTAGGGCTCAACTCCCGGGGTCATTTCCCAAACCTCCCTTGCACTAACGCGCCGTCAAGTTTTCTGAGGAGATCTCTTAGGTGACAAGTACTCTAACCGCCTGCACCGGTAGCAGCACCCCTAAGAGCACTATGCCTTCCGGGAGTCCACTCCACAGCCACGGGTACTAGGCCAGAAGGGAAATCTGACCGTTCGCCGGGGAGGACGCATTACCCCCGCAAAGGTTCTCATCAACTGTCAAGCATGCGCAGGTTGGTGGTATATTGACTCCGAGCGAGATATTATGCCTAGAATGCAAGATGCACATGCAAAGACTTAGCTGGTTTTTGCCGTGCCTTGATCTACTCTGTCCTTCCCGGGTACCAGCTCCTGAGCCGCTCTTCAGCATCCATTCCTGTCCCGGGAGAGGCGCTACACATAACACACTTTCAGTAGGAAAAGAATGGACCCTCCCTTACATGTCGTGAAAGTGTTTCATCCGGAGCAACCCGCAAGCAAAGTTGAATGTGCATTTCTGTGTTTAGGTTCTTTAAAACACAGCACTGCCCGTTCCACTTCTTACCGCGGCAGTACGGCACGATCAGGTGGCAGCGCCTACTGATAGGCTACTCGCGCTCGACCTGTCAGCCACCGGCACCATGTCAGCCCCCTGCTTGGGGGTTGTTACGGATAACACACTTCACGACAACAAGAGAGGCTCACGGAATTGAAAAACTTATCTTTTATTCCTTGGCGACGATTCTTACACCCTTATACAGAACACTAGCCCCTTGGGCGTGCTTAGTTGACTCGAACTATCTGCGATTCATGTTCGTATTCAGGGGTAGAATTTCCGGAGATTCTCGATGTTCCAGGCGTTGCCCTCCGGCCTGCCTTTCTCGTCCTCCAGATAAACAGCTCCGGGTCTCAGGGTATGCGTCACCCGATAAGGTCCTTCCCACTTGGAGGACAGCTTGTTCATGTTATCAAGCTTCTGCTTCTTGCGGAGAACCAGGTCTCCGGGTTCCAGTACCCGTGAACGGATATGGCGATCATGATAGCGGCGGAGCCCTTGCTGGTATCGAGCAGATCGTAAGGAAGCTCGGCACCGCACCTCTTCCAGGAAGTTGATGTCATCAATCCTCCTCTCAGCTTGTGCGTCTTCATCATAGGCAAGTACCCGGGGGGATCCATGCCTGAGCTCTGTTGGCAAGACGGCTTCTGCTCCATAGACAAGGAAGAATGGTGTTTCTTGAGTGGCTCTGCTTGGTGTGGTTCTGAGGGACCACAAGACACTTGGTAGATGCTCAATCCAGTTCTTGCCCTTGTCTTCTAACTTGTCAAAGGCCTTGGTCTTCAAACCCTTTAGGACCTCCGCATTGGCTCGCTCCACTTGCCCATTGCACCTTGGGTAGGACACCGAGGCAAAACACACCTTGATTCCCAGCTCTTCACAGAAGTTGAGGAAGGATCGGCTTGTGAACTGAGAGCCATTGTCCGTTATGATTCTGTTGGGTACTCCGAAGCGGTACACGATCCCTTCAATGAACTTGATGGCTGCTTGAGCTGTCTGTCTTGGTACTGGCATCACTTCCACCCACTTTGTGAACTTGTCGATGGCCACGAAAAGGTATTCATGGCCCCCGACAGACTTCGGTATCTTCCCACGATGTCCAGCCCCCAGACCGCGAACGGCCAGGAGATTGGAATTGGCTGCAGAGCTTGCGCCGGCTGATGTATGTTCTTCGCATAGTACTGGCAGGCTTCACAGGTCTTGACTAGCTGCTCCGCATCACTGAGGACTGTTGGCCAGTAGAACCCGTGACGAAAAACTTTACCCGCCAGTGATCTTGATGCCACATGACTTGAACATGTGCCCTCGTGGATGTCCCGTAGCAGTACTTGGCCTTGTTCTTGAGGGATGCAGCGGAGCTTGACTCCGTTGTCCCGTCGCCGGTAGAGCTCGCCGTCGATCATGACGTAGAGCTTGGCTTGACGAGCCACCCGCTCGGCGTCGTGATCGTCCTCCGGGAGGGCGTGCTCCATGATGTACTTGACGATGTCCCGGGCCCAGGGTGGGTGGGTTCCTTCCACCGGTAGCACCATCCGACGGAAAGAAAGCATAGCTTCCTCCGCTGGAGGGGCTGCCGGGTCTTGAGCTTCTGGGCTGGCTACCCGTGTTGTCGAGGTAGAAGGGTCGCCAGCCCCCGGCGCAGATCTTGTCGCGAGCCTCTCGGGTGGGATCGAAGGTCGCCTGAGGACCTCGATGTAGATCCCGGGAGGCACTGGTTCTTGCTTGGACGCCACCTGCGATAGCTCATCCGCGGCCGTGTTTTCTCCCCGTGGGACGTACACAGCCCGGAAGTTGTCGAAGCGCCGCTGCAGCTTCCAGACCTCTTCAACGTATGGTGCCATCTGAGGGCACGCGTACTCCTTGTTCACTTGTTTGATGACTAACTGAGAGTCACCCTTGACGACGATCTTGTTGATGCCGAGGCCGATGGCAGCACGAAGTCCTGCGAGCAGGCCCTCGTACTCCGCCGTGTTGTTGGAGATGTTCCCTTGGTAGTGCATCTGGACGACGTACTTCAGCCGGTCCCCGGTTGGTGAGGTTAGGACAACCCCAGCACCTCCTTTCCCCTTGGTGTAGGAGCCGTCGAAGTGCATGGTCCAGGCGCTAGGATCTTCCTTCCCGGGGAGGCAGGTTTCCTCTTCCGGGTCGTCGAACGCCGTCTCGGTCCACTCGGCCGTGAAATCCGCCAGCGCCTGACTCTTGATGTTGTCCGTGTGCTCGAACTTGAGACCGAAACCTTGAAGCTCCATGGCCCACCATGATATGCGACCAGTGGCAAGTGGGTTCTCCAGGGGGCTTCTTAGGTTGTACTTGGACACCACCGTGATGGGATGGCTTTGGAAGTACGGCCTCATCTTGCGGGAGGCAATGAGGATTGCCAGCAGCAGCTTCTGCATCATGGGGTACCGCTCCCGGGCGTCGCGCAGCACTGCGCTGACGAAGTAGACCGGGTGCTGCACCTTGCGGGTCGCCGAGTCCTGAGAGGGCTCGGCTTCCTCCACGTCGACGTCTTGGGGTGGGGACGAGGTAGCCCCCGGCGAAGTCTCGTCGGAGGGAGATTCTCCATTCCCGACGGGCTCCGCGCGCTGGTGAGGTTGCAGTGACGTCAGGATCGTGAGACCCCTGGTCACCCGGCAGCCTTTTCTTGCACGGTTGTCCCGGAGAGAGTTCCCGGGTCGCTTGCCCTTGATCTTGCTTGACTTCTTCGGAGGAGCGTCACGCTCTACCACAAGCACAGCGCTGATCACCTGGTTGGTGGCAGCAATGTACAGTAGTAGGGGCTCCTTCTCTTCTGGTGCCACGAGGATTGGTGGCGAGGCGAGGTAGCGCTTAAGGGACTGCAGGGCTTCCTCGGCCTCGGAGGTCCACTCCACGGGGCCTGACTTCTTGAGCAGCCTGAAGAACGGTAAGGCCCGCTCCCCAAGCCTTGAGATGAAGCGCCCGAGTGCAGTGATGCACCCGTTGAGGCGCTGTACGTCCTTGACCCGCCGGGGCGCCTCCATGCGCTCGATTGCCTTGATTTTGTCCGGATTCGCCTCGATCCCTCGGTGAGAGACCAGGAAACCCAGCAGCTTGCCGGAGGGGACCCCGAACACGCACTTGTCGGGGTTGAGCTTGAAGTTGACCCGGCGGAGGTTCTCGAAGGTCTCGTGCAGGTCTTGGATGAGGGAGTCCTTGTACCGGGTCTTGACCACGATGTCGTCGATGTACGCTTCAACGTTGCGGCCCAGCTGTGACCCAAGGCATGCTTGCATTGCGCGCTGGAAGGTAGCGCCGGCGTTCGGAGGCCAAAAGGCATCCGGGTGTAGCAGTAGCAGCCCTTGGGAGTGATGAAGGCCGTCTTCTCTTGGTCCTCGAGTGACATCATGATCTGGTGGTACCCGGAGAAGGCGTCCAAGAAACACAGCAGCTCGCACCCGGCCGTGGAATCCACGATCATGTCGATCCGCGGCAGGGGGAAAGGGTCCTTGGGACAGGCCTTATTCAGGTCTGTGAAGTCGATGCAGAGTCTCCACTTGAAGGTCATGGGTTTCGGTACCACCACGGGGTTGGCCACCCAGCTTGGGTGGGGAACCGACCGGATGACACCAGCTTCTATCAACTTGTCCACCTCGGCGATGATGAATTCCAGCTTTTCCTTGCTTTGGTTCCGGAGAACCTGCTTCACGGGGCGAGCCCCCGGATTGACCGCCAGTTTGTGCTCGATCACCTCCCTTGGAACGCCGGGTAAACCTGACGCCTCCCACGCGAAGACGTCAGAGTTTTCCCGAAGGAAGGCGACGAGCGCGCTTTCCTATTTGTCGGTGAGGCGGGCGCCGATGGTGATGGAGCGAACTCCGTCGCTGGTTAGCGCCACCTTCTTGGTCAGCTGCGGATCGCCATGGAATGGCGCCTTCTTGGGGGAGTAGATGTGGAGCCCCCGGGTGCCCTTCGCCCCCGGGGAGAGCCCCATCATCATCCTCCTGTACACCTTGAGGGACATCCGCCGTGGTTGCCACCGTCTGGTTCAGCTGGTGAACGCAGTAGATAGCATCGTCGATGTCGGCCTTGACCTTGATCACACCCCACGGCGCCGGAATCTTCAGCATGTTGTAGGCGAAGTGGGAGACGGCCATGAACTTGGCCAGAGCAGGTCTGCCAAGTATGCCGTTGTACGGTAGCGGAGTGTCGGCGATGTCGAAGACGATTTCCTCGGTGCGGAAGTTCTTGGAGTCGCCGAAGGTGACCGGAAGGGTGATCTTCCCGAGGGGTCGAGTAACACTTCCGTTCACGCCTTGGAACACCCCGGTGTCTTGCAGGCGAGACAGGGGATTTGAAGGATAGCCAGGACCTTCGCCGTCAGCAAGTTGAGGCTGGAGCCTCCGTCGACCAGCATCTTGGTGACCTTGTAGTTGTGGATGACGGGCGACACGATCAGCGGCAGGGTCCCGACCCCGGCAGTGTTTGCAGGGTGGTCTTCTGGGTCGAAGGTGATGACTTGACTAGACCAGTCCAGGGGCTTGGACGGAGCAGAAGCAACCGCGTTCAGCTCCCGGACAAGTCTCTTGCAGGCGCCGTTGGAGGGAGGCAGAGAAGACCCTCCGTGGATGCACCCGACAACTCCCGTGACTTCTTGATACTTGCCGCCGTTGCCTCCTTGGGGAGCCGGAGCTTCCCCGTTGCCGCGTGGGCGGCCTCCGGAGTGTTGTACCCGCGACCACCTTGACCGCCGCGTCCTCCTCCACGGCCCCCGCGGCCACCGCCTCGGTTCCATCCACGGCCGCCTCCGCCTTGGCGACCCGTGGGACAGTCACGAGCGATGTGCCCGGCAGTGCCGCAGTTGTAGCAACCGTCTTGACTGACCCCATCAGCTCGCGTTGCTCCCGGATGGCGAGGTTCTTGAGCATGCGGCAGTCCTTGAGCAAGTGGTTGCCTTCTGGATGGATGTGGCACCAGGGATCACCTTCACCTTCTTCCTCGGAAGTCGGCGCGGGCTTGGTCTTCTTCGGAAGAGGCTCGGTGACGAAGATCCGCTTGTCGGGTCCAGGGTCCCGCTTCTTGTTCTTGGCTGGAGCGACCTTGTCCTCGGGTTCATCCTCCCCGGGGAACTTGGCTCCTTCTTCAGCTCGAGCGCACCGATCTGCAAGCTCCCAGAGCTTACGAGCAGACTCGACGCGATGGATGCTCAGCTTCTCGCGCATCTTGGGGTTGCGGACGTTGGCGTGGAAGGACTGGATCACCAACTCCTCCTTGATGCACGGGATGGTGTTCATCTTCTGGGTGAAGCGCTGGATGAACTTGCGGAGAGTTTCACCCGGCAGCTGCTTGAAGTCGTGGAGATCACTGGGAGCCCCCGGGCGCTCGTACCCGCCTTGGAAAGCCCCCAGAAACTGCTCCTTCAGTGCCCGCCAGGAACGGATGGAGCACTTGGGAAGGTTGAGAAGCCAAGTCTGGGCATCTCCCTTCAGGGCCAAGGGAACCAGTTGGCCATCATGACCTCGTCGGCCCCGGCAACCATCGCAGCAAGAGAGTAGATCTGCAGAAAGTCCCGGGGGTTCGTGGTGCCGTCGTAGCGGAGAACGTCGATCTTGAATTTCTTGGGCCAGTTGAAGTGGCGGAACTCGGGAGCGAGGGCGAGGCAGCCTTCGGCGAGGTCGATGCCCCGATCTTCCCGGCGGTGACGTTCTCGGCGACGCTCGATGCGGGTGCGCATATCCTCGTTCTGACGGCTGTTGAGCTCGTCACGAAGATCTGGGTTGCGCGAGGTAGACGACCCGATGGAGATGGCCTCGCCGTGATCGCGGTTTAGCCGATCAGCCATCGGTGGCGCGGTGCGAGGAGGCGCCGTCTTGGCTTGACGTTCACCACGAGGCTGGCCTCGCGGATCACGTGTCTTGTCTTGTGCTGCTCCGGGATTGTCGACGGTGGGAGCTTGAGTGGGTTCGACCCACGGACCACCATCGGCGAAGTCGAGGAGCCTCTCGACGCGAGTCCTCCATTCTTGGTAGACCTTGGGATCGCCGCTGCTTGGAGGGAACTGCATCAGGGCCTTGGCAGCGACTAGAGCATCATGGCGAGCTTGCACGTCCGAAGGCGAGTGCGCGGAGGTCTTGCTCTTGGATGCTCGTGGATCCCCGCTGGGGCGAACGCCGTGGTTCCCTCCTCCAGCGGTGGGCTCCTTGCCGGTGCCGTTGCAGACGCTCTTCTCCCCTGAGCGAGGAGGAGGCATGGTGGCGCCCTTTGGAGCCGCCGCTCCGCCAGGGCCGTTGTCCTTGTCGCGACCGTCCACTTCGTCCGGCGCCACCCTCTCCATGGGAGGCGGGGACGGAGAGACGCTCCGCCGTGCGCCAGCAGCACGACGTTCAGCTGAAGCTTGAGTGCGTGAGGGAGAGACCGGCTTGGACGCCGCAGGATCTCCCTTCTTCCTCGGAGGCATGCTTGACGAAGAACTTGCCGATGAACTTGATGAAGATGAACCAGCGCTTGCGCCCCCTACCTGGCGCGCCAGATGTCGTGTCTCGTTGCACGGACACCGGGAGTATAGGATACCCCCTTTTAGGTTCGGCACGGGGCGCGAAGGAGGCTGAGAATCGTCTTCTTGGGCGGAGTCTAGATCAAGCTCTCCTCTCCACGATCAAAGCATGCAACCAAAGGGACACAAGGAGCTACCCAGGTTCAGGCCGCCCGGAGGCTAAAAGCCCTACTCCTGCATGTCTGGATTGATGGGTTCTTCATAGTGTGGCTTACAATGGAACCTCCCGGACAGGGTACCCGGAAGGGTTTTGGCTGGAGGTAGAAGAAGGACAGATCCTGACCCGGAGGAGATCACCTTCCTCTCTACCTTCGCACCCTAGTCTAGTCTTGCTCTGGTTCTAGCTTGTGTTCGTCCTTGCTTCGCCTCCCCCTCCTCCGTGCCTTGGTCCTCCTTTTATAGGCTAAGGGGTTGCCACAGGGTCACGTGAGGGGCATGAGGGACCTTCGGGGTGAAGGACCCTCCTCATCTAGTTTAGGAGGAGACGTGGCCTCTCCTCAGCCTAGCGTCTCCTTTGGGTTAGGTGGGAGCGTCCGCCTTGGGGTGGACAGGAGCTGACACCACCACGGGACGTGCTTCCCGCCCGCGCTGCCTTCGCCTTGCTTCCCAAGTCTTCGTGGTGAGGTGGAGTGCTTATCCACAGGGACGTGGGGAAGTACCCGAGAGGGAGCCTGGCCTCCTGCCGGGAACTCGGGCTCTCGGGTCCTTCCTGGCCTTCTTGCTTGGTTCGGGGACCCGGGAGGTCCCCAGGACCGGAGCCCTTAGTCGACGTAGGCCATGCGTGTCTTGACGGTGAACTCGCCAGCTTGACTTGGGTCTTGGTCTTGTCCATCTTCATCTTGGGCCCACATGGGGTGGACCCAGTTTGGCAGTACTAGGGGAACCCCATGTTCCACTGCTGCGACAGTTGTTCCCTCCCGCGCGGCTGCAGTCCTGCTGACCCCGGTCCTTCCCTCAGCGACGTCTTGCAGACCTCGTGGCGGCTACTTCGGTGAGACGACGGTGATGGTGGCTTCGGAACCGTGGCGCATGTTGGTGGACGGCTTGTCTGGTGGTGTCGAGGCTCGTCCTCGTGGGGCTCCTGAGCTACGGATCGTCACGGATTCCTGATGGGGTTTTTTGGGAGAAATCCTTGTCGGTTTATCTGACACCGACGCGGTGGCGCCTTCGGGTGGTATCTTTCCTTCCTGAAGGGCATCGTGGCTACCCCCCATCCGATTCCCTTTGTGCCGGGGGAAACCCTAGGACCAGTGCATTGGTCCGGCAGCAGCGTTGCTTTCCTTCTTGAAGGTGCTGCTTGGTACTCGTCGTTTCAGTGCTAGGAGCGTGGTGGTACTTCTTCGGAGAGGGCGTAGCGGTTGCGGTCTTCCTCACTTAGTCAATCCGCCTATGTTGTCATTTCTTTTTTCTTTTCCTTCTTTTCTTTGGGTGTGTGTTGGCTGTCGCCCCAGCCGTGTCTCTTGTTGGTTGTATCGGTGTGTGCTATATTAATATAGCGGGGCTCCGGACTATTTCGTCTTAACCTAGCCTCCTCGCGGCAATGCAGCCGTAAATGGCATGCAGTTAGCAACAAACATGGAACACAAATGTTAAACGCTAGCTCAATGGGAAATAAATCAGCAAACTTACTTCATCGTCGTCTACAGGGTATGCCATGGGAGGCAATTCAGGTCCGCTACATGAATAAAATGAAATCCTCTCATGACCACCAGTGAATGCACAGGTATCGTTGGGGTGCTTCATATGCTGACCACTTCCATTATTTTGACAACCATGGCAGGTAGCCAGGTACTCCCTCCGTTCTAAAATAAGTGTCTCAATTTTACCAAAAAATGAATATATCTAGACATGTTTCATGTATAGATACATCTACTTTTGAGCAAACTTAAGACAGATGGCATACCTTGCAATAGAAACAAAACAGAACTAGAAGCACAGATGCATAATAGTAACTGTTAATTTGAGGTAATAAAACATGTGTCCATGAACCAGTTTGAGATACTATAATTGTAGAGCCAGAAACACATGTACAAGACTATCTAACAGGTAGGTTCATAATCCATTCAAGGTAAGAATATAGACAAACCATTATCGGAAGGTTCAAGCATTCGTAAGCAGCTGGGCACAAATTCCTCAAGTTCTCCTTTTTTTACAAGATATGACTTCAGCAAGGAATAGATTGGTGACGCCATGGTCGTCGACTCCTTTAGCCTTTGTAGTGAAATTGATATGACTGTACCACTTAAAGAAATCACCCTCACAAATTGATTCTAAGCCCACAATTTCTTTGACTTGATGTGCAACATACTAAATTAAAAAGCATGGAAATGAATAATATTGTGAGATGGATGAATAAGACGGTACAACATAGTGTTAGCACGATACAGTGTGAGGGCAGACGGGAGGGACAGAGAGAAAACCTTCATAAGACTGTGTTCCTCATTATACCCGTCCACCAAAGCTTGAACCAACTGGTGCCGGCTATTACGATTATATCCCCTTTGATGAGATTTTGAAGGCGACCTCCTAGTGCCATCAGGCCAGTATAGATTCCATCTCACACTTTTCCACGTAAGAAAGGGACAACACTAGGCGTCCCCCGGGGGATCCGGAGCAAAAATCACCCGGGTCCCCCTGCTGACACGTGTCCCCTCCTGCCCTCAAATTCCCTTAATCCCGCTTTTGCCGCTATGAAAAAAAAAACGGTTCGATCGTAATAAAAAAATTGTACTATTGTAGCAAAATGATCAATTCCCACCGAATCCCGCAAAAAAATGATTTTATGAAGAAAAATGGTTCGTTTGTAATAAAAAATTGTACTATTGTAGCAAAATTCCAATTTTCTCTCAAATCGAACAAAATGCTTCTACGGAGCAAAAAGTTTCATTCGTAGCAAATTTTTTGCTGCTCGTAGCAAATACTTCTATGGAGAAAAAAGTTCTATTTGTAGCAATTTTGTGCTACTGTAGCAAATCTGATGAAACCTTGCTGGCAACATTGGAGAACACAGGGGTCGTTGGAATGGAAATAAAAGTGGGGGTCCGTGGAGGAGTAACAGCTCGGGTAGCCGTGGCAGCTGGTCTAAAAGTGACTCCGAATCATGGAGGAAGAGGGCAATTGATAATGGCATAGGTGCCCGGGAGAGACAGGGCGAGGAAAAGGAAGTCACCAGCCCTCTCAAACACTCTGCAGGCAACAGCAATTCAGGGGCTGTGATTTCCTCCAAAAAGAAGCTTGTTTTGGGCGAGGATGAAATTTCGCTGGTCGATAGAAACGAGGTGGCTGCTGATACGTCTCAAACGTATCTATAATTTTTGATGTTCCATGTTGATATTATACCAATTGTTACATGTTTTACATACACTTCATATCATTTTTATACATTTTCTGGGACTAACCTATTAACAAGATGTCACGGTGCCAGTTCCTGTTTTCTGCTGTTTTTGTATTTCAGAAAAGCTGTTAAGGAAATATTCTCGGAATTGGACGAAAATCAACGGAGGTCCCTATTTCACCAACACGTCCACGGAGTCCAAAGGAGAGACGGAGACGAGCTAGGGAGCCGCCACACCATGCCTGGGCGTGGCCCCCCTGCCTGTCGCGCCGAGGGGTGGTGTGGGCCCCTCGGGTGGCCTCCGACGCCGCCCTTTCGCCTATTTATTCCTCCCGTCTGGAAAACCCTAAATACCCGAGTCATATTCCACGAAAAGTTTCAGAGGCGCCGCCGTCGTCAACCCTAGCTCGGGAGGGTTCTAAAGCTCTTCCCGGCACCCTGCCGGAGAGGGAAATCATCACCGGAGGGATCTACATCGCCATGCCTACCTCCGGAGTGATGTGTGAGTAGTTCATCCTTGGATTACGGGTCCATAGCAGTAGCTAGATGGTTGTCTCTCCACTTTATGCTATCATGTTTAGATCTTATGAGCTGCCTAACATGATCAAGATCATCTTATTGTAATGCTACATGTTGTGTTTGCTGGGATCCGATGAATACTGAATACTATGATCAAGTTGATTATTAATCTATGTTACATGTTATTTATGATCTTGCATGCTCTCTGTTACTAGTAGATGCTTTGGCCAAGTAGATGCTTGTAACTCCAAGAGAGGGTATTTATGCTAGATAGTGGGTTCATGCCTCCAGTAATCTGGGCGAGTGACAGCAACGTCTAAGGTTGTGGATGTGATGTTGCCACTAGGGATAACATAACAATGCTATGTCTACGGTCATATGTATTTGTTTACATTACGCACATTACTTAATGCGATTATCCGTTGCTTACAACTTAATACCAACGGGGGACACGGATGTTAACCTGACGGTGGATTATTAGTCATAGATGCGGTTGGATAACGGTCTATATATCTTGTCGTAATGCCCAATTAAATATCATGGTAGTCATCTTGTCATTTATATGCATTGTCATGCGCTCACTATTTTATCAATTGCCGAGCTGTAATTTGTTTACCCAACATGTTATTTATTTTATGGAGAGACACCACTAGTGAACTGTGGACCCCGGTCCATTCTTTTACACTGATAAAACCACCAACTGCAAACAATTGTTCTCTTTTACTTCCTGCAATTAAATACTATTTTCCACACCATACGTTTAATCATTTGTTACAGCAAGCCGGGAAGATTGACAACCTTCCTCTTTCGTTGGGGCCAAATAGTTTGATTGTGTTGTGTGCAGGTTCCACGTTGGTGAGCGAGCAATGGCGCCACCAACAACCTTCTGAAGTGCTCCTACTCCTCCTGGATCTGACAATCTTGGTTTCTTACTGAGGGAAAACTTGCTGCTACACTGCTTCATACCTTCCTCTTGGGGTCTCCCAACGAACGTGTGTTTCACGTCATCAGCTGCCCTTGCTGCCAGGGAACGGGAGTCATTTTCAGCGGCAACGGTTGTTCCTGTGGCGTGCTCCGGTCCTCCCTTCCCTCCCGTGGTGCTCACAGTTGTCTCGACAAAGAGTCAGGCTCCGATAACTGATATTGTACCCGCTGTGCTGTCACAACAAGGTGAGGGTAATTTTACCTCGGACGGGGGTCCCCAGATGATGGATGTCACAAAACAGGCCACGCTGAAAACTTACAGGAAAGTGAAGAAAGGTCGGAAAACTAAAAATGTTCAGGTTCAAGCAAGCCGGCTGAGGTCAAAAAGGGGGATGGAGCTGGAACCAACTACAGAATCTGGGGAAGGAAAGAAAGGAAAGAAACCAAAGGTGCTGCCAGAGGCTACAGGTGCAGGGTTAGACTCAAACCTAGACGCGGGACTGCCATCACCGTCCTGCATTGATCAATGAAGGTTGGGGAGTGGAACTGCCGGGACCTCGAAACGAGCCGGCAGTTCAGGGTCTGCAGGAGCTGCAGAAGGAGGAAGATCTTGATATTCTTTTCCTGTCGGAAACAAAACTAGACAGGAAGGGGATGGAGCGACTGAAAGTGAGTTTGAAGATGGAACACATGGAGGTTAGGGATTGCGAGGGCAGAAGTGGAGGCCTTGCGATTCTGTGGAAGGACAGTGTGAAGCTCAGTGTGAACCCGGTGATGTCGCGCTACCATATCGATGCGACGGTCACGGGGAAGGATGGCTTTGTGTGGAGGCTGACTGGCATCTACGGGGAGTCCAAGTCAGGGGAGAAGGAGAAGACGTGGAAGCTGCTCAGGCACCTTCACGGGCAATCTAATCTTCCCTGGTTATGCATGGGGGATTTCAACGAGATCCTGTTTGCGAGCGAGAAGCAGGGTGGCCAAGTTCGGCCACAGGCCTGCATGGACAGTTTCAGAAAGGCTCTCGAGTTCTGTGAGCTCGATGATCTGGGGTTTATGGGTGATCTTTTCACCTGGCGAAATAATAGTCACATCGCTGGCTCCTAAATCCGAGAGAGGCTGGATCGGGCGGTGGCCAGCCTGGATTGGAGGATGCATTTCCCAGCTTACAAGGTGATCAATGGGGACCCAAGACACTCTGACCATCGGCCGGTTTTGGTGGTTCTGGATCCAGACTATCAGAAAATGAGACCAATGCTGAATGCTCAGCCAAAGTTCGAAGCTAGATGGCTCGAGGAAGAGCAGTGCGAGGAGGTGGTCAAAAATGCGTGGTCGCTTGCGTATGTCTCTGGTGAAACTATGGTGGCCGAGGCCATTAGGAAGGTGGGTGCTGACTTCCATTCCTGGAGCAGAGAGGTCTTGGGTGACTTGAGGAACCGTATAAAAAAGGTCAAAAAAGAGCTTGCTAAATGCCGGAAAGCTCCTATTTCCCAGAACCATGTGTCGATGGAGCATCTCCTCAGATACAAGTTGGATAGATTGCAGGAGCAAAAGAACATCTACTGGAAAAAACGTGCCCATGCTCACTGGTTAAAGGATGGTGACAAAAACACAAATTTCTTTCATGCGTGTGCCTCTGAGCGGAAGAGAATTAATATGATAAGAAAGTTAAAGGATGATAATGGTGGTGTGGTGGAGGGTGAAGGAGAGTTGAAAGCTTTTATTGCTAACTATTACAAATCCTTGTTCACCTCCTCTACAGGTTTTGCTGATGACGAGCTCCTCAACAATGTTCCTAGGCTGGTTACATCCGAAATGAGTGCACATTTGACCAAGGAGTTCAGCTTTGATGATATCAAGGAGGCTCTCAATTCCATGGGCGATCTAAAAGCTCCTGGGCCAGACGGCATGCCAGCAGTGTTCTATAAAAGATTTTGGGGTTTGATTGGGGCCAAGGTGCAAGATGAAGTCCTGGGTGTCCTGAATGGTGGGGCAATGCCCAACGGATGGAATGAGACGATTATTTTTCTTATTCCCAAGGTGCAAAACCCGGAGAGGCTGAAAGATCTCCGGCCCATCAGCCTGTGCAACATTATTTACAAAATTGTGGCAAACACCGTGGCCTGTAGGCTGAAATCTGTGCTGCCTGGCATCATCTCCCCTACTCAAAGCGCCTTCGTCCCCGGGAGGCTGATCACAGACAACATCCTTGTCGCTTATGAACTGACCCACTACATGCATAAGAGGAAGGGAGGCAGGGATGGTGTTGCCGCTGTTAAGCTGGACATGAGCAAAGCTTACGACAGAGTTGAGTGGAAGTTTCTTGAGAACATTATGCTGAAGATGGGTTTCCCGATTGTTTGGGTCCAACTTGTGATGAACTATGTGCGTACGGTCTCGTACAAGGTAAAAGTTAACTAGGACCTGACTGAGGTGATCTTGCCCCAGAGAGGTTTAAGACAGGGATGCCCTTTGTCTCCTTATCTTTTTATTTTGTGTGCTGAGGGTCTGTCTACCTTGTTCCAAAAGGCTGCCGAGGATGGCTCTCTAGAGGGGATTCAGATTTGTCCAAATGCTCCTAAGATTAATCACATGTTTTTTGTTGATGACTCGCTGATTTTCATGAAAGTTAATGAGGCAAGTGCCAGGAAGCTACAGCTTATCTTGCATCTGTATGAAGGAGCCTCGGGTCAGGTGATCAACAAGGAAAAATCTACGGTTATGTTCAGCAAAGGCACCTCAAATGCGGCAAAGAGGAGATTCCTATCCACACTCCAGATCAGCGATGAAGCCTACAATGAAAGATATCTAGGGCTCCCGATCTATCTGGGGAGATCAAGGAGCAAAGCCTTTGGGTACCTAAAAGAGAAGGTGTGGAAAAAGATCCAGGGATGGAAGGAGAAATTCCTTTCACGTGCGGGGAAAGAAATCCTTGTCAAAGCGGTGGCTCAGGCCATTCCAATTTTTGCTATGTCCTGTTTTGACCTAACAAAAACCTTCTGCGATGATCTCAGCTCGATGGTGGGCCGGTACTGGTGGAATAGCCAGGATGAAGACAGACATCATTGGCTCGGCTGGGAGCTGCTGACGAAACCAAAGTCCGAGGGTGGCTTGGGCTTCCGTGATCTCCATATCTTCAACCTGGCGATGCTTGCTCGTCAAGGATGGCGGCTTCTGCTGGACCCTACTTCCTTTGCGGCCGCCTGCTGAAAGCCAAGTACTTTCCTAACGGCAGTATACTTGACGCCGTCCAACAACCTAATATCTCCTATACTTGGCGCAGCATCCTGAAAGGGGTTGATCTGTTGAAAGATGGCCTGATCTGGAGAGTGGGTGATGGCAGCAACATTAAAGTCTGGGATGACCCATGGTTGCCAGGGGGTGACACAAGAAAGCCGAGGACTGTTCCTGGACCGGCACCGGTGAGCCTTGTCTCTGAGTTGATAAACCCTCTGATTGGTGGCTGGGATGTGTCACTCCTCAGCGCGATTTTTGTCTCTGAAGACATCAAAGATATTCTCTCTATTAGTGTTTGCGAGGATGCAGAGGATAGACTGGCCTGGCACTTTGATCAGCGGGGCGCTTTTTCGGTCAAAGCGGCCTATAAGGTGGGTGTTATATGGCGGGATCGGAAGAGAGGGAGGGATGCTGCTTGTTCCAAGATAGCTGTTGAGAACTCTGTGATTAAGTTTGATTGGAACAAGATCTGGGACCTAAATGCGCCAAATAAGGTGAAGATGTTCGTGTGGAGGCTTGCTCATAACAGCCTCGCAAACAGAGTGAAGATTCATCGGATCGGTGTTGATCTGGACACCCGCTGCCTGGTTTGTCACAGGCTCGACGAGGATGGGGGGCACGTTTTTCTTAAGTGCAAAAAGGTTCGAGAGTGCTGGCTTACTCTTGGCCTAAGCGAACTCCGGGAGAGTTTGGTTGACTGCAATTCGGCCCAGGCACTGCTAGAAAAACTCTGGTCTTGCGAGGAAGAAACCAAGCTGAAGGCCCTGGTCCTCATGTAGGAGTGGTGGGGTGTTCGAAATAAAGCAAACGCTGGGGAGGCCACCAGGTCTGCCTCTGATGTCTGCCACAAGCTGGAGAGACACTTGGTGGACTTTCGGTCTATCAAGAAGCCGGCAAAACCTCCAAAACCCCCAGACCAACAGCGATGGTCGAAACTACAGGAGAATTCTCTGAAAGTGAACTTTGATGGGGCTTGCGATGAGGCTACCGGGTGTGGCGGCTGGGGATACATCATCCGCGATCACCAGGGGGAGTTTGTGGCAGCTGGGGCGGGGAAGTCTTGCAACCTCCGCGACGCCTTGCACGCTGAAACTGTCGCCTGTCTCACGGCTGTTGAGGGGGCAAACACAGTGAATGCTCGCTATGTCGTGTTTGAATCTGACGCTTCTAATCTTGTCAGTGCCCTCAATGGAGATGCTTACGACCGCTTCACGATCGGAGTCCTGGTGGAGGAGGCGAGAAGTAACTGTAGGCTGAATTTCGATTCTTTCCACTTTTCCTTCTGCCGCCGAAAATGCAATTCTGCAGCTCACGAGCTTGCACAATTTGGTGTGAAGTCAGATATGTCTGACTACTTTTGGGAGGACTCTGTCCCCATCTGTGTAACAAACATTGTTGCCAGCGATTTAGCTGTGCCGGTTGAGTAATAGATATCTATATTTAACGTCAAAAAAAAACATTGGAGAACACCCGACGCGGCGTCGCCGATGCAGCAGCACCATGGTAGGCGCTTGCAGCAACGTGGATGGTCTGTGGTAGCATCCTCCTCCAGAACACCGGCAAGGCATCGCCCGGTCGCACGATCATAGATTCATAGATGCTTTTAGAGAGCAAAACGTGCGTCGTCGGTAACATCGCCGTCACGGCGGTAGCAACGCCATGCGCCGTCGGTAGCCTCGTCGGCTCGTCGGTAGCAACGCCATGAGACGTCTATAGCATCCGCTCGTAGCATTGCGGTCATGTTTTTTTATGAAAATTTATGGGTAAACAATACACAATATAATCTATGTTCATGATTTATTTCATAATTTTTTGAAAACTCCAAAGTGTGGCATCCGACAAATGGAATACGGGCGCAACTAGTTGAACATTATAGTTTTCATTTTTCCAGTAAGAATTTTCCTCCAAAACTTGAGCCGGTCCACACAGGCCGCCATGTGGCGAGGAAACGCCAAATCCAGAACGAAAGCCAAACACGACATAAGTGTATTTTTTTACGTGACTTAAGTGTATCTTTTCGAATGCAGCTACATCCTCAATCATCCGACTAGAGTACGTTTTGGGTTTAGTTAAAATTAAACTTTGCCAAGTTAAATCAAATATTTAGAAAAAAATATCAACATGTCCAATATAAAAGCTACTACCTTTGTTCCTAAATGTAAGCCTTTTTAGACTTTTCTGCATTCATACATATCTAAACGGTATTTAGACACACATTAGTGTGTAGGTTCACTTATTTGACTCCATATGTAGTCCAACTTGAGGTATGCCTAAAAAGTCTTATATTATGGACCGGAAGGAGTATAGTACTCCCTCCGTCCAAAAATAAGTGTCTTAGATTTATCAAAAGGTAGATGTATTTAGACTTGAAACATGTCTAGATAAATTCACTTTTGTGCAAATCTAAGACACTTATTTTTGGACGGAGGGAGTATTAGAATCATCATAAAATATATTTTCATATATATGCATTTGTTATTATAGATGTTGATTTTTTCTATATTTGTGATCAAACTTCACAAAATTTGACATTGAGTAAACCCACAACGTGAAATAAATAAAAACGGAGTAGTATCTTTTCAAATGCCGCAGCATCAGCAATCATGCGACTAGAAATACTCCAGAAACTACGTGCACCAACCAGGGAAGCAAAGAAACCTTTCTATCTTTTTCCATTGAATCAGAGAGCGGAGCACAACCTGTTTGGAGTTTTGCCAAAGCCCGGCAAAATTACAAACAAAATGAAATGGGCACAGCAAGAAAGGAGTGCTCCAAATTAATGGCATCTAAACACGTAGGTAAAGCTATCTTCCTTCCCTTTCTGCTTCTATGTACTACTAGTACTACCACTGGTAGTGGTATGAGCCCTAAGCAACTCCCTAAGTCCCCTGGCAGTCACCTATAACCTTTCCTACAATGTACAGAGCGCCAATCAGTACCAGTCATACTTGGAGCCTTTGCCTCGTTACTCGGCCACCTGTCACTGCCTGAGCGCCAAACTCAAGCACCCTCGGCCCGCCAGTCCAGTCATCATCGTCAGTGTCATCATCATCGTCATTACCACGACTACGACCACCACGGCCTCTTGTAACAGCCACTGGTACCACCGGCTTCCTAATTTTCGACGCACTTCTTGGAGTTGGACGCTTCTTTTGGACCGTGGTAGCAGTATACATTACATAGTCCATGGAATCTTCTCGCAGCAATGTCTTGAAATCCTGCGCAATCACAATTCCCACCAGATGTTAAGAGTTGTAGGTCATCAATCCCAGGCCACAGACCATGCAATATGCAGCTATTTTCAAAAATGTTACCTGGTATACGCGCGCTGCATCCTGGAGGCAGCTCGGCAAACTGATGTTAGTGTTGTTGATGTTAAGTGGGATATTCTGCTTGGAGATTGGTTCAGCAGATTTTGGTTGATCCTTCAGAGAAAATGCCTGTATTTAAATTGGGAACAGATCTTGTGTCATGCCACGTGCCATTGGAGCACCAATCTCAAAGTAAGGGAAAGTGCATACCTGACAGCGAGCATCACTTAAAGTGTAGACAAGTTTCAAATGTCTCTTCAGTTTGAGAAGGAGCTGGAGAGCTATCGCAGCATGGCAATCTTCCTGAAAATAAAGGACAATTTAGTGCAAAATGATGAGACAAACGTGCAAGAATTGCGACCATCGTGCAGCAGTTAATTCTATCAATATCCTTGGACCAAAAACTTATGAAACCCACCTGAAGTTTGGCCATGTCCACGACTGACGTGCTGCACGAATTGTTAAGTGTTGTTCGAGGTATATCTGCCAGATTCCGGTCAGGATATCCCCCAGGCTCATGTATAACATCACCAGTGTCCCCAGGCTCATGCGTAACATCACCAGTGTATCCAGGGATACCCACCACATCTTGCTGCTGATCCATGGTAGTCCAATTCTTCAAATTAGACTCGATTGCTCCAGCTCTAATTTGAATAAATCGATTTATATCATAGACCATGTAAAGCGGTTCATCAAGAGATGTGAAGGGGAGAGACGCAAGAACTTCAACACAGTATCTGCAACATTTACTCGAGTCAAATACCAAATAATAGAACAGAAGATCAACAGGCACAAACTTACTTCAAAAACTTACACAAGAAAGCCGATTGTGGGGTAACTCTGGTTGTCCGATACAAATTTGCGCACTATGGAGTGTACAAATTTGTTTCTAGAATTTCTATTTGCACGGATAAGACGGTATATTCTAGATATGCCAGGTTTAACAAATGCAATCGGATTTGCTTTCATGTTGGATGCCACCATGTTATGGTTGCTGACTATGGTCTCGAAAAATCTAAATGACATTTGCAGGCCATCACCTAAGCGGCTTTCAAAAAATGAAGGATACCTGCAAATAACGCCAATAGGTCAGACCGTTTTATTCAATAAAGAAATATAAACATGAGAAGTTGGATCATCATACTTTTCATTCATATTCATCAGCAGATGATGAGCTAACTTTGAGTTCCCCTCCACCGGGTCAGTTTCAAGTGCTATAAGGTGTGGAACACAAGTAATGGGGTGAACTAAACCCTGGCGAAGAACAATTTCAACAATCTACAAGGAAAACAACACTTATCTGTTTTTATTCAAAAATTTCAAAAGCAAAAGTGTGGAAATCTGTCAAAGTAACTCACCTTCAGTGCAGCTTGTCTAACTTGATCGTTCGTATCCAAGGACCTTTCAAGAATAGAATTCCAATACAACTGGATAATACCACCGCAAATATTGGTGTCCCCCGCGCCAGCAGCAACAGGCACTTCACTTCCACCATTAGTTGCATAGGGTACACTAGGCTTGCCAGTACTGTCAGCTGTGAGTTGACTTTCCGCGTCACGGAGATACTCATAGAGGTTTTGCAATCCTTGAATCTGGACAGGTAGGTCCACTCATATATCGAAAATGATATGTGAATAAAATGCATAATAAGAGGAATGTCTATACCTTCATCCTATAATCGACATCAGAATATAATGATGCTTCTACTAGATTCAAAATATCTGTCTGTAGCATAAATTCAGGCTTTGCAATAAGTATGTATCCCAAAGCCTGCATATACACAAGAAAATTATCATTTAAGAAAACGACTATAAACAGTTATAGAGCAACACAGAGTCAAATAAAAAGGTGGCTTCACATCCATTCTTGTACCTGGTTAGTGGTTACCAGTGTCACTAAATTGAATATTAAGTGCATTAATGCTGGGCACACATACCTGCAAAGCTCGAACCTTTAAGCTGAAATCATCCTTGAGAAGATATCTTTTTTTAAGCAAATCAATAATCTTCGGGAAATCAAGTTGGTTCTCCGATGCTGCCATCAGTTTATAACCATATCTAAGGAGCAGGCCAAGACAAAACAATGATCGACCCAGCACCTGAGTTTCAGTAAGGCAAACGGTCAGCTAATCATAAAGCTGCATGGTAATTCTAAGAAACAACTAACCTAAATGATACTAAAGTATTAGATAGTAGGTGAAAACAAACAATGATGGATGACTGCACATCATGTCTAGATACATCCACTTTTTGGCAAATCTGAGACAGTTATTTTTGGACGGAGGTAGTACTCAATATCACATGTTCAACAAATTATATGCCTCAAAATATCATGCAATTATGCCAACTGCTCCGAAATAGATACTCCCTCCAATCCAAAATAAGTGTCGCGGTTTTGAACTGGGGTTAGTTCAAAACTGCGACACGTATTATAGATCGGAGGGAGTACCTTTTTTTCATATACGATGCTTGAATTAAATATTTTATGCAATCTAACCAACAGCAATGGAAATTAAAGAAGGTACATTTCACATTCAGAGAAGTTTATACGGTGTCATGTTGTGGTGTGAATCTGATTTGACTTCTGAGACATACAGGGTCACTAGATAAGATGTAAATGAAGAGAAGATAATAAGATTCATAGGCAGCATATTTATATCAACAACAACAACAACAAAGCCTTTTTTCCCAAACAAGTTGGGGTAGGCTAGAGTTGAAACCCATAAGATCTCGAAACTAGGTCATGGTTCTGGCACATGGATAGCTAACTTCCACGCAGCCCTATCCATGGCTAGTTCTTTGGTGATATTCCAATCCTTCAGATCTCTCTTAACAGACTCCTCCCATGTCAAGTTTGGCCTACCACGACCCCTCTTAACATTCTCATCCCGCTTTATCCGTCCGGTATGCAATGGCGCTTCCGGAGGCCTACGTTCTATATGACCAAACCATCTTAGACGGTGTTGGACAACCTTCTCTTCAATTGGTGCTACCCAACTCTCTCACGTATATCATCATTCCTAACCCGGTCCTTTCTTGTGTGGCCACATATCCATCTCAACATGCGCATCTCCGCTACACCTAACTGTTGGATATGTCGTCTCTTGGTCGGCCAACATTCTGCGCCATACAACATCGCAGGTCGAATCGCCGTCCTATAGAACTTGCCTTTTAGCTTTTGTGGCACTTTCCTATCACAGAGGACGCCAGAAGCTTGGCGCCACTTCATCCAACCAGCTTTGATTCGATGACTCACATCTTCATCGATATCACCATCCTTCTGGAGCATAGACCCCAAATATCGGAAGGTGTCTTTCTCAGGTACCACCTGTCCATCAAGCCTAACCTCTTCCTCCTCGTGCCTAGTAGTACTGAAACTGCACCTCATGTACTCAGTTTTGGTTCTACTAAGCCTAAAACCTTTCGATTCTAGAGTCCGCCTCCACAGCTCTAACTTTCTATTAACCCCTGCCCGACTATCATCAATTAGCACCACATCATCCGCAAAGAGCATACACCATGGGATATCTCCTTGTATATCCCCTGTGACCTCATCCATCACCAAAGTAAAGAGATAAGGGCTCAAAGCTGACCCCTGGTGCAGTCCTATTTTAATTGGAAAGTCATCGGTGTCGCCATCACTTGTTCGAACACTTGTCACAACATTATCATACATATCCTTAATGAGGCAGCATATTTATATACATTTCAGATTGCTGTTCACCCAATCAATTCGGTAATAGTGCAATACCTGACTATCAGAATTAGAACTAGACAGATGCTTGTAGAAAATGTTAACAAGGTGCTCCAACAACCTCGGGCCTCTGCCTGCTGCGTTGCTAAGGGAAGAGAGACACCTGTTCATGAGAATGAGCATATAAAGATAAATAAACAATAATATTTCAAAGCAACATGATCCACATAACCATGGCAGCTCAATAACTCATGCACGAATCAAATGGTAATGAGGTATTGCATCAAATGTTAGATTTGCACAGATAATACCCAAGATGCAAATGGTGGTGATACATGCATGCAAAAGGTGTGGATTACTATGCTTCTACTCCCTCCGTTCTAAAAAGGATGACTTTCATTTGTCTGCATGTGAATGTATATATATACATGTAACATGTCTAGATACATCCGCATGTAGACAAATGGAAGTCATCCTTTTTGGAACAGAGGGAGTACATAATATATGAGTGGGATTGTCCGTGCATGAAAAAGGTCATCTATAATGCAATTCTAAATAGGGCTTAACCATGACAAGAGAGATAGATACATGTTATTAACTTATGCAGATTCACAACGGGATAACTTGAGTATGTTAAGGGTCTCTGGAGCCTGAGGATAGGGCACGGGCCTAGTAAGTCTAAGGCTCAGTTCAACTTATAAATTCTCATCGCTTGATCATTGAATTACACACTATATCTTTATATTTAGGACAACTGATTTACTCCAGGAGACTTCACTTGAGCCCTATCTCTAATTTTCCAATAAAAGCTTTTTTTTCTTTACATTGATAACTAAACAAATTCTTTCCAACTGGATAGCATTCTACTCCTTCCGATCCCTTTTAAGGCTAGTCATAGTGGGAGTAACATATACTAGTAACATACACATTTTAGAGTTTATGTTACTAACTCCATAGTGGGTAGTAAAATATGGGTAGTGTCATGCAAGAATTTATTAATTAGGTTGTAGACTCATATTGTCTTGGGACATGTGATGTTATGTTAACATAGCTAGTTACTCAATTTGTCTCTCTATTCTTTAATTGCATGCCACATCATCATTTTTGCCTATGTGGCACTTATGTTACTACCTATGTTACTCCCACTATGAGTAGCCTAAGTGTCGTGGAAAAACAACTAATCACGTACAACCCATCAGCGCAACTGCCGACATTTAATTCGGATCAAAGGGGGTATTTGTTATTGTGGGATATTTATGTTCAGAACTTTATTTACATCCTTACTTGCTTTAGCTAAATTTATACAAGTTTAGCTAAAACCTTATCTGAATTTCCATGACTATAAAATATATGGCACACATTTTGTTTTAAAGTGGGACCTAGTTAGGGTATTACAAGGAATGGCACCGGTCTGTCCTATTTGGATAAAACTGATGAATTTTAGGAGTAATGATGTGAAAGCTGCCAGATGAAAATGGAAAGGAGGCATCGTCAAAGTTGCTACAGAAAAGACCATTCAATAATCAGAAATCTAAAAGCAAGGGAAGAAATAAAATTACTTGATACAGGCATGTACAACTGTCAAAAAAGAGTGGCGAACTATCATCTGCTTCAGGTCCTGCTCAAGTTCTTCTACCACAATTTGTGGTGGCTTTCGAATGAGTGGAATAACAGCATCAATCACAAAAATTATACTTTCAAGTAACTGGGCAGTTGATTTACCGTCAGCCTGCAGATACAGAAGATCAGAAGTGAGTGCCAAATATAGCAGTAGTGAAAATAAAAGCAGACTGTGGTTTATTAACATAGCAACAAACACTCTTACATTCACTTCCAAAAAAGATATATCTCAGCAATTTCATCACACATAAGAAAATGAACAGAAAATGAGAATGCTCTGAATTTTTTATATAATCAAAACCAGGATCTGACATTTTCTGTATAATTATGTACTTATTACACGTGACATTACAATTTTTGTCAACATAGACATATATGCTCAATTGCTCATGTCTGCAGTACAAGCAGCAAGGGAGCATTAAACAACAGTATGATGTGGAAGGCATGTGCACTTGTGCAGCAACATAGCACGTGTCATAGGTATGCATCCACACGGAATAGGTGAACTCTGGCCGGCAGAAAGAAAGAGCACGAATTTCCCACGAATGACAATAGCACGTGAGGAGCTGAATTATAAAGTGTGGAGATGCCAACATTTTAGCAAACATGCAAGGAATGTCCAAAATTTTGGTCATGGGGCCAAAATTTTGGTGGCTTGGTCATGGTCATTAACCAGATATATCATACTCATCGCCCACCAGGAAGATGCCTTAAGAAAATGGTATATAACAAATTAATGGTATAATGATGAGTCGGTGCCATGGTTTTCAGGTCAAAACCTGTGCTACAAAATACGGATGGCTTTAATATAGAACCTCGAAGGACCAAAAGTAGTCATATAACCCTGTGGTGCAAGAGAGGGCAGCAAGCAGTTTGGTTATGATACTTCTTCATCTACAAGCTACCTGGATGTTTAGATTAGGTTTCTTTCTTGTTCTTAGACATAAATTGTAAGAGGCTAAACCTCTATAATAAAAGAGGAGCTGCAAGCTAACAGTGGTATTAAGAAAAAACAACTGATTAGTCTTTCTTACATCTAGAATTCAATATCCCAGTCTATAATCCTATCTTTCCAATGAGAACCCATCCCCCTTCAGCAGTCGCCACTCGGCTCTCCTCTGTGCAGAATGTAAGAAATACCAACTACTCCCTCCGTTCACTTTTATAAGACACACTAGAATCTAGACTTATTTTGTACATAGATTCACTCATTTTAGTATGTATGTGGTCAAATGGAAAGAATAACTAGTGTGCCTTATAAAAGTGAACGGAGGGAGTATATGTTCTTCCTAACACTAGCTAAATGCTCATTCAGTTTGCTCTTTTAATGATTATTAATTACTACAAAAGAAGTTCATGTGATAAGCACAAGTTATTTTTACAGGAAATGGCACAAAGTTTGAGCGAAGGAAACCGGCGCTCACCTGATTCTTAAGGTATGGTTGAAGTGTCACAACAAACTGAGAAGGGTCAGTTACTGGAGTGCAGAGGGTAGGATCCACGATACAAAATGCTTGCAAGACAAGGACATAAGGAAGCGTGCGGATTTTTGTCTCATTATCAGCTCCCTCCTCAACCTTGACATCAAACATGATTAAGAACCAATCTCAATTATAAAATGTATATGTAACTGGTGTCTAAATTTGGTCAGAAAATACCTGCAATATCCTTTCTAGTAAGCGTTTGCATATCAATTCACAACGCTTACGAAGTGATGCCATCATGGATGAGCTAATGCCCGTGGCCTTACTTGACTGTGGGAGAAAATCGAGAGTCAAACTGCGTTTTATAATGGTAATGAGGGGTTGATGATTGGGCATCTTTCTCAACATGTCAACAATTTGCTCAGTCTTTTTTGCTATCTCCATAGGAACTGAACTACCATCAGCAACCAAGTATTTATCACTTCCGGAAGGTTCGTCAAACCATAGCTCATAAAATGTTTTACATACAAGATCCTACAAAAGAAAATGAATATAGGTTCAAAATTAACAAAGATGGATAATCACAAGGAACTAACACCTTCCAGATCCTTACCTATATTTTTATATCCTTAACCTATATTTTTATATTATTTTGAATTATTAAGGACACAATAAAACATATTATGCAAGACAAAAAAGAGATATTTAATGTGTGACGAATTTCACATTTTCAAGCATTTACTTCTATAGCACAAATTTACGTGTTGAGGATGATTTTGATTATGCAAAATGCAAGGCAACTTCACATGTAAGATGGACTAATTAACTGTCAATGCCAATTGCTGAAGCTCATATACCAACATATTACTATGCATTGAAGTAAGAAAACAAAAAAAGGAAACGAAACATTCTAGTACAATACCAAGTCTGAGGCCGCTATCATAAATGTAAAGCCATGATTGATGAGCACCGGTCAGTATTTTTTCTTTAAACTTACCTGTACACTTGATTCCTCATCATTAACACGCGAAATAATCTCCACAAAGGCATTAGTTGTATCCGCGTTCGGATTTGAAGCACAAAGATCACGGATAATTTTGATCGCACGTTTGCGAACGCTTACTCCAGTATCCTTTATCCGTTCAGCGACTTTTTCAATATACTGTGACGGAAAGATGTAAATTAATTCACATAAACACAACACCACCCAAGAAACTGTCATAACTCATAAGATAACTGGATATGTCTACCAACCTTCAGGCCCACGTCAGGGTGTGAAGCAATATGCCTTCCAACAAGTTCAAGTGCAGCTTCACGAACAGAAATAGCTGAGTCACAAAACCTTCCTTCAACAGCAGATTGGACACGTTTGTCACCCAATACCTCAGGATCAGCTTCAACAATACTGCTGACCTATAGAGGAATTAAGGCTAAGTACTAATGGCTAGGGTCCAAATGAGAATGATACATATCATATTTAGTTCGAAAATCAACGTGTACTCACCGCTCGTAAGGCCTTTGCTCTTATTACCGGAGAATTTTCTCTCAAGCTAGCCTGATAAGACAGTGGATGTTAACTCCAGACATCTAATTAAAATGAAACATCAGGAAGCAATCACATACCAAAAGGAGGGAAAGAATTTTATCAAACCCCCGAGAAAATGAGTTCTTTTGTCCAAGAGCCAAGCAAATTTTCTTAGCCCAGTCTCTAGATAATACCAAACCACTGCCAGAATCTCGCAGAATCTCCTTAGATTTCAATCTGGAAAGATAGTAGATAATCTTCTCCTGAGAATGTTGGTCTTCTTTGTACCACATGCAGAGATAGAACCTGCAGACAAAATGGTAATCAATCTCCAATGACATTTGGACAACAAAAACAAACATATTACCATACCATCGAGAAAACAGGTTCCCATCATCCTGTGGCCCAGCTTCATGGAGATAATTCAAAAGTATTTGTTGAACAGCATCCACTACTGTCACCTCATCAGGTGTAGCAGATTTTTTCTTATGTGAGGTAGATGTTCTTTTGCTTTTTTCTTTATTTTGCAGCTCATAGTATGACTGTAACACGCTGAGTTGTTGCTTGCAAAAGCATAAGAGGCACACAGAATCAGGCTGCAGGTTTTCCTGACTACCAGCCCCCATACAATCTGAATGGAAACATCTCCCGCATGTGTTGCATGCCATATTTACACCTCTTCCACCAAGACAAACGCAACATTTATTTTTCAAAATTTCTAAACTATCATTATCTGCATCAGTAAGTTCTTGCAATATCCAAAGCTTCTCCTTGCTACAGATAACAGAATCACGCTTCAACCTTGATGCAATACCACCAAGAAGATCAATAGCAAAGCAGCGAGCAGAAATGTCCTTTGATTTCAATCCAGCATTTTGAAGCAGCAACACACAGAGAACCTATACAAAAGAAAGGGTACTTGAAGGCATTACATGACTACTAGAAATAGAAATTACAACTGTGAGTTATGAACTTATGATTACAAAATTACGCCAACAGCAGCTCATGTACTATCTCAATTTTAGCAATAGCACTGTGAGTGATATTTACCTCAAGTATAGGGGCAGCAGCTGGATACTCGGGCAAATTTAGTACTGTTAGCAAGTCCTGAACAAGATTTTCTATAATCCCTTTGGCCTCTGGCATATCTTGAGATTTAGCAGTAGTGAAACGTTGAAGCACATTGGTCCAGAAAAGGCAACAAGCCTCTGTTGCTGCTTCATGGCAGCTAATTGGATAACTAGCATCAACCGAGGCATCGATGATTGTGCTCCAATTTACAGTTCCCTTTAAGCTATCAGGAACATTAGCACTGTATTGAACTAAGTGAACTAGCAGGGCTGTTATCATCTGGATTTGCTTTGTTCTTCATCAGCTAGAAGGTAAGTTCTAATAGCATTTTTCGAAAACTGTAACTTACGGACCAGCTGAAGTGTTTCATCAACCAAGTAACTTCGGTGTTGCGTATATGATGAAAAAACCTGGCGAAGAGTTGAAAGGTAAGAAAGGAAATTGTTTGTACAACTGAAAGGGTAGAAATTGTTGAGCCAACAAGCAAAGAGCTACCGTGCAAATAACACCGATCGCCTTCAATTGTAAAAGCTGCATATTGTCCACCAAGAATGTAGTAAAGCAGGTTTTTACTAACTGCAGGATACAACTATCTGATAACCGCACTGTTATGAGTAGTTCTTTAAGAAAGCCCAATATCAAGCATAGTTTCTGCAAAGCAGATTTGATAGAACCAGAAACTCTGATAAAGAAAAAGAAAACATTAGTTCCAACACTTCATCAAAAACTCGAGATGGAAACAAATTAAGCATAAATTGATCATGTACTTGTTTGCAGAAGATTTCCTCGCACTTAAATTAGAAGCAGTACGCCTCTTTTTGCTAGCTGGTCCATTTTCCATGTCTTCTTCATCATCATCTCCTAGATTTGACCAGTAGAGAATTATATAATACCAAATTGTAATGTTCAGAATTTAATCACAGGCAGCTAAGTTTAGTAATCGCCAAATGGTCGTTGTGGCTAAAGAACTAAATTAGTGCACACAGGTAAGCAGAGAATGTTCATCACATAAAACAATCATGTTGTGAAGGAATCAAGGAAATGACATAGTACTATATGTCCCAAGCCCCCAAAGAAGGTCTATATCCAACTTAGAAAAAGAAATGTGACTCCACAACTATGCAATGCCAAAGACAGAAATAACAGCGTGCAGAATTTATATTTCGCAGGGTTCAAAAGATGGTATTTCAAGACTACCATCATTTGTGACATTGCCAGCTGGCTTGTAGAGAGCTCGGAAGGTTGGGTTACTTGCAGCCATGCAATCCATTATCTGATTTCTTGAGAAATCAATAATTCGTTCAATAAGCTGATACAACCAAAGTTTCTTTTAGTCAGAAACCTCAAAAATATGATCCCTAACAAGGAAGAACTTCAAAATGTGCATACCTCTTCTCGATAAAGCTGCTTTGGCATATCACGGTTGGTCATGATTGCTAATGCAGCATGAATGGACTCCAAAGCAGAGAAAACGGAGTGTTCAGCATCTACGGCACCAGCCTGAAGTCACCCAAGCACTAGTCAGACTATAATATGCAGCATCTTTTACTGAACGAATTAAAAAACAAATACCATAACTCACATTTTCTTTCACGTCTATTGATAAGCCTTGAGAACACCGGATCTGACGGTCTATCACATGCAATAGACTCATAAGTGTATCCATAGGAATCTCATGCAACATCTGCTTCGACCGAACATATGTAATTTCATTTACAAGAAGCTTAACATCATTCAGTGGAACTGATAACCAATCATCGCCATCTGCATTATCTGGGACTTCTGCTTTCCCACAGAAGTCCTCCACCAGCTCACGGAAGTTGGCAATAACTTCTAGAATACATAACCCAAAACGGAATCAGCTGAATGTTTTGAAGTAAAAAGAAGAAAGATAGGATAAGTACAGATTAAAAAGGAAAACCTTGACTATTAGGAATGCTGGGGCCAGAACTCGAAGCAGAATTATCGATTTCTTTCTTCCTTACTTTTGGTTTCCTTGAAGCAACTGAATCTGGTGTTAGTTCATTCTGAAACAGAAAGCATGTTAGTAGAAACACAAAATGGTCACAAGGAAATGAACGCTAGTAAGAAGCAAAACCATGGGTATTAAACTTACACGAAGATCCTCTCGGCGTGAATCGATGCCATCTGAAGGAAACGCACGCTCCTTTCGTGCTTTGTTCAGATTAGGTGCAAGATTATCAAAATGCTTCTCGCGTTCTCGGTTTTGATATTCCTGGCCATCAAGGGAACCTGAAAAACTTGACCAATGTAACAAAGAATTACTTAGTGAGACAAGCAAGCTTAACAGGGAAGCAACATGCAAAGCAGTCAAAACACCATAAAAATATGCAGGCGGCGTTGTTTTATGGAGAATAAAATGTGAGCTCCAATGTTAGGTTCAATAGAAGTTGCACTGGCTAGGACTCTACAAACACAAACTAAGGTAAAACAAGCAGATAGATTATACAATAGCGCTGTGCTAAAAAAAATCGAGTTGACATGAAACTGAGAGCCAAAACTAGCAAACTTGCAATGATATTGCAAGGATGAGAAGAGACAAAGTAGAGAAGACTTGGAAATTTGTACTTCACACTTCACATATGATACAGAACAGTTCACATGCAAGTGCGTGCGGACAACAAAGCTTACAACAACAGCACAACATCCAAACTATCACCTTCTGTAGGGCCTTGTAACATCAATGTTATTAACAAAATAACATTTTAATAAACAACCATTTACTTTCAAGTGTTTCTCACTCCAACTGCTCGGGATCGAACCCGTTTCAGGAGCTACACCCTATCGCACTCCCACCACCGCTATTCTTGGGTTCAACTCGGGTAATGATTAGCTTACATTTTGTTTTTTCCTACAAAATCGAGGATCTGAATTAATTAGATTGTGTTTTCATGTTTCCCAGAGAAAGGATCACCCCAGAGGATTGCTGAATAGAAGGTAAGTAGCTGGAGCTAAAAATGGTAATTTACCCAAGGGTTTGGATATCCACCCGCTGGGATGAGTATGGGTATGATTTTTGACACATGGTAACCTGGTTAGTCATGGATCGGGTATGGGCATGATTTGTGCCCAATGAGCCACTCGAGTAAAATGCAAATAATATGATTAATAATTTATTGCATATGACATGTGGACTGTCAGAGATATATCATATAGTGATATTAAAATAGTAAACGCTAACTCCCTAATTGTAACACGTAGCGGTTGTTGTATAAATAAGTTGTTGAGTTTAATTGCTATTGCATGGGGTATTATTTGCACATGATGAGTGAACACGATGAGCATGGATACCGATCGGGTATGCGCATCTGCATGATTTTCTAGCCCTGGATATCTTCGTAGGCGGGCGGGCGACATGCCTCCTTGCGGGTATGGGTATGGGTATGGGTATGGGTATGGATTTGATATTGCTCGATCTATGCAAAACCTGGCCCATTGCATCTTTAGTTGGGCATAAAATATATATTTTTTTGAAACAGGCATAAAATATTTTTAGTAGTGCATAAATATAGACATTTGCACTGACAACCTACTAGCCTGTAACCAGTTGGTTCCATATAGACATCCTGGTGCTACATGTGGAGTTATCGGACGCAATGCAGTAAACACTCAGTCTCCAAGGGCAAGCAGGAATTTCAGAATCTAGATGCTCCTTGGTATGGTATCTCTTTACAGATGTTGGTGCAGCAATAGAAGGACTGGATTTTTTGAAGATGTGATAAATATACCATAGATGGCACATTAAATCGTAAAGGTTCACGGTTCCGCTACTTGATTGTAACTTGAGCAGTTCAGCGGTCCCTCTATTTGCAAATTGTCATCTATTTGGGATCCAGTTGGCAGGACACTAATATGGCATGTCAAAATACTGATGGTGCATTCCCAAATTGAGCAACAAACAAGCATGCTGAAATAGATAAAAGAATTGCAACATTACCATATTAATCTGAAAAAGACACAGTTCTTTATGTGCCTATTATCTATCAAAAACTTCGTTTTCCAGCCCAAATTTAATAACCATTATCTTAACAGGTTACCATTGGCCAAATAAGAAGAGTAACACAACAATAGTATCGATGAAGATGGGTGATTATCTCCCAGCAGTAACTGGAAAAACTCATTGAGGAGACAATAAACAGTTGAAAATTGTTAATGACTGGAACTTCTGCACGATGGGGACACAGAACACAGACACGTCCAAACAGAAAGGCGCGAAAGCAACACATCCTGTATGCATCACCTTATTAACAGCCACGCAGCATCGATAGGTTAGACACAAGCTTAGAACAGTGGCATTCGAAAATCTCAACCCGAAGGCAAACTGCTAGCGTTACACAGAATGTGTTGAGACTAAATTCCGTGCATTACGGCATCGAAAGCAAATGAGCATGTCCGTAGCTGCTTTACATAACAAAAAAAATGACACACCACACCCGGTTTACCAGATTATGGAATGATGACATGGGCATTGCAGTTTTTGTCCTACCGAACTATATGGCACAAAACTGAGTGTGTTCAAAGCAATTTCATCTCTATCAGAGTAGCAACTCCAACGAGCAAATGAGATGCTACCTACCATGAAAAGTGACAACACCACACAGGCAGCATGATAGAGATACAGCAGCATATAAGTCCAGTTCAAGTGAAACCATACAGAAAGTACTGTTCATACAGACAGGTGTTAGAGAGTTGAAGCTGGTAAGCTAGTAGGGTAGCTATCAAGTCAACCATAGAAGCTGCTAGTAGTAACCCTAAGAGTCGAGACAGGTACCCACAGTCCATTTCAACGGGGCGGAAACATAACAGGCATTCTGTTACTACATGCTACTAATAGCAAGCTAGCTGGAGCGGCCTAGGAAGGCTCAATTTCCAGAGCGTTTACCTTGCGAGGGAGGTCGGGGAGTGCGGAGCTTGAGCTTGAAGGCGTCGGGGTTGTACTTGAGCACCTCCCTCCAGAGCACGGAGCACTCGCTGGGATCCGCCTCGACGTGATCCGCCTCCGTGAAACCCCTGCGTACAGGAAAATGGAAATGAGCGGGGCGAAATTCTCGGCGGGAGCAGCCAGTCGAGCGAGGAGGGAAGGGAAGGGGAGGGTGACTGACAGGTGGGAGATTCGGTGGTGGAGAGTATGCGGGCGATGGCGGCGGACTGCATGATCATGTCGGGGCGGTCGGGCTCCGCGAGGGGCTCGTCGCGGTCGGCGCCGAGCGTGGCGGGGAGGGTGGGGAGCGGCAGCGCGGCGGCGATCTCCGAGTGGACGGTGTTGGGCAGGCGGCAGGCTCGCTCGAAGCCGGCCCTCCCGTCGCCGGCGCCGGGCGGAGGGTCCATGGCGGGCGAAACCCTAGATCGATTTTGAACTGGAGAGACACTCGGCGAGCAAGGACTTGGATTGGAGGGCGGGTCGCTTTTACTGGGAAGGGAAGGGGATTTGTTGAGTTGCAGACTTGCAGTGGTGCAAATTAGGAAGTTGAGGTGGTGGAGTGGCCGGAGGAGGAGAGACCCGCGGCCTGCTGCTCCGACGACCCAGCAGCTTGTGGGGGAAGGAAGCAGCCAGCAATTCAGGTGGCCTTGATGGGCACAGTAAAGAAATCCTTTGCTTTGCTTTGCTTTGGGTCGATCGGATTCGGGTTGGTTCGGTGGGTGGGCTCGGCAGAAATTCAAAATGCATTTTCTGTCGACATTTTCGGTAGGTCCGTTTTGGGCTCATGGGCTGCTGGGCGGACGTGTCACTTCGGTCTTTCACGCAACTAGATGACCCGTTGTCAATACCGTATTGTCGCCATATGATCTCTTAGCTTCACTACCCATTATGAAATTAAGCCAGTTTTGGGCAGGTAATTGTCAGTCATTTTTAGTCTGTTGCCATAGGATATCTTTGCTTCGCTACCCATTATTTGATTGAATTAAGTTGGTTTCGGGCAGGTGGTTATCTTCACTTTGATATAGCACATTGTATTTTAAAAATAAATGGCACCGAGTTTTTTTGGTCGAATACTTTAGTGCGAAGTAGTATATGGAGGCTCTCTTTGTTTTGGTACTCATCACTGGACTAAAACTGGAAGCCTTAGAATACCAAACCTTGTTGTGTATGTTGCGTTTGTGCTAATAATGCCATTAGTTAGTTTGCTTCAGAAGCAATTCCTGAATCAACAAAAAAAGTGTTCACTTTCGCACTTATTTGCTGGTGGGAGAATCAAAAAATATTTCTAAAATTTTGTCAACCAGGAAGACTTCTTAGCTTGGTAGTGTGGCTATTTTATGACAGAATCAGAGAAATTCATCCAAAATATGTGAATGTAGTCAGCATGTTTTCAATCAGCATTGCAAAATCTAAAGATTACATTCTTGGGGGTGCTAGGAGGCTTCACAGCGATTAGCGAATTTTGACCGTAGATAAGGATTTACCATCGATCTCAGCCGTCCATCTCCTAGCGATCCCCAGTCGGCAGGTCAATTTCTACACGCCTGGAGCTGCTCCGTGACTCTGCTGGTGGCCCCTGTTTTTTCCGGGACCCGCCTGTCAGCGTGTGTGGTGGATGCTTTCTGTGTGCACTGCGGGACGAAGCGTCGCGGCGCGGTGGCAGGGGCCATGATTTCGTCGAAGTCTATGGGCAAAATAGTCATTTTGCACGTGCAGTATATAACCCGCTCACCGCGGTGGAAAACCCTAGCTGCCAATCCCTCGTGTCCTCTCTCTCCCCCCAATCCCTCGCGTCTCTCCTCTCCTCCAATCCCGCCTCCCCGTCTCTCCCCCAGCCCCTGGATCTTCTCCTCCCCTGCCTTCGCGCCGCCGTCCCCGCCTGCACCTTCTCCGCTCCATCCTCTTCAGAGATTGGATCTGCGGAGATTCAGAGCCCGCGAGCTCCGTCCGCGCAGGAAGGAGGCGTGGCCGTGAGAAACACAAGGAGGAGCACAGGCCGCTGCGCTCTCCTCCGGCCATGGCACTAGCTGGTAAGTCCCCAGTTCTCACCGAACTCTCCGTTCTACTTCCCCTTTTCCGATCTGTTTTGCTACCGCTGCTGGATTGATCTGTCTTCTATTCCATTTTCCGTTGCTGCAAAGATGTTCTCCACCGAGCCTGTTTTCTGCTTCCTTCCCTACTGCTCCACCTTGCGTTTCTCACGGAGATGACGGTGACAGTAATGGAGGGCGGCGGACAGCGAGGAGATGCGGCCAGGGGCAACGAAGGTGAGGGCCGCGGCTCCGGCGGCGGAGCGGCCAGAAGCGACGGCAGCGAGTTCCGCGGCTCCCGAGACGGAGCGGCCAGGGGCGATGGAGGCAAGGCCCGCGGCTGGGCGGCTAGGGGCGACGACGGCGAGCCCCGCAGCTCTGGCAGCTGACCGGCCAGGGATGCTCCTGCTACAGCCATCTGCATCACTACCATCCTCGCTTCAAGGAGGAGCGCCTGCACTTCATCCAGGTTCACCTCTCTCCATGCTCATGTATTTGGACGCCACATTACTTTGATGCTCGGATCTAAATGCGCAGTGGTGATTCATCCCCAATAACCCTTCCATTTTTCTCGGATTCGTGTGTGCAGCCCTTGCTTTGATTTCTATCGGCTTGGTACGTGACCTCTTGATATTGCCCATGTCAGGACGTACTATGGTGTGACGGTGATCTGCTATCAAAACAAAAGTGGTATGCATGCATATTTACCAGCAGGTACGCGTATTTGTACTTTTAGTTCTGTGGCAGCAAGTAATAAATAATACATATCAGTTATTATAATATGCATATATTGTTGAAGCCATATTGAGTTTGTTGCATATCTGCTTAAAACTATATTTGTCACACCATCGGTCTCATGCCAACAAATAGTAGGTTTTAAAACATCAGTATCAATGTCTAAAGGCGTTCTCATATTGTGCTAACAAAAATATCTGTAATGAGAAAAAGTGTTCTCTCATATTGTTCATTTCTAGATGTATGAAAAATAAACGGGCTTCAGTTAGTCATACATATCCTCATTTATGTTTTTGCGTTCTTTTAAAAATAGCTCAGACTTGATATTTTTGTTAAATAAATAGTAGGTTTCTGATTATATATAATATAGGCACCTTTATTAATTGTTGTAAAATGTTATAGTACTATACATATTTATTGTTTCATCGGAGGACAAAAACTGAGCCTTATTGTTTCACAGAAGCAGCGGATACTGAAGTTTGCCCAAATTACAATATTGCATATGTGTTACAACTATCGACGTTCGAGCTAGCGCTGATCCAACTATCGACATTCAGGAAAAATGTTACAATACGGCACCGGGCCTTTCTTCTGATGAGGTACATATTCTTATCATCTATTTTCATGCTTCAGTGGTTCATAAGTCAAACATTTATTCTGCTTACAATTGATGTTTCAGTTGTGGTGTGTTGGTTTCCCTTAATTGGTGTGATCCATTTATATTTATCTAATCAAGAGGAGCAAAAATTGTCAATGTAAGTGCTAACTGTTTCTTTGAATTACTATTATTACTAGGTTTGAATGATAAATGGAAATGAATTACCAAGAATTTTGGTGGGTGCCGCACCGCAAGGCATGTTAACTATTTGTGGTCTGGTAAGATTTTACTCAAATGTTTATTGTTTTGCAGTTTTTCTCTGAAGCATTCAGTCTAACAGAAAATTGGTTGTTGCACACTCTCTGCAAGACTACATTATCCAATGTTCATTCTAATGATTTGAACAAATTGGAACTCCGAAATAGATACTCCCTCCAATCCAAAATAAGTGTCGCGGTTTTGAACTGGGGTTAGTTCAAAACTGCGACACGTATTATAGATCGGAGGGAGTACCTTTTTTTCATATACGATGCTTGAATTAAATATTTTATGCAATCTAACCAACAGCAATGGAAATTAAAGAAGGTACATTTCACATTCAGAGAAGTTTATACGGTGTCATGTTGTGGTGTGAATCTGATTTGACTTCTGAGACATACAGGGTCACTAGATAAGATGTAAATGAAGAGAAGATAATAAGATTCATAGGCAGCATATTTATATCAACAACAACAACAACAAAGCCTTTTTTCCCAAACAAGTTGGGGTAGGCTAGAGTTGAAACCCATAAGATCTCGAAACTAGGTCATGGTTCTGGCACATGGATAGCTAACTTCCACGCAGCCCTATCCATGGCTAGTTCTTTGGTGATATTCCAATCCTTCAGATCTCTCTTAACAGACTCCTCCCATGTCAAGTTTGGCCTACCACGACCCCTCTTAACATTCTCATCCCGCTTTATCCGTCCGGTATGCAATGGCGCTTCCGGAGGCCTACGTTCTATATGACCAAACCATCTTAGACGGTGTTGGACAACCTTCTCTTCAATTGGTGCTATCCCAACTCTCTCACGTATATCATCATTCCTAACCCGGTCCTTTCTTGTGTGGCCACATATCCATCTCAACATGCGCATCTCCGCTACACCTAACTGTTGGATATGTCGTCTCTTGGTCGGCCAACATTCTGCGCCATACAACATCGCAGGTCGAATCGCCGTCCTATAGAACTTGCCTTTTAGCTTTTGTGGCACTTTCCTATCACAGAGGACGCCAGAAGCTTGGCGCCACTTCATCCAACCAGCTTTGATTCGATGACTCACATCTTCATCGATATCACCATCCTTCTGGAGCATAGACCCCAAATATCGGAAGGTGTCTTTCTCAGGTACCACCTGTCCATCAAGCCTAACCTCTTCCTCCTCGTGCCTAGTAGTACTGAAACTGCACCTCATGTACTCAGTTTTGGTTCTACTAAGCCTAAAACCTTTCGATTCTAGAGTCCGCCTCCACAGCTCTAACTTTCTATTAACCCCTGCCCGACTATCATCAATTAGCACCACATCATCCGCAAAGAGCATACACCATGGGATATCTCCTTGTATATCCCCTGTGACCTCATCCATCACCAAAGTAAAGAGATAAGGGCTCAAAGCTGACCCCTGGTGCAGTCCTATTTTAATTGGAAAGTCATCGGTGTCGCCATCACTTGTTCGAACACTTGTCACAACATTATCATACATATCCTTAATGAGGCAGCATATTTATATACATTTCAGATTGCTGTTCACCCAATCAATTCGGTAATAGTGCAATACCTGACTATCAGAATTAGAACTAGACAGATGCTTGTAGAAAATGTTAACAAGGTGCTCCAACAACCTCGGGCCTCTGCCTGCTGCGTTGCTAAGGGAAGAGAGACACCTGTTCATGAGAATGAGCATATAAAGATAAATAAACAATAATATTTCAAAGCAACATGATCCACATAACCATGGCAGCTCAATAACTCATGCACGAATCAAATGGTAATGAGGTATTGCATCAAATGTTAGATTTGCACAGATAATACCCAAGATGCAAATGGTGGTGATACATGCATGCAAAAGGTGTGGATTACTATGCTTCTACTCCCTCCGTTCTAAAAAGGATGACTTTCATTTGTCTGCATGTGAATGTATATATATACATGTAACATGTCTAGATACATCCGCATGTAGACAAATGGAAGTCATCCTTTTTGGAACAGAGGGAGTACATAATATATGAGTGGGATTGTCCGTGCATGAAAAAGGTCATCTATAATGCAATTCTAAATAGGGCTTAACCATGACAAGAGAGATAGATACATGTTATTAACTTATGCAGATTCACAACGGGATAACTTGAGTATGTTAAGGGTCTCTGGAGCCTGAGGATAGGGCACGGGCCTAGTAAGTCTAAGGCTCAGTTCAACTTATAAATTCTCATCGCTTGATCATTGAATTACACACTATATCTTTATATTTAGGACAACTGATTTACTCCAGGAGACTTCACTTGAGCCCTATCTCTAATTTTCCAATAAAAGCTTTTTTTTCTTTACATTGATAACTAAACAAATTCTTTCCAACTGGATAGCATTCTACTCCTTCCGATCCCTTTTAAGGCTAGTCATAGTGGGAGTAACATATACTAGTAACATACACATTTTAGAGTTTATGTTACTAACTCCATAGTGGGTAGTAAAATATGGGTAGTGTCATGCAAGAATTTATTAATTAGGTTGTAGACTCATATTGTCTTGGGACATGTGATGTTATGTTAACATAGCTAGTTACTCAATTTGTCTCTCTATTCTTTAATTGCATGCCACATCATCATTTTTGCCTATGTGGCACTTATGTTACTACCTATGTTACTCCCACTATGAGTAGCCTAAGTGTCGTGGAAAAACAACTAATCACGTACAACCCATCAGCGCAACTGCCGACATTTAATTCGGATCAAAGGGGGTATTTGTTATTGTGGGATATTTATGTTCAGAACTTTATTTACATCCTTACTTGCTTTAGCTAAATTTATACAAGTTTAGCTAAAACCTTATCTGAATTTCCATGACTATAAAATATATGGCACACATTTTGTTTTAAAGTGGGACCTAGTTAGGGTATTACAAGGAATGGCACCGGTCTGTCCTATTTGGATAAAACTGATGAATTTTAGGAGTAATGATGTGAAAGCTGCCAGATGAAAATGGAAAGGAGGCATCGTCAAAGTTGCTACAGAAAAGACCATTCAATAATCAGAAATCTAAAAGCAAGGGAAGAAATAAAATTACTTGATACAGGCATGTACAACTGTCAAAAAAGAGTGGCGAACTATCATCTGCTTCAGGTCCTGCTCAAGTTCTTCTACCACAATTTGTGGTGGCTTTCGAATGAGTGGAATAACAGCATCAATCACAAAAATTATACTTTCAAGTAACTGGGCAGTTGATTTACCGTCAGCCTGCAGATACAGAAGATCAGAAGTGAGTGCCAAATATAGCAGTAGTGAAAATAAAAGCAGACTGTGGTTTATTAACATAGCAACAAACACTCTTACATTCACTTCCAAAAAAGATATATCTCAGCAATTTCATCACACATAAGAAAATGAACAGAAAATGAGAATGCTCTGAATTTTTTATATAATCAAAACCAGGATCTGACATTTTCTGTATAATTATGTACTTATTACACGTGACATTACAATTTTTGTCAACATAGACATATATGCTCAATTGCTCATGTCTGCAGTACAAGCAGCAAGGGAGCATTAAACAACAGTATGATGTGGAAGGCATGTGCACTTGTGCAGCAACATAGCACGTGTCATAGGTATGCATCCACACGGAATAGGTGAACTCTGGCCGGCAGAAAGAAAGAGCACGAATTTCCCACGAATGACAATAGCACGTGAGGAGCTGAATTATAAAGTGTGGAGATGCCAACATTTTAGCAAACATGCAAGGAATGTCCAAAATTTTGGTCATGGGGCCAAAATTTTGGTGGCTTGGTCATGGTCATTAACCAGATATATCATACTCATCGCCCACCAGGAAGATGCCTTAAGAAAATGGTATATAACAAATTAATGGTATAATGATGAGTCGGTGCCATGGTTTTCAGGTCAAAACCTGTGCTACAAAATACGGATGGCTTTAATATAGAACCTCGAAGGACCAAAAGTAGTCATATAACCCTGTGGTGCAAGAGAGGGCAGCAAGCAGTTTGGTTATGATACTTCTTCATCTACAAGCTACCTGGATGTTTAGATTAGGTTTCTTTCTTGTTCTTAGACATAAATTGTAAGAGGCTAAACCTCTATAATAAAAGAGGAGCTGCAAGCTAACAGTGGTATTAAGAAAAAACAACTGATTAGTCTTTCTTACATCTAGAATTCAATATCCCAGTCTATAATCCTATCTTTCCAATGAGAACCCATCCCCCTTCAGCAGTCGCCACTCGGCTCTCCTCTGTGCAGAATGTAAGAAATACCAACTACTCCCTCCGTTCACTTTTATAAGACACACTAGAATCTAGACTTATTTTGTACATAGATTCACTCATTTTAGTATGTATGTGGTCAAATGGAAAGAATAACTAGTGTGCCTTATAAAAGTGAACGGAGGGAGTATATGTTCTTCCTAACACTAGCTAAATGCTCATTCAGTTTGCTCTTTTAATGATTATTAATTACTACAAAAGAAGTTCATGTGATAAGCACAAGTTATTTTTACAGGAAATGGCACAAAGTTTGAGCGAAGGAAACCGGCGCTCACCTGATTCTTAAGGTATGGTTGAAGTGTCACAACAAACTGAGAAGGGTCAGTTACTGGAGTGCAGAGGGTAGGATCCACGATACAAAATGCTTGCAAGACAAGGACATAAGGAAGCGTGCGGATTTTTGTCTCATTATCAGCTCCCTCCTCAACCTTGACATCAAACATGATTAAGAACCAATCTCAATTATAAAATGTATATGTAACTGGTGTCTAAATTTGGTCAGAAAATACCTGCAATATCCTTTCTAGTAAGCGTTTGCATATCAATTCACAACGCTTACGAAGTGATGCCATCATGGATGAGCTAATGCCCGTGGCCTTACTTGACTGTGGGAGAAAATCGAGAGTCAAACTGCGTTTTATAATGGTAATGAGGGGTTGATGATTGGGCATCTTTCTCAACATGTCAACAATTTGCTCAGTCTTTTTTGCTATCTCCATAGGAACTGAACTACCATCAGCAACCAAGTATTTATCACTTCCGGAAGGTTCGTCAAACCATAGCTCATAAAATGTTTTACATACAAGATCCTACAAAAGAAAATGAATATAGGTTCAAAATTAACAAAGATGGATAATCACAAGGAACTAACACCTTCCAGATCCTTACCTATATTTTTATATCCTTAACCTATATTTTTATATTATTTTGAATTATTAAGGACACAATAAAACATATTATGCAAGACAAAAAAGAGATATTTAATGTGTGACGAATTTCACATTTTCAAGCATTTACTTCTATAGCACAAATTTACGTGTTGAGGATGATTTTGATTATGCAAAATGCAAGGCAACTTCACATGTAAGATGGACTAATTAACTGTCAATGCCAATTGCTGAAGCTCATATACCAACATATTACTATGCATTGAAGTAAGAAAACAAAAAAAGGAAACGAAACATTCTAGTACAATACCAAGTCTGAGGCCGCTATCATAAATGTAAAGCCATGATTGATGAGCACCGGTCAGTATTTTTTCTTTAAACTTACCTGTACACTTGATTCCTCATCATTAACACGCGAAATAATCTCCACAAAGGCATTAGTTGTATCCGCGTTCGGATTTGAAGCACAAAGATCACGGATAATTTTGATCGCACGTTTGCGAACGCTTACTCCAGTATCCTTTATCCGTTCAGCGACTTTTTCAATATACTGTGACGGAAAGATGTAAATTAATTCACATAAACACAACACCACCCAAGAAACTGTCATAACTCATAAGATAACTGGATATGTCTACCAACCTTCAGGCCCACGTCAGGGTGTGAAGCAATATGCCTTCCAACAAGTTCAAGTGCAGCTTCACGAACAGAAATAGCTGAGTCACAAAACCTTCCTTCAACAGCAGATTGGACACGTTTGTCACCCAATACCTCAGGATCAGCTTCAACAATACTGCTGACCTATAGAGGAATTAAGGCTAAGTACTAATGGCTAGGGTCCAAATGAGAATGATACATATCATATTTAGTTCGAAAATCAACGTGTACTCACCGCTCGTAAGGCCTTTGCTCTTATTACCGGAGAATTTTCTCTCAAGCTAGCCTGATAAGACAGTGGATGTTAACTCCAGACATCTAATTAAAATGAAACATCAGGAAGCAATCACATACCAAAAGGAGGGAAAGAATTTTATCAAACCCCCGAGAAAATGAGTTCTTTTGTCCAAGAGCCAAGCAAATTTTCTTAGCCCAGTCTCTAGATAATACCAAACCACTGCCAGAATCTCGCAGAATCTCCTTAGATTTCAATCTGGAAAGATAGTAGATAATCTTCTCCTGAGAATGTTGGTCTTCTTTGTACCACATGCAGAGATAGAACCTGCAGACAAAATGGTAATCAATCTCCAATGACATTTGGACAACAAAAACAAACATATTACCATACCATCGAGAAAACAGGTTCCCATCATCCTGTGGCCCAGCTTCATGGAGATAATTCAAAAGTATTTGTTGAACAGCATCCACTACTGTCACCTCATCAGGTGTAGCAGATTTTTTCTTATGTGAGGTAGATGTTCTTTTGCTTTTTTCTTTATTTTGCAGCTCATAGTATGACTGTAACACGCTGAGTTGTTGCTTGCAAAAGCATAAGAGGCACACAGAATCAGGCTGCAGGTTTTCCTGACTACCAGCCCCCATACAATCTGAATGGAAACATCTCCCGCATGTGTTGCATGCCATATTTACACCTCTTCCACCAAGACAAACGCAACATTTATTTTTCAAAATTTCTAAACTATCATTATCTGCATCAGTAAGTTCTTGCAATATCCAAAGCTTCTCCTTGCTACAGATAACAGAATCACGCTTCAACCTTGATGCAATACCACCAAGAAGATCAATAGCAAAGCAGCGAGCAGAAATGTCCTTTGATTTCAATCCAGCATTTTGAAGCAGCAACACACAGAGAACCTATACAAAAGAAAGGGTACTTGAAGGCATTACATGACTACTAGAAATAGAAATTACAACTGTGAGTTATGAACTTATGATTACAAAATTACGCCAACAGCAGCTCATGTACTATCTCAATTTTAGCAATAGCACTGTGAGTGATATTTACCTCAAGTATAGGGGCAGCAGCTGGATACTCGGGCAAATTTAGTACTGTTAGCAAGTCCTGAACAAGATTTTCTATAATCCCTTTGGCCTCTGGCATATCTTGAGATTTAGCAGTAGTGAAACGTTGAAGCACATTGGTCCAGAAAAGGCAACAAGCCTCTGTTGCTGCTTCATGGCAGCTAATTGGATAACTAGCATCAACCGAGGCATCGATGATTGTGCTCCAATTTACAGTTCCCTTTAAGCTATCAGGAACATTAGCACTGTATTGAACTAAGTGAACTAGCAGGGCTGTTATCATCTGGATTTGCTTTGTTCTTCATCAGCTAGAAGGTAAGTTCTAATAGCATTTTTCGAAAACTGTAACTTACGGACCAGCTGAAGTGTTTCATCAACCAAGTAACTTCGGTGTTGCGTATATGATGAAAAAACCTGGCGAAGAGTTGAAAGGTAAGAAAGGAAATTGTTTGTACAACTGAAAGGGTAGAAATTGTTGAGCCAACAAGCAAAGAGCTACCGTGCAAATAACACCGATCGCCTTCAATTGTAAAAGCTGCATATTGTCCACCAAGAATGTAGTAAAGCAGGTTTTTACTAACTGCAGGATACAACTATCTGATAACCGCACTGTTATGAGTAGTTCTTTAAGAAAGCCCAATATCAAGCATAGTTTCTGCAAAGCAGATTTGATAGAACCAGAAACTCTGATAAAGAAAAAGAAAACATTAGTTCCAACACTTCATCAAAAACTCGAGATGGAAACAAATTAAGCATAAATTGATCATGTACTTGTTTGCAGAAGATTTCCTCGCACTTAAATTAGAAGCAGTACGCCTCTTTTTGCTAGCTGGTCCATTTTCCATGTCTTCTTCATCATCATCTCCTAGATTTGACCAGTAGAGAATTATATAATACCAAATTGTAATGTTCAGAATTTAATCACAGGCAGCTAAGTTTAGTAATCGCCAAATGGTCGTTGTGGCTAAAGAACTAAATTAGTGCACACAGGTAAGCAGAGAATGTTCATCACAAAAACAATCATGTTGTGAAGGAATCAAGGAAATGACATAGTACTATATGTCCCAAGCCCCCAAAGAAGGTCTATATCCAACTTAGAAAAAGAAATGTGACTCCACAACTATGCAATGCCAAAGACAGAAATAACAGCGTGCAGAATTTATATTTCGCAGGGTTCAAAAGATGGTATTTCAAGACTACCATCATTTGTGACATTGCCAGCTGGCTTGTAGAGAGCTCGGAAGGTTGGGTTACTTGCAGCCATGCAATCCATTATCTGATTTCTTGAGAAATCAATAATTCGTTCAATAAGCTGATACAACCAAAGTTTCTTTTAGTCAGAAACCTCAAAAATATGATCCCTAACAAGGAAGAACTTCAAAATGTGCATACCTCTTCTCGATAAAGCTGCTTTGGCATATCACGGTTGGTCATGATTGCTAATGCAGCATGAATGGACTCCAAAGCAGAGAAAACGGAGTGTTCAGCATCTACGGCACCAGCCTGAAGTCACCCAAGCACTAGTCAGACTATAATATGCAGCATCTTTTACTGAACGAATTAAAAAACAAATACCATAACTCACATTTTCTTTCACGTCTATTGATAAGCCTTGAGAACACCGGATCTGACGGTCTATCACATGCAATAGACTCATAAGTGTATCCATAGGAATCTCATGCAACATCTGCTTCGACCGAACATATGTAATTTCATTTACAAGAAGCTTAACATCATTCAGTGGAACTGATAACCAATCATCGCCATCTGCATTATCTGGGACTTCTGCTTTCCCACAGAAGTCCTCCACCAGCTCACGGAAGTTGGCAATAACTTCTAGAATACATAACCCAAAACGGAATCAGCTGAATGTTTTGAAGTAAAAAGAAGAAAGATAGGATAAGTACAGATTAAAAAGGAAAACCTTGACTATTAGGAATGCTGGGGCCAGAACTCGAAGCAGAATTATCGATTTCTTTCTTCCTTACTTTTGGTTTCCTTGAAGCAACTGAATCTGGTGTTAGTTCATTCTGAAACAGAAAGCATGTTAGTAGAAACACAAAATGGTCACAAGGAAATGAACGCTAGTAAGAAGCAAAACCATGGGTATTAAACTTACACGAAGATCCTCTCGGCGTGAATCGATGCCATCTGAAGGAAACGCACGCTCCTTTCGTGCTTTGTTCAGATTAGGTGCAAGATTATCAAAATGCTTCTCGCGTTCTCGGTTTTGATATTCCTGGCCATCAAGGGAACCTGAAAAACTTGACCAATGTAACAAAGAATTACTTAGTGAGACAAGCAAGCTTAACAGGGAAGCAACATGCAAAGCAGTCAAAACACCATAAAAATATGCAGGCGGCGTTGTTTTATGGAGAATAAAATGTGAGCTCCAATGTTAGGTTCAATAGAAGTTGCACTGGCTAGGACTCTACAAACACAAACTAAGGTAAAACAAGCAGATAGATTATACAATAGCGCTGTGCTAAAAAAAATCGAGTTGACATGAAACTGAGAGCCAAAACTAGCAAACTTGCAATGATATTGCAAGGATGAGAAGAGACAAAGTAGAGAAGACTTGGAAATTTGTACTTCACACTTCACATATGATACAGAACAGTTCACATGCAAGTGCGTGCGGACAACAAAGCTTACAACAACAGCACAACATCCAAACTATCACCTTCTGTAGGGCCTTGTAACATCAATGTTATTAACAAAATAACATTTTAATAAACAACCATTTACTTTCAAGTGTTTCTCACTCCAACTGCTCGGGATCGAACCCGTTTCAGGAGCTACACCCTATCGCACTCCCACCACCGCTATTCTTGGGTTCAACTCGAGGTAATGATTAGCTTACATTTTGTTTTTTCCTACAAAATCGAGGATCTGAATTAATTAGATTGTGTTTTCATGTTTCCCAGAGAAAGGATCACCCCAGAGGATTGCTGAATAGAAGGTAAGTAGCTGGAGCTAAAAATGGTAATTTACCCAAGGGTTTGGATATCCACCCGCTGGGATGAGTATGGGTATGATTTTTGACACATGGTAACCTGGTTAGTCATGGATCGGGTATGGGTATGATTTGTGCCCAATGAGCCACTCGAGTAAAATGCAAATAATATGATTAATAATTTTATTGCATATGACATGTGGACTGTCAGAGATATATCATATAGTGATATTAAAATAGTAAACGCTAACTCCCTAATTGTAACACGTAGCGGTTGTTGTATAAATAAGTTGTTGAGTTTAATTGCTATTGCATGGGGTATTATTTGCACATGATGAGTGAACACGATGAGCATGGATACCGATCGGGTATGCGCATCTGCATGATTTTCTAGCCCTGGATATCTTCGTAGGCGGGCGGGCGACATGCCTCCTTGCGGGTATGGGTATGGGTATGGGTATGGGTATGGGTATGGATTTGATATTGCTCGATCTATGCAAAACCTGGCCCATTGCATCTTTAGTTGGGCATAAAATATATATTTTTTTGAAACAGGCATAAAATATTTTTAGTAGTGCATAAATATAGACATTTGCACTGACAACCTACTAGCCTGTAACCAGTTGGTTCCATATAGACATCCTGGTGCTACATGTGGAGTTATCGGACGCAATGCAGTAAACACTCAGTCTCCAAGGGCAAGCAGGAATTTCAGAATCTAGATGCTCCTTGGTATGGTATCTCTTTACAGATGTTGGTGCAGCAATAGAAGGACTGGATTTTTTGAAGATGTGATAAATATACCATAGATGGCACATTAAATCGTAAAGGTTCACGGTTCCGCTACTTGATTGTAACTTGAGCAGTTCAGCGGTCCCTCTATTTGCAAATTGTCATCTATTTGGGATCCAGTTGGCAGGACACTAATATGGCATGTCAAAATACTGATGGTGCATTCCCAAATTGAGCAACAAACAAGCATGCTGAAATAGATAAAAGAATTGCAACATTACCATATTAATCTGAAAAAGACACAGTTCTTTATGTGCCTATTATCTATCAAAAACTTCGTTTTCCAGCCCAAATTTAATAACCATTATCTTAACAGGTTACCATTGGCCAAATAAGAAGAGTAACACAACAATAGTATCGATGAAGATGGGTGATTATCTCCCAGCAGTAACTGGAAAAACTCATTGAGGAGACAATAAACAGTTGAAAATTGTTAATGACTGGAACTTCTGCACGATGGGGACACAGAACACAGACACGTCCAAACAGAAAGGCGCGAAAGCAACACATCCTGTATGCATCACCTTATTAACAGCCACGCAGCATCGATAGGTTAGACACAAGCTTAGAACAGTGGCATTCGAAAATCTCAACCCGAAGGCAAACTGCTAGCGTTACACAGAATGTGTTGAGACTAAATTCCGTGCATTACGGCATCGAAAGCAAATGAGCATGTCCGTAGCTGCTTTACATAACAAAAAAAATGACACACCACACCCGGTTTACCAGATTATGGAATGATGACATGGGCATTGCAGTTTTTGTCCTACCGAACTATATGGCACAAAACTGAGTGTGTTCAAAGCAATTTCATCTCTATCAGAGTAGCAACTCCAACGAGCAAATGAGATGCTACCTACCATGAAAAGTGACAACACCACACAGGCAGCATGATAGAGATACAGCAGCATATAAGTCCAGTTCAAGTGAAACCATACAGAAAGTACTGTTCATACAGACAGGTGTTAGAGAGTTGAAGCTGGTAAGCTAGTAGGGTAGCTATCAAGTCAACCATAGAAGCTGCTAGTAGTAACCCTAAGAGTCGAGACAGGTACCCACAGTCCATTTCAACGGGGCGGAAACATAACAGGCATTCTGTTACTACATGCTACTAATAGCAAGCTAGCTGGAGCGGCCTAGGAAGGCTCAATTTCCAGAGCGTTTACCTTGCGAGGGAGGTCGGGGAGTGCGGAGCTTGAGCTTGAAGGCGTCGGGGTTGTACTTGAGCACCTCCCTCCAGAGCACGGAGCACTCGCTGGGATCCGCCTCGACGTGATCCGCCTCCGTGAAACCCCTGCGTACAGGAAAATGGAAATGAGCGGGGCGAAATTCTCGGCGGGAGCAGCCAGTCGAGCGAGGAGGGAAGGGAAGGGGAGGGTGACTGACAGGTGGGAGATTTCGGTGGTGGAGAGTATGCGGGCGATGGCGGCGGACTGCATGATCATGTCGGGGCGGTCGGGCTCCGCGAGGGGCTCGTCGCGGTCGGCGCCGAGCGTGGCGGGGAGGGTGGGGAGCGGCAGCGCGGCGGCGATCTCCGAGTGGACGGTGTTGGGCAGGCGGCAGGCTCGCTCGAAGCCGGCCCTCCCGTCGCCGGCGCCGGGCGGAGGGTCCATGGCGGGCGAAACCCTAGATCGATTTTGAACTGGAGAGACACTCGGCGAGCAAGGACTTGGATTGGAGGGCGGGTCGCTTTTACTGGGAAGGGAAGGGGATTTGTTGAGTTGCAGACTTGCAGTGGTGCAAATTAGGAAGTTGAGGTGGTGGAGTGGCCGGAGGAGGAGAGACCCGCGGCCTGCTGCTCCGACGACCCAGCAGCTTGTGGGGGAAGGAAGCAGCCAGCAATTCAGGTGGCCTTGATGGGCACAGTAAAGAAATCCTTTGCTTTGCTTTGCTTTGGGTCGATCGGATTCGGGTTGGTTCGGTGGGTGGGCTCGGCAGAAATTCAAAATGCATTTTCTGTCGACATTTTCGGTAGGTCCGTTTTGGGCTCATGGGCTGCTGGGCGGACGTGTCACTTCGGTCTTTCACGCAACTAGATGACCCGTTGTCAATACCGTATTGTCGCCATATGATCTCTTAGCTTCACTACCCATTATGAAATTAAGCCAGTTTTGGGCAGGTAATTGTCAGTCATTTTTAGTCTGTTGCCATAGGATATCTTTGCTTCGCTACCCATTATTTGATTGAATTAAGTTGGTTTCGGGCAGGTGGTTATCTTCACTTTGATATAGCACATTGTATTTTAAAAATAAATGGCACCGAGTTTTTTTGGTCGAATACTTTAGTGCGAAGTAGTATATGGAGGCTCTCTTTGTTTTGGTACTCATCACTGGACTAAAACTGGAAGCCTTAGAATACCAAACCTTGTTGTGTATGTTGCGTTTGTGCTAATAATGCCATTAGTTAGTTTGCTTCAGAAGCAATTCCTGAATCAACAAAAAAAGTGTTCACTTTCGCACTTATTTGCTGGTGGGAGAATCAAAAAATATTTCTAAAATTTTGTCAACCAGGAAGACTTCTTAGCTTGGTAGTGTGGCTATTTTATGACAGAATCAGAGAAATTCATCCAAAATATGTGAATGTAGTCAGCATGTTTTCAATCAGCATTGCAAAATCTAAAGATTACATTCTTGGGGGTGCTAGGAGGCTTCACAGCGATTAGCGAATTTTGACCGTAGATAAGGATTTACCATCGATCTCAGCCGTCCATCTCCTAGCGATCCCCAGTCGGCAGGTCAATTTCTACACGCCTGGAGCTGCTCCGTGACTCTGCTGGTGGCCCCTGTTTTTTCCGGGACCCGCCTGTCAGCGTGTGTGGTGGATGCTTTCTGTGTGCACTGCGGGACGAAGCGTCGCGGCGCGGTGGCAGGGGCCATGATTTCGTCGAAGTCTATGGGCAAAATAGTCATTTTGCACGTGCAGTATATAACCCGCTCACCGCGGTGGAAAACCCTAGCTGCCAATCCCTCGTGTCCTCTCTCTCCCCCCAATCCCTCGCGTCTCTCCTCTCCTCCAATCCCGCCTCCCCGTCTCTCCCCCAGCCCCTGGATCTTCTCCTCCCCTGCCTTCGCGCCGCCGTCCCCGCCTGCACCTTCTCCGCTCCATCCTCTTCAGAGATTGGATCTGCGGAGATTCAGAGCCCGCGAGCTCCGTCCGCGCAGGAAGGAGGCGTGGCCGTGAGAAACACAAGGAGGAGCACAGGCCGCTGCGCTCTCCTCCGGCCATGGCACTAGCTGGTAAGTCCCCAGTTCTCACCGAACTCTCCGTTCTACTTCCCCTTTTCCGATCTGTTTTGCTACCGCTGCTGGATTGATCTGTCTTCTATTCCATTTTCCGTTGCTGCAAAGATGTTCTCCACCGAGCCTGTTTTCTGCTTCCTTCCCTACTGCTCCACCTTGCGTTTCTCACGGAGATGACGGTGACAGTAATGGAGGGCGGCGGACAGCGAGGAGATGCGGCCAGGGGCAACGAAGGTGAGGGCCGCGGCTCCGGCGGCGGAGCGGCCAGAAGCGACGGCAGCGAGTTCCGCGGCTCCCGAGACGGAGCGGCCAGGGGCGATGGAGGCAAGGCCCGCGGCTGGGCGGCTAGGGGCGACGACGGCGAGCCCCGCAGCTCTGGCAGCTGACCGGCCAGGGATGCTCCTGCTACAGCCATCTGCATCACTACCATCCTCGCTTCAAGGAGGAGCGCCTGCACTTCATCCAGGTTCACCTCTCTCCATGCTCATGTATTTGGACGCCACATTACTTTGATGCTCGGATCTAAATGCGCAGTGGTGATTCATCCCCAATAACCCTTCCATTTTTCTCGGATTCGTGTGTGCAGCCCTTGCTTTGATTTCTATCGGCTTGGTACGTGACCTCTTGATATTGCCCATGTCAGGACGTACTATGGTGTGACGGTGATCTGCTATCAAAACAAAAGTGGTATGCATGCATATTTACCAGCAGGTACGCGTATTTGTACTTTTAGTTCTGTGGCAGCAAGTAATAAATAATACATATCAGTTATTATAATATGCATATATTGTTGAAGCCATATTGAGTTTGTTGCATATCTGCTTAAAACTATATTTGTCACACCATCGGTCTCATGCCAACAAATAGTAGGTTTTAAAACATCAGTATCAATGTCTAAAGGCGTTCTCATATTGTGCTAACAAAAATATCTGTAATGAGAAAAAGTGTTCTCTCATATTGTTCATTTCTAGATGTATGAAAAATAAACGGGCTTCAGTTAGTCATACATATCCTCATTTATGTTTTTGCGTTCTTTTAAAAATAGCTCAGACTTGATATTTTTGTTAAATAAATAGTAGGTTTCTGATTATATATAATATAGGCACCTTTATTAATTGTTGTAAAATGTTATAGTACTATACATATTTATTGTTTCATCGGAGGACAAAAACTGAGCCTTATTGTTTCACAGAAGCAGCGGATACTGAAGTTTGCCCAAATTACAATATTGCATATGTGTTACAACTATCGACGTTCGAGCTAGCGCTGATCCAACTATCGACATTCAGGAAAAATGTTACAATACGGCACCGGGCCTTTCTTCTGATGAGGTACATATTCTTATCATCTATTTTCATGCTTCAGTGGTTCATAAGTCAAACATTTATTCTGCTTACAATTGATGTTTCAGTTGTGGTGTGTTGGTTTCCCTTAATTGGTGTGATCCATTTATATTTATCTAATCAAGAGGAGCAAAAATTGTCAATGTAAGTGCTAACTGTTTCTTTGAATTACTATTATTACTAGGTTTGAATGATAAATGGAAATGAATTACCAAGAATTTTAGTGGGTGCCGCACCGCAAGGCATGTTAACTATTTGTGGTCTGGTAAGATTTTACTCAAATGTTTATTGTTTTGCAGTTTTTCTCTGAAGCATTCAGTCTAACAGAAAATTGGTTGTTGCACACTCTCTGCAAGACTACATTATCCAATGTTCATTCTAATGATTTGAACAAATTGGAGTAGCGTGGCTAGAACTCACATACTTTTTGGTTATAGCACAAAAGAGGGAGTGGAGGAAACCATGCCTTTGATTTTAATCGGAATAGAACTGTATGATTGCCTAATGTTGCTATCCATTAATATACTTGTTATCATGTGCATTATATGATTTTAATCTCCCCTCACTTTAATCTATGTATCTCTCTCTATCTTTGTATGCGTGTTCATTGATGATTTCCTATCTCGGTGGATCTTTGCATCATTGTATACCTTAATGGACCAACAACGGTGGAGTTCAGTTTTAAGTTTCAGTAGAATTTGATGTTTGAATAAATTCTTAATCAATGGAAGCAGTGTTAAATTTTGTATTTGAGCTATACTTGCTCGGAATAAACTGATATTAGTAATCAAACATATGTATTCCCGCACTTACAAATAGAGGCGTCATTTCCTCCATTATATTGTGTTGTATTTGGCCAGGATTACTCTACAACAGGGTATGCAAAATATATATCAATGCTAGCACCCAGAACAAGGTTTTAGAATTGTATTGATGCTTGTACCGTCATGGGGTTTTACTTTTTGTTTCTTGCGACTAGAAAGTTTGTCATGCTCTTTTCAGCAAATATAGTGTATATTCAGCTTTGTCTTCATAATGCATATTCAGGTTTGTGCTAAAAATAGACTGGTATAGTTTGCTGGTTCTGAAGATGTTGGTACAGTTTGGTGCTTCTCAAGCTGACATGGCTGCTGTACAGCTTGGTTTAATGCTTTTTTTACTGTTGTATTCAAGAAGCATGTTGGGTTTCAGTGAACGCGTAGGTAATGAACACTCTTCTCCCCTGCTGATTTGGCTCCTCTTCTGTTTCTTCCACTCCCCTCTTTTGATTTAATCCCGACAACTTCTCATCTTTGATGGTGCAGATGAATTTTCAATATTTCATAGGTGCCTATAAGTTGCTCGATATAAATCTTGGCAAGTTTTCGGCTCCTATGTGCCACTTGAATGACTTATGTCCAGGGCTACACCTAGATTGCTTGGCATGAATCTAAGTCACGCAAGCTTCATTTAGTACTTGAGAAATTTATGGTTTATGATTCTGTTACTTTCTCTATCCAATGTAGGCATTTAAGTTTCTTATTATGTTGTTCTATGATGAGCTGATGGATTGTATAGAGCGATCCATTTTTTTTTCGACCCCATAATTAATGAGTAAAACAAATGGTCTTGGTTATATGGGTTATATCAGTGCATAATCCAGAAGCAAAGTTTGCATATTGTGTTTCTTATTTATTGGAAATCTTACTAAAGAAATTATGCAATGAGTAGTGTGAGGACCCCTCAGACTACCAGTCCGAGGTGCCCACGTTATGTAAACAGCTCACGATCCCAATGATCAGTGCATCGCGATCACATAACCAACATGGTATACAAAGTTACATCATCCAACTCGATTAGTACAAGACTTACATAAATGATGGTCACACGACCAAGCCTGCAACCATCGTCGCGCAGAACGGAATTAACTATGATATAGCGGAAGCTTTCGGCTAGCGTCGGCCCTCATCACAACCAGACGCATTCCCACAGAGCAGTTGACCGGTGACACTGAGTTGGCGTAGTCGTCGGCGTACTCCTCCTCCTCGTCGTACATCCACTCGTTGTAATCTGGACGTTTGAATATCCAGGGACACAGCCATATGAGTACATTTACGTACTCGCAAAACCACCTCAAGGCTTAAGTTTTCATGGTAAATGCAATAACAACGTTTTCGAAAACTGGGATAGCTGCTATATATTGCTATAGGGCTTAGTTTTCGCAAACGATGCTTTTAGACATAGAGATTACAATATCTCTATATACTTGTTAAACAAAACATTTAGCGATAGAATTCTCTCTTGTAGAAATAGCATGTACTATCTCCACATTTTTGTAAAACACTTTGTAAAACTTTTCAAATACACTAGGATGGGGATACCCCTTTTTCCTTTCCACGAGATCAGACTGAGTTGTCTCCCCGAGACCAACCATTTTCTCCCAAATCCGTACCTCCCAGGTACCTTCCTGATGCCTCCTTGTTTCCACCGAGAAAACCACTTTTCTTTAGAAAACACAAAAATTGCCCATACGCCTAGATCGGTGGCCTTTCCAACCGTCCATGACCGCGGACACGGCTATTCGAATAGTTTTACACTCTGCAGAGGTGGTGCACTTTCACCACACCAAACGGTCATTCCGACGTGTCTGCCACGGCCCGTCATACGACAGTATGCGGGGGTTCGGATAACCAGATCAAAGCTTTTCACTATGTCCACACTAGTACAGAGGACTCCCGATAGGTTTGTTCCCCCCGGCACCGTGTGCTCCACTAGACCCCTGGTCTTTCTCAGGACGCCACACCGCCACGTCAGGGGACCCAACGTAATCGTCCGGCTGCGGGTCCCTCCGCTTGTGTATTGTCTCATACAGACGACAAACCCGGCTTCGAGGGCCTTGCCCTTATAGAGTTTGAGACCCTCCGTACTAAAGTGGACAAGCTTTCGGCTAAGCCCTACCCATCTCAGGTAATGTGGTTGCACGGGTTAATTGTTTGGGCGGCCGCTAGGGCTGTACTTTGTTTTTCAAAAACATCTCCACCGCCGACTGCTCCCAGCAGCTCGGGTTTTCGCAAACTCACCGAATGCTCCCAGCACTTCGGGTTTTCATAAACATCACCATTTGCTCCCAGCAATATGGGTTTTATAAAGAACTTTCTCTCCGATCGCTCCCAGCGACTCGGGTTTTCCTCCGAAAACATTTTACCAGAAACAGGCTCCCATCCTAAAGTTTTGAGGTAAGAGTATAAGGATATGCTACTAGAAAATATAATCTTCTTGATAGCGCCTTCAGTGGAAGGCTTGTCAAGTAAAGTCTTATTTTTACAAAACCTATTATATACTAGTAGATATATATTTGGCCAAACAATAATTTTTGGAAAATAGTTTTGGGGTGACAAAATGCCACATAAAAGATAAAACATGCATTATTTTATTTTGAAAACAAGACATGCTTTGTACAAATAGTAGGAGTTCAATAGGGTGTTGAGGTGGCTTGCCTGGCTTGGTAATATGTCCTTGATCTTGACCTTGATGTTCCTCAGGTTCACTCCTCACTTCCAGTTTCTTCCCGATCATATCTAACGTCGTAAACAGGAAAAGGAACATCACTCAAAATACAAGACAATGCCACAAGGACATAACGAACAGCAAGCATTGCACAAAACACTAAGCTAACTATCAAAAACAAGCAATTCACTTAGTTACACAACAACAAGCAACAAGTCCATAAGGCTAAACAAACAACAAACACACCTAAGAAAATATATACAACAAGCCTAATTGTTAAATAGGTAGTTTAACTAAACACTAAGGCAAAACTCCCCTTAGGGTGATTAGGTCATTAAACAAGGGCTGCTACAAAAGTTCAGGAAATACTTCAGACAAAAGTATCTTAATAAGCAAGCATTAACACTAGCATTTAGCACACTCACATGCAAGCAAGACTAAACAAGCTTTTCTAAACTTAAGCACTATTAGCATTTTACATCGAACTTCATTTTATCTTTACTTATGCACTAACAGTACTAACGTAGTACAAGTATCACTATTAGTGAGCTACAGTAACAAAACATTTTACAAACAACTCAAACATGCTTATTGTCAAGAAACCACCAATTGTTCTATTAGCCAACAAGGCAGAAAGCACTACTTTTAGTGATTAATTAACCTAGGATGTTCTGTTGGTCAAACATTTATGCAAAGCTAGGTACATGTTCTCTATATGTATTAGAAGCTACTGCAATTCGATTTAGTACAAAATTTAGTTCACAGAAAATTAATTAAATGCTACAAAACCCCACTGGTCTAAACTACCAACACATGCCATTTCAAAACTATGCATCACAAACATATGAGGTTAATTTCTACAGAAAGCTATACTCACAGGCATTCCAGAACAATTGGATTTACAATTTTTGGATTCATATTTCTCAAGTTAAAAATAGTTCTTTGATTTATACCAGTGGCAGTACAGTAATTATCAAGCACACGCCAATTAATATTTTCCAGATCTGTAAGTTGCATGTGGTTCTAAACTCATTTGGCTACCACTGTGATTTTTAGTTTGCATAAATTCCAAGTTTAGCTATTTCAAAAAGATTTAAACTAGCAGCACAGAAACAGCCATGAACAGAAAAGATTAAACCTCAGAGAAGAACATCTAACTGGGCCAGATCTGCCACTGTGCTAGGCCCAGCAGCAGGATTCGGCCCGCTGGCCTGCGCGCGTTGGCGAAGGGTTAAGTCGCCGTTGATCCAGAGATCAACGGCCGAGATTAGAAGCAGTTCGATTCAAAGGCAGCCGTCGATCCAGAAATCGACAGACGCAGCTCGTCTTCAACCCTGCGACTCGCAGAACAGAAGCAGAGGTCCGGCAATGGCGTTCGAGCACGGGCTGCTCACCTAGGGGCTGTGCGCGGCTGCGGGAGAGGTCGGGGTCGAGGGAGAAGACGATGGCGAGCTCGGCGGTGTCCTCAGCTCCTGCATGCAGCGCCAGAGTCCATGGCGGCGACGGCGGCGTGTTCCTCGGGTCGTGGACGAGCTCGACACGTACGGTGACCTAACAAACGAATGGAGAGGAGGGGAGTTAGATCTCGCGAAGGGGAGTTCAGAGGGCCAAGAATGGCAAGGAATAGAGGAGGGAATCGACGGCACGAGCCAGTTCTCGTCGTCGGGTACCGAGGTGAAAACCTTCTCGGGGCGGCCAGCACAGAGAGAGCTCGAGCGTGGCTTCGTGGGGAAGGAGAGAGGGTTGGTGTGGGACGATGGGAGGAGAGTGAGGGCAGTGGGGTGAGCACGGCTCGGGTTTGGACAGGGGGTAGTTTTCTAGGGTTTCGGTGGGGAGGGAGCAAAAGAGAGGGAGAGGGGTGATGCTACTGGCTGGGATGGGCGGTGAGGGAGTGGGCAGGGTGGAGGTGGTCTGGAGGACGTGTCTTGGCCAGTTGGGAGAGAGGGAGTGAAGCTCCATTGGTCATTTTTGGAAAAGAGAGAAGGGGAGTGGTGGAGGGGGTGTTGTGGGGGTGAAAGGTGGGTCCTAGCTGACTAGGACACTCCCTCTGGTCAGCCAGGTGAGAGGGGAGTCGATGGATGAGAGGGGAGGGCTGGGTTTAGCTAGGTTTAGGGTTTTTAGGCTAACACTATTTTGTTTTGTCTAAATTCACTAACAAGTCTAAAAGTGATCAACACCAAGAGCTAGGCCAAAAACTTGTGTGAGGTGATCTAATAGTCGTGAGGCAAAAGTTTCCAAGTCAAAAGGGTAAAGAAAGAATTTTTAAAAACTAAGCAAGTGGTGAAAATGACCAAATGGTCACTGTTTTGAGTAGGTCTAAAAACCCAGATGGTTTTGTGCTAATCCAAGTTTTCAAACAATGAAACCAAGCAAAAACTAAAAATAGAAGGTTCAAGGAACAAGATGGTCAAGTTGTATTTCAAAAATAACTCATGGTTTGCTTAACATGGGGCTCTAGATTAGCTAAATTTTAATAAACAAGAAGATAGGTCCAGAGAAGGTTTTTGCCATGTTTCTTCAAGAGTTTGAATTAGGCAAGGTGGGGGTGATGTTCAATTAGATCACACATGACCATGTGCATGTCAGGGATTTATCTCAAGATTTTAGGAAACACTTTTGTTCACGAAATAATTTAATAACCAATTCTAGTCTGGTTGAAAATAGTTAGTAACAAAATTTTAACACAAACAAGTCAATACAAACAAGCAAACTAACATCCCCACCAAGATCACACAAGTCAAACCACAACAACTTGTCACACCATAGTCTTCCATAACCATCATCATCATCTTGTGAAAAAGTGAATCACACACAACCATGACAAGATGATGTTTAAAAGTATCTCAACTCATAACTTGATAGTTTCAAAAGGTTTGATAAAGAGAAATATAGGAGTAATATATCTCCCACTTGTATCATTTTTAAAAGGTGTTAAAAATAGGAGTTTTGAAAAAAGGATCTTGATACTTGCAAAATAACTGAGTTGGAAATTGGTAGGAGATATTATATAGACCTCCATAGTTTGTAAACATGTAGTCTTGGAAATACTTTACTTTCTTAAATAATAGGTCCATGGGTTGGTGCTAAAATCAAAACATCTTTGAAAAAGAGTTTGGCCAAAATAAGATTGGAGAAGATATATGGATCATTCTTATTGTCATGACAGGATCACCAAAATTAAATGATATGCTATACCAGTTGAGTTCAAAGTTTGGTGTCTTCGGTGGTTGTTAACTCAAACAAGAAAGCAATCAACGTCAAACAGAGCAATGGGAAGTGAAACACAAGCATTAGTGAAGCCTTTTCAAAAAGTTTTTGTTGGTCCTGATTTTTGGCTCTCTAAAAACTGTGTTTTTCTGACTTCCCAAAATTGGGGCGTTACAAGTAGTCTCTTCAACTCCTCTTGCTTCGTCTCATCTTTTTTCAATTCTGCTACCCATATTCGGCAGGGAGGTGGAAACATTGACGATGATCTCACCGGGATGCTAAATTGGGCCTGAACCCAAGGTTTATATCAAAGGTAAGGTACCCATCTCTCTTCTCTACCACCACCTACATTAACTACAACTAGAAAAATACCCCGCGCGTTGCAGCGGAAACCTCTTAAAAAATTATTATGTAAATAAAATGGGTATAATACAATGAAATATTCAATTGTTCAGATTTAGTTGATCACAATAGTTGAGACACCAAATTTAATTCGTGTGAAAGTGTTAAATATTTGAGGACTAAATATTAGTGAGTCAACAATTATATGGATGAAAAAAGATGACATGGATAGGTTGCATGGAAGATGTACTATTATTAACTTTTGTTAGTGGAGATGACATGGCCAATTGATTGGCTAAAATAGTGAGTGATATGTATAGCTTGCATGTTGAGATAGAAAAATATTTAATGCACTTAGTGGGGTTTTGCTTTATAAGAGGTATAGATATATGAGTAATGGCAGTTGATCCACCTTTTACTTAATGCTGCTCCGTCTATAGAGGTAATCCATCACTGTGGCCAGTAGCTCCAATTCTCATATGAGCTCCTCCTTAGTATTGTGAGCTGGTAAGGCATTGGGCGAAAGCAAAAGTCCATCTGAACATCTTCTCTGCCTTATTTATAGTCTCCAGGACAGTACAGATTCAGTTCTTATTGCCTTCATTCTTTTGTTGACTATTTCATTCTTAGTGTACGAGTTGTATCAAATGTGGCCTTGGTAATATTTGCGTCTTTATTTTAGAAATATGTAAGAATGCCCTTTGTACTCTTTTGGATATGCATAACATGCTTTGTACTCCTTTGGATATACATTTAAATGGATTTGAACACTAAATAGAGACACGATTTACATGTTCACACATTCCCTATCACTATAAATCGACCATGTTGTATTATAAGTATTCATAGTTAGGTTTAAAATCGATCTTGCCACACATCCTGCTATGATTGTGTAAAATAGAGCCTATAGATTCAGTTATCTTTATCCTCTTTTGGTTCACTTTCTACAATTTCATGTACATGTGTACCGATTTATATATTCTACTTAACTGCATGTTCATGGTTTATGCCTTCTTTGCAGTCAGATGCATGTTTTGATTTTTTGCTTAGTTGGATCTGGTGGCATTTGCGGCACACCGGTTTTAGGTTAGTTGTCTCTAATCAATTGAGGAAGAACGTTGCTTGGGTCTGTGATGATTACAGTCTACTTATTCCATGACGCAGGATCGAAGGTGTCGTTGTTTTCTTGGCTGTTTGTTTGTTCTTGGCAAAGATTGTCGCTGGCCAGAAGGTGAGCATCCGTCTCCATCATCATTGTTTGCTCTAGGGGATCAATGCTCTGGAATTGGGTTAGGGTCACAGCAGACTGGAACGTAAAACATGCTTCTTTCTATACTAGACTAGATGCTACAACCTATTATCATTCAAGCTCTATTGCGTGTCTTGCCTAACGATATGATTTTTCCAGGAGACGAAATATATTAAAAAGTATCATGATGTCTTCTTGCCTGTTCTAAAAAATAAGCTTCTATTACTTTTTTCTTGCCTGTTCTAAGAAATAACAGAGTTGTTTCTCTCTTTTGTACTTTTCCTTAAAGGTCGCATACCTGACTATGTTTTCAGTTGCTTTTATGATTTAGGCAACACAAATTTATTTTTCCCCTGTTTTTCCAGATTAAAATAGAAATGTGGTGATAAAAGGTAAACTTCCACATACCATTTCAAATAAAAGGTTGGCAGGAGTATTAAAGTGTTCTTTTCCCTGTTTTCGAGAATAGCGAAGATGGTAAACTCATTATACTTTTAACTTGGTTACTGAAAAGTCAAAATTGTTTTTCATTTATGTCATTTGCTTTTAGAGATTCAGATACTTGATTATGTTTCTCTGGTTTATTATAGTTTATTTTGATAGGGGAAATATTTATTACTTTCTTTTAAAGTAAATGTCTTACAATTCTTGCATTTTGGGAGTTGGGACTTGAACTGATAGGATTTGTGGGTATGGGACGGTGATCTAGACTCAATTGTTAACTTACCATGGCTGCTATGATTAGTCATTAGCAAAATAGCATATACAAACTTACTGTGTATTTACATATTTGTTTCTGGGAGAGCCCTTTTTGTATTTACATAAGAAAACATACTTATTGTTGTTTCATTCCACACAACTATTCTCGATTAATTCTAAACTTTGTTCCTGCAGAATAGACTTATTTTGCCTCTACAGTCTCTGTTTGTGGCTGCCCCCGGCAAGCTGTGGTCGGTGATATTTTTGTTCCGCCGTTGTCCAGGTCTTGGTTGCCGTCATTGTTAATGATGTTGAGACCAGCCGCCTCTGCCATTTGTAATCGTTATTTCTTATATGAAACTCATCATTTGTTTGATCATGTTTCTATCCACTTTAGATCAGTACACTTATTAGAACTTATGTATTTAGTACTACTTCCGTGTATGTGTATATATTATGTGCACCTAAATGCAACTCCTCGAGCCATCTTATGTTATGTCAGTGTGGTATAACTCTCTAGATTAGTATCCCCGTGTGTTTTAGCATTTCTCAGTTTTTCCTGTTTCTTACACTTCTGATTGTGTGATGTTGTAATTGTTGTGTTTCATTTGAACTTAAAGATATGGCTTCCTTTTGTCTTTCTGTAAACAACGGTGTAATCTCTGTGCTCGATCCAGATATGTTATCGCTGGGAGTGACAACATATTAGCATGACTATGATATTACCTTTTGTTTAGCTTATACTTTAGGCTATTCACCATCTTTTTATTAATCTGTAGGAAATGAATTTTAATTATAAATTGTCTATACTCAAAATTAAGGAGCCTAAACCCTAAACCATAAACTCATAGTTAATATAAATTGATCAAACTCCAAGAAAGCTCAGATTTAATCTTCCTGTTGCTTAAGACTTTGATTATATGATGTTCTAATTACTCATTTCATATGATCCGGAAGATACGCTTTCAAATCTATATAATTGTGATCAAATTTATAGGGATATAAATGTCCTTTAAGTGATCTGTATAAATGGTCGTAACCACGGGCAAGAAATTCAAAGAAGAAACAAGCGTCGCGCGGCGAGCCGCGCCGTTCGAATCTAGTTAGGAACATTGAGGAGTGGAGTTACATAGATCCGTACTAATAAGATAATTTGAAAGAGAGGTTTTTTAAAGCATGAAAATAGTCATAGAGTGACCCTTGCTGATACAACAAGGCAGTACGATGCTTCATTAAAACTCAAAAAAAATATGATGCTTCAACAGAGGTGGGTAGTTATAATAGGAATCTGACACAATTTGGTCCTCGTAATAACGAAGCAGGGGAAACGGAAAAATGTCTTATCCCTCTTTCTCACCTGCTCTCTGTAGAGCGGATACAGTAATGTATCGATCCTTCACTCTCATTTCTCCCTCAGATCACCGCAGGCGCTCGCCGGTCAATCGAGACGTGCCGCTCCACAGATCTTCTCGCATAGGCACATTTCAATCTCTCCTCTACTGGATCCACTTCTTCTGCCTATAGTTTTAGCTCCTGAAGAACTGCAGCCCGCGTCGGTCATGGCCGGGTCGGCGTCGAGAGCGGCGATTGCTTGGAGGAGGTCCTAGGAAGCGGGAATAGGGAGTACCAGACCATGCTTTCGTTCAATCTTTCCAGCGTCAGCCCCGACCACGCAGGTAAATGTGTGTGCCATCTTGAAAAGTCCTTTTTTTTAGTTCAAACACCGTAATAGACCGTCCTTTTTGTGTGAAATTCTTGTTGTTTTAAAGAGGTTTTGTTGGAATTTTATGGGCTTTTGCCCAGTTTTTGTCCATGGCCCAATTAAATCCCAGATTTTGCACATGGCCCAATTAAATTCCGAAAATCTCATGGCCCATTTATATGGCTAGTTTGGGGACTAAAGTTTAGTCCCACATTGCTAGTTGGGAGAGAGTTGCACCACTTTATAAGGTGGAGTGTTGTGCTACTTGGTGTGCTTGTGAGAACATAAGGCTCTCTCCCGCGCACTCCTCCTCCTCCGCCACTCGCTCGTCTCGTCACGTCGTGCCGTGCCGCGGGTTGCGGGAATCTCGCCGAGCCGAGTTATATTTTTGCAGTCCGGGAAAATTTATTGAGTCATTGATTAATAATTAACGGACGCGCTAATTGTTTTGCCGTTTCTGAATCTTTTGGATCATGGAGACGTTACCGACTCAATCGTGGGCTGCGCCCACGTCCTACCCGACCCGCGCTATATAAGCAGAGGAAAACCCTAGCCGCTAGAACACACACAACACATGGTCACTCGCCGTCCTAGTTCCAGAACCTTGCGCCGCCGTATTCCAAGTCTTCTCCATCTCGTCTTCCGGCGTGCACCGGTTGAAGGGACAGCAGGCCTCCGGAACCCCGCCGCTTGTGATCCTGTACGGGAGAGGGGCAATCAATTTTTGGGGAGCGCACTCGCGCGACTACTGGCTTCGAGTTCTTCCCCAACGACGATTGCTTCCCCGACATCGGTAGCCTCTTCATCGACGACATGGGTGACGCTGCCGCTGTTGCCGCACTGTATGATCTCCTGATCTTCCTGTTCGAGTTACTACTACAATTTCTGCTAGTACTATTTGCTGTAGATTTCTTCTATTTATCTACTGTTTTAGCAGATCGCATGATTAGTTTAATTCTGATTATTCTCTGTCTATATGTCGATGACATACTGATCTTTGGAACCAACCTTGAATTGATTAAGGAGGTTAAGGATTTCTTATCTCGCTGTTTTGAGATGAAGGATCTAGGAGTGGCAGATGTTATCTTGAACATCAAGCTGCTGAGAGATGGTAATGGTGGGATTACACTGCTTCAGTCTCACTATGTGGAAAAGGTCTTGAGTCGCTTCGGGTATGACGACTGTAAGCCTTCTCCGACACCATATGATTCTAGTGTGTTGATTCGAAAGAATCAACAGAGTGCTAGAGAACAGCTGAGATATTCTCAGATTATTGGCTCTCTTATGTATTTGGCTTGTGCCACGAGGCCTGACATCTCTTTTGGTGTGAGCAAATTGAGCCGGTTTGTTTCTAATCCGGGAGATGATCATTGGCATGCCCTTGAGAGAGTTATGCGTTATTTAAAAGGCACTGCGAGTTATGGAATTCACTACTCCAGATATCCGAGGGTACTGGAGGGTTATAGTGATTCAAACTGGATATTTGATGCTGATGAGATTAAGGCCACGAGTGGTTACATGTTTACACTCGGTGGTGGCGCTGTTTCCTGGAAGTTTTGCAAGCAGACCATCTTAACGAGGTCAACTATGGAATCAGAACTCACAGCGTTAGACACATCCACTGTTGAAGCAGAGTGGCTTCGTGAGCTCTTGATGGACTTACCTGTGGTTGAAAAACCAATACCCGCTATCCTTATGAACAATGATAATCAAACTGTGATAGTTAAGATTAAAAGTTCTAAGGATAATTTGAAGTCATCAAGGCATGTGAAGAGTATATTGAAATCTGTCAGAAAATTGAGAAACTTCGGAGTTATTGTGTTGGATTATATCCAAACGTCCAAGAACTTGGCAGATCGCTTCACAAAGGGTTTATCATGTAATGTGATAGATAGTGCATCGAGGGAGATGAGTTTGAGACCCACGGTATGAGTTGTCCACAGTGGTAAACCATTCTATGTGATCGGAGATCCCGTGAATTAGAAGTGGGAGACAAGCTGTTGGTCAGCTGGGAGGAGAGTATCCCTACATTATTTTTCCCACTCCGTGAAGATGCAATACTCTCCTGATCTGCATGGCAGGTTGATATTTATCTTAATGTATTCCAAGTGGCTTACTTTTATAAGCGGAGATGTTGTCCTGCAGAGCATCTCTTGAGGAATACACCTATATGAGTTTGACTATTAAACGTCGTAGTTTATGAGAGTTGGGTGCTCTTTAATAAACTCATGAAAGGTCTTGGAATATGACGCATAAGCTCTACCCGCGGGGAAGCCTTGCGGCAGCCCAGTATCGGTCAAGGAATTGTGTGAAACTAGGTCGCAGCAAACTTGTAGTTCAAGGCATAGTCCACTATCCAAGTTGTGATCTAGTGTAGCATAAGTTTTTAAGTGAAAGTTCAACTTAACAATCTCCACTAAGCACCGGTATATAAAATAATGTTTTGGAACCGAATGATGAGATGTGTGCCAATGAGACTTTGTCGGGGATTGTTGGAATTTTATGGGCTTTTGCCCAGTTTTTGTCCATGGCCTAATTAAATCCCAGATTTTGCACATGGCCCAATTAAATTCCGAAAATCTCATGGCCCATTTATATGGCTGGTTTGGGGACTAAAGTTTAGTCCCACATTGTTAGTTGGGAGAGAGTTGCACAACTTTACAAGGTGGAGTGTTGTGCTACTTGGTGTGCTTGTGAGAACAGAAGGCTCTCTCCCGCGCACTCCTCCTCCTCCGCCGCCGCTCGCTCGTCTCGTCACGTCACGTCACGACACGCCGCGTCGCGCCGCGGGTTGCGGGAATCTCGCCGAGCCGAGTTATATTTTGCAGTCCGGGAAAATTTATTGAGTAATTGATTAATAATTAACGGGCGCGTTAATTGTTTTTTGCCGTTTTCGATTATTTTGGATCGTGGAGACGTTACCGGCTCGATCGTGGGCTGCGCCCATGTCCTACCCGACCCTCGCTATATAAGCAGAGGAAAACCCTAGCCGCTAGAACACACGCAACACATGGTCGCTCGCCGTCCTAGTTCCAGAACCTTAGTCCGCCGTATTCCAAGTCTTCTCCATCCCGTCTTTCGGCGTGCAACGGTTGAAGGGACAGTAGGTCTCCGGAACCCCGCCTCTTGTGATCTGTACGGGAGAGGGGCGATTAGGTTTTTGGGGAGTGCACTCGCGCGACTACTGGCTTCGAGTTCTTCCCCAACGACGATTTCTTCCCCGACATCGTGTAACATCCCAATATTTTGGAATGTTTAAAAATCACTAAAAATTGAAACTTTTGTTTTTGTTAAAAAGAAAAGATTAAAATTATAATAGAAACCAAATAATAGAAGAAATTTGCCATCTTCAAAAACTGTAATAGTTTAAATATCAAAGTAATTTTTAATTTCAAAATTTGAGTTTAGTTTAAATTCTTTTATCCAAGGTATTTCATTAACCCCAATATTTTTGGCAAGGTGATTTAAATTTTTTCAAAGACACCTTCATCTCATAAAAATGTTTATTCCAATTATTTGATTTTAAATATTTAACTTTTGATTATTTATCAAACCCAGAAACCATATTTGCAAAGTGCTTATGCTATTTAAAGTATGCCTATTTTTGTAAACTATATGATATAAAATTATATATTACCTTTGGGTGTTTAATAAACCCTGCAATAATATTTACAAAAGTGTTTTAAATTATTTAAAGCTTGTTCTACTTTCAAAATTGGTTTTGATTCAATTATATTTATTTTAAAAACAAATAATTTAAAATCACTTATTTTCAATATTTACATTTGTGGTATTTTATTTGATTTTAATAAGCCACAAAAGATTTTATTAAAACCCTATTTTAAAATTGACATAAAGTGTCAATTAAACAAATATGCAATATGTTTAAATTCAAATTTTCTAATGTCTTGGAAAAGTGTATTTTAATATTTCAAATGATAGATATTGATTTTACAAAAATTTAGAAACTGGTTTGACCTTATTTGGACTTTTAAAACAAAAGATATGAAAGAAATAAGAAAAAACAGGAAAAAGAAAAAGAAAAATTGCTGACGTCACCGCTGATGTCATGGTCGTCTTCAACCTCCAACGCACGAAAACTGCTCCGTGCCGTTTCTTCTCGACTTGATTACGGGCGATTTAGTGCTCCAAATTAAGTGCCGTTTGTTCCTACTAAAAGCCCTCGGTCCCGTATACCATTTGACCCCAAAAACCCTCTCCGAACCGCCTCAAGGCTGGATAATTGGCTCGCCGGAGTTCCGCTGGCTGCGGCCGTATTTTCTTGATTCCGGCCAAGGTAGCGAGCCCTTGACCACGGTACCCTGCTCATTTGATTCCCCTCGTCCTGGCGCACCTCCTAATGCCCTTGTTCGATTTTATGCGTAGCCGTAGAGGTACGCACGAGCTCGACCCGAAGCTCGCCGTCGCAACCGTCACTCCATCCGCGTCCTCTCGCCGTTCGGGGAAGCAAGCGCCGCCGCCACCACCTCCATAGCCTCCGCCGTCCCACGCTGCACGCCGTCGACGCCTCTCCAAGCTCGAGGAGCCACCGGAGTAGCACCGTCGTCGACGTCCGCCGCGCGGCCGCCATCTCCAGCGACCAAGCCCACGTCCGCCCGCGTCCTCCCGCGTCTGCGTCCGCCCGCATCCACGGCCGTCCGCGTCCGCCCGCGACCGCCCGCGTGCGCCAGCCGGTACGGACCAATCAGATCGCTCCGTTTCTTTTAAATCGTTTTAAATTTTCAGAAACTTGTTAAAACTTGTTAATTTCATATCAAATCAGCCGTAACTCCGTTTTCAATGTTTTTGTAGTCTATGGATTCGTATGAACGTGTAGAATACAGTGCTGTAATAAAAACATATATTACAGAAACATGTAAAACATTATTTTAGTTATAATTTTAATTCTATAAATTATTTTGAGATGATTCTTGTTGCCAATGTTACTATTTGAGACCCTTTGTACAGTAGTATAAAACATAACTTTTGGAACTTATATTTTATTATTGGTTATTCAAATGCATTGTTTAAATTATTAAAAATGATTTTTACTTTTTAAACTTGTAAAATCCATAGGAAAAGATCTAGACGTCCAAAAATTACAAATAATATAAACTTTTCTAGATTATATATCTGTAATAAAATCTAAGTTTTACCGAATCTTTATTTTCTACTATTTAAAATACAAGTCGGTTGTATTTTAATTATAATAAAATATCTATAAGTCCAAATTTTGCAAATAAAATAGTTTTAGAAACCTTAGAATATGTGCAATATTATGTATCCGTTATAAAATATTTTTGAGCATTATTTTGATGATTTAAAAATCAGAGGCTTAATTTGAGTATTTTTGATATAGTTTAAATCCTACAAATTATTTTAATATGTTTCTTTTTACAAAATGTGACAAATATTTTTCCCTTGGCCAGAGAGACCCTTCCATTTTGTAAATTATCTTATTTTACAGTAGTAAATAATTTGTGTTTATTCCCTTTTTGGGAATTGTTTTGTTTAGTTGTTTTATTAAAACTTGTTTTAAATGCATTTTGACTTCATGCATGATTTATTAAAACTATAAAAGTTAGTATATTATTTTGTGATTTTAAATTGCATTCCATGCATACATATTTTATTGTATTGTTATTTTTGTTGTATGTTTATGTGTGGCTTGTTTTATTTGTTAGACCTTTCGGAGAGACCCGGGAATTTTATCAACTGTTGATCCTACTCCTCCTAGTGCTAAGGCAAGTGTCACATTCATAAATTACCTACTATTTTTCATTATGCATTAGTGTTTTATAAAATGCGTTATTTGGAATATGTAATATATTATGCTATGCTATGAAACCCAGTTAGGAGACTCTTGTTACATTAACGGATTCAGTAGACACCAACGTAGTAGTTGTTGCTTAGCTATGCTTGTAGACGAACGTTGAATATCATGTTAAGATATTTGAGTTAGTAGAACTAGTCGTCAACCCGTGCATACGCACGGGACTATGGATATATTGTAAGTCCATTGATTTAATATAATTGTATAAGCAACACTAAGGACTCAAAATTTATGTAGAAATTTGACTATCAAATGGCAACCGAGTAGGTAGAAAACCATTAACCTATACCTATAGAAGATTGACAAATATTTTAAATTACAACATTGATCATGTTTTAAATTACCTTTGAAGTAATATATTAAAATATAGAAAACTTTGCAAAACCATGATTTTTTTAATTTATACTTGTTTATTTGTATGAACTACAAATTATAATGGCATACCTATAAAGACTTAATTAAAAAGTATGATAAAAAATAATGTGCGGATTATCTTTCCAAAAAATAAATGGATGGAAATTATATGTATATATATTCCGGTGAAAACTTAATCTAACCGCAATAGAATAATTCTCATTCCAAAATAAATAACATCATTCGTCGAACTGGAAAATTATGAAGGGATAAACTGCCGGCACCTTGAGTACATGAGCATTAATTTGGATGTTTCAGTTATACTTATGTTTGAAACCTCAGATTTATGAGTACATCTATGACCTATTCTAGCGTTTAGATGTCAATTCAGCTGAATGCAACAATTCAAAAATGGGAGGCCATGGAACTGAATTCATGTAATGGCAAAGGCTATGATAAGGAGAGCAAACCCTATAAACTAAGAGCTCACTGGTGTTAGAAAAAAACATCAAGGTATACTTGACTATCAGGACGCAATATGAACGGTTTAGTACAACAAAATTTTAACTTAAGAACCACCAATTCGAAACAAACAAAAAGATTCCACTGGTGCATCTTCACTGGCATCCGTACAATCTAAGATGATGCAATTGTCATCCTCACGACACGTCCCCGGCCGCTGGAGATGCTTTCTAGCTTTCCTTTGAAGCAAACTGATCGGACAAAACTACATCAAGCAAACCATCGTACATTTGGTTTGCATTTCAAACAAAGTTTATCAAACCGTTGAAAATGCAATGTTTCTAGTCTCGATCAAGATGAGGATGGGCAGTGCGGCTTATCCACTGATGGGACGACCTCCCACTGATGCCCACAGCCCTGACTATATCAGATAAAATATATTGGATTGTAGCCTTGTTGAACTCAAAACTGAGAAGATTTGAGCCGTGAGCTAATCTCTTATCCTCCGCCGTCATCCAGTCTACTGAACATCGTGGCCAGATAATGAAGGCGCTTTTGTTCCATGCAGGGAAAAAACTTACATGCATCTTCCACTGGAAAACTACTTCCAACAGCTATAGAATATTCCTACAAAATCGAACAGAGATTTCCCTTCAAATATGCTTTCTTTAATGGTATGACTTTTTAAATATGATTTGTATCATATTACTAAATATGGTTTCTTTATGTACATGTGATTTTTTTTCAAAAAAATATGTTTGTTGAGAAAGATGATACTAAAATTGGAAAACATTACACTGGTAGAGATGATTCAGGTATACGTAGCACGGTCAAATGTACCAACAGTCCATGGTGTACAGATGTTTTACAAAGTTGCCATGAAATTCTACCCAAAACAAATCTTCATAATAGTAGGAAATAGTGGCTGAAAATTCTACAAATTAACTCAGTACCTGGGGAACATTGTAAGCACTAGAGGCTGGGGCGCCCCTCGGGGCGCCTCCTTGCCGGTTAGGTGCACTCCAATCACCACACAAGATGGCTGATGCTATACAATTCGGCTATGTCCGCCTATTATCCAATCAGTATCTAAAAGGCAAGACCTCTCTTTTTTCCTGGTAATTCAAAGCAAAAAATGTACATAGTATATAGGAAGTGACACTACGTGCAACGCACAAAATAACCCATATCATAGTTGGTATCAAGAAGACACAAATACATGTTTAAGACCTGATGCACTACATAGTTGATGCAACATACATTACGACAAACCAGGGGCATTGTCAGTTTTGTGGCTAAGTAAAATGTACGTGGATCCAAACATAGCCTGCTGGTGATGCGTGTAGATTCTCTTTTTCTTCTCCACTGCCATTTCCTCTATGGTCTATGCTTTGGCTTCTTCACCTTCCTGCCATCACCGGAATGGAGAGCTGCTTCACCTCATGTTCAAACTCTCAGCTAATCAATCAAGAACTTGATCAACTGTTATGGTCTCCTTTAACGCTCTACCTCAATAGTTGGTACATCTAGCTAGATTGAATCGAAAATTCTAAATGTTCTATAGTAATATTGACATCGTTTGCAAGAAATTGGATCAACCAGTCAATACTGAATATTTCAGAGAAGTTGATGCATTGGCTATGTGATTAAGTAACAATGCAAGTTTTGATTCAGAAAAATATAGTAGTAGTGCATTTAACAGGTGTGTACTGGCAGCTCTTTTCTGTCTGTGTTGAAATGCAATAGATCATATTTGTAGCGTCGTACTGACTACCACCACCTGATCTGACAATTTTCTAACCAGTTGTTGTACATGAAAGACCTAAGTGGTGAATGAAACACTGAGAAAAAGAAACCATGCCTGAATCTGGAAGTTCTGAATTTGGGAGTATTGTTTGAAGTGGGAAATAAACAGAACATGAATCGGTGAGGTTGCGAGGAGATAGCCATCGTAATGCAGTAAGTTCTAGGAGTAGAAGGCAACAGTATAACACCTTTTTCACAACAGAGATAGCTCAGCTCACATACTCCTTGTTCTGCAAAAAAAAAGTACCATACATGAGTAGGAAATAAAAGCAATGTACAAAAGTACGTAGAAGATATTACACATATATTAACACTTAACACTGATCTTTCTCAAGGTACTATGAAATCCATAGTCTAATATCATCTAAACGCTACTATAATACTTCAGAGAAACGACAACAGAAAATCTGGCACAGTTTGTACTACATCATATCAAACAAATGGTTCATTTCTCTTATGGATATGATCCAGTAGTAGATCACAGCAGGACATATCCCTTTTTTTCTTAGGGGTAAGATATCTAATAGCCTAGCTGCTAGGAAATCTTTACATTATGAATATTCTTTGGTTCAGTTCTGGATCTTGACTGTTCTGGCCCTGACACCTTACCAAAGTTGCTGTCATTACATGATTGTTATGGCACTGATGCATTAAGATTTCATATACCTCTGAGCAGAATGAGAGAAACTCACCTCATATTTTTTCCAATGCCACCACATAGTATTTGTGTGATTGAATAGCTGAGACTCCCACCATGGCACGGATATTACCAACACCATTTACCTTAGTGTATATTCAAACATGCAAAAGAGAAGAGAAGTGTAAATAGACCAGCCAACCATTATACTTACTGGATCCGATATGGCAGCTGCAGTAAAGGTTCAGAACACACGATACAAAAATAAATTCATGTAAACAAGATGTTCTCAAGATATAGCTAACAAAACACTAATGAGTAATGCCAACTCATCGGCATAACAGATCATGCAAAAAAGAAACCTCGACAAATAATGCTTGTTAAGGTACAGTGTGGCATATGCCAAAAGAAACCTCGACAACCATTACCTGAAAAACAGCAATGACAAAATATTGAGCATTTCAAGCACTACTTATGGTAAATAGTGCAATACATGAACATCTAGTCTTTGCTGAAAGCTCATAACAATCAGTATCGAGCTATCTTCAGTATGCTGGAAAGACCCGAGAGGCTGTAAATTGTGCACTTCAGCTATTATAGCCTAAAGCAATAGCAACAACAGGTTTGCGGGGATATGTAAGCAGAGACACAAAGCTTGGCATGAGTTCCTACATGGTAATGTTAACATCCAAGTTTTCAACGCCTGCAACTATATTTGGCGCAACACATATTCTCTTCCCGAATATAGCAGCAAGAAATCCACACCATCCTCTTGCAAAAAATAATACCAAACTGAACCACTGCCTAAAAGATCGCGTGTTGCTAACCATAAAAACACATGATGAGAACCTGAATATACACTGTAAGAGAAACCAAAAAACCGTCTATCTGGTCCTTATAAGAGACAGCAATAAACTGGAAAATAATTTTAGGAACTGAAACCTTTTGTAGGGAGGAGCAGCCATGCAAGCCTTGTCGCTCCAGCCTCTTATCCTGCGAGCCGCCACCGCACTATTCCTTCCTGGCCACTAATCTGCATGAAACCGAAATGTATTTCAGTGTAGTTCGACTTCTTAAGTACAATGCATATGTACCGATGATTCGATCAAGAAAATGGATGCACTACATTTACCTATATGTATAACATTACAAAACACGATAGAGAATAAACTATCATGCTCCATCAACACTGGAAAATAACGTATCAGCTCGAAGAGCATGCCAAGGAACCAGCAATGTATGGAATAATGGCAAGTCTTCGTGCTACCAAACTGAACCATCATAGTTGTTGAAAAGATCGGTGTTTCTAACCATACAAACACATGATGAGAACCTGAATATACACTATAAGAGAAACAAAAGGAACCATCTATCTGGTCCTTATAAGAGACGATAATGAACTGGAAAATAATTTCAGGAACTGAAACCTTTGTACAGAGGAGCAGCTCCAGCCTCTTATCCCGCGAGCCGCCACCGTACTATTCCTTCCTGGCCACTAATCTGCATGAAACCGAAATGTATTTCAGTGTAGTTTGACTTCTTAAGTACAATGCATCTTTAATTACTGATGATTTGATCAAGAAAATGGTTGCACAATACATATACCTATATGCATAACAAAAGACAATAGAGAATAAACTATCACGCTCCATCAACACTGGAAAATAACATCTCAGCTCGAAGAGGATGCCAAAGCACCAACAATGTATGGAATAAAAAGGGGGAATTAATTTTATGGCAAATGATCGTCCTGGATGTGTTATTGACAGCAGATGGCTAATCATATTTACTCAGGGCTCTCCAAATGAACTTCGATAGAACTTTCTTGCCTCCATTGCGACACTGAAAGTTGCATAAATAAATTAAAATGCAATGTTAGTGGTTATACATTGCATAAATACATTATCAGGTTGTAGAGAATCCATGGTGCTGCCCAGAAGGTCAACCATCAAACGCCTAATATGCAAGGATCAACCTTTATGGCTTCTAGCAGTGATCATGATAGGATAAGTGTTTTAGAAATTGCAAAAGGACACATCATTAATATCCATGGTGCTGCTGAATAGTTCACAGGATCAACTGTTAGTGATCATGATAGGATAAGTGATTTAGAAAATGCAAAGATCACCAAAAACAAATACTAATTGCTACGTTGTAGCACAATAGCCTAATAATGCAGTACCTATGCATATTGATTAGAGTTACAGAAAGAAAATTTAAATGGTAGGTGCAGCAGATGAAGCAAAGGTGTTATATCATAAAAGGAGAATAGCAGCGAAGGCAAAACCGATTGTAGACTTTTTTTCTTGAGATGTCAATTTTACGAGTTCACATTTTTCTTCCGAAACAAAAATGAGATGGTGACAGCATAATCTAGAATGTGATCTGATCAATCTTAATATACAGGAAACCATGACGTTTGGTGATACTATGCAGAGGCTGGGGCTTTTCCATCTTTTCGGAAAAAAAAAACACATAACCTAGAATGCTATCTGATCCATCTTATATACAGAAACAAGGGCTTACATATATGATCAAGCAGCCAATTCTTCCAAAGACAGTCTCCCCCATGTCTGGAATGCCCTCTTTGCTCTCAAAACAGTGTTTCCGAAGAACTCCAGAATAACAGCAAACAATCACAAAAATGGACAGAATCGCAAGACCAGCACATCCAGCTTCATGGATTGTAAACTGAGTGGAAAAAAGGCCAACTCTCAGTGAAACATAGAATACCTGTCAGAAAAGAAACATAGAACAGTCAAACATGTTCCTTCGTAAGGAACAAACCGAACACCCCTACTCTCAATGAAAGAAGGAACGAAGAAACATCATCGATGGATTGCCCTGGTACTTAACTAACGTGGAAAAACATTTCATCGTTACACAGAATATAAAATATTACAATGTCATCATATAATAAACAACCAATTATCATTAATAGGTGAATAACAAGTTCTTGGCTACATCCAACTATCCAAGTAATATTCATATACTTTGAGGGATAAGACTTGGAAAAGATTGAGGGAAGCAAATAGAAAGGCACGACATTTGATCTTATGGTAATTCTTCAAGGTTCTAATCAATTCGTCATATGCTTGCCTCCTGATCCTAAATTCCTGAGTACATATAACCTCAATAAAATCGGTAACTCGGGAAGAGTTGTATGGACCTGAACAAGCTGAGTGGTTGTGGGATCAGAAGGGCCGGAAGATGCAATTGCACTGGATCTGGTCACTCCAGATCTCGTTGTCTGTCCCTCGGCAAGGACGACGCCCATCTGTGCCCACTGCCTAGGTGACCTAGGCTGACGAAAACGAGACGCAGAGAGTTAGCCTGCGGCCCCCGATCTGGCCGGACGAGTGGGCGAGAGGACGAAGCAAACCTGCAAAAGTGCAAAGTGCAAACTCTGCTAGTACCTACCAATCCCTCCGGTAGACGCTGGCAGGTCGCTGCCACGCCATCGCCTAGGGATGAGCCGAGCGGAGGAGGGAGCGGATCTCGTCGAGCTGCCGTGGGCGACGAAGAGGAGCCGGAGATATATGCTGATGCCGCTTTCGCGTGTGCTCCTCCTTGGCTCCTTGCCCCCATTGGCGGCGGCGATGGTGCCACGGAGGGCCGACTCGGCTGCTTATGCCCCTCCCTCAACGGAGTTAGCTCGCTGTTGCCTGCCGCCACATAGGAGCCCGCCCTTTCCTGCCGCCGGCTGCCAGCTCGTCGCGCTAATCCCGGTAGCTGCCGCCGCCAGGAAGGCTTGGGAGGGAGAGAGTGTGGTGAGACCGCCGGCGATCCAAAACGAGAGACGGAGGTCCAGGGCGGCGGAGCTGAGCGGTAGCTGAGGAGGAGGTGCAGAACGAGAGGAGAGGAGAGGCGGCGGCAGGGGAGAGGCGCAGCTGAAGACGCCACCGTCGATCTTGTGATTCTGGTGGAGAAGGAGGCCGGGGAGAAGAGGCGGCGCGGTGGGAGTGGATGGGGCTAGGGGAGAGGAGGGGATAGGGAGGCAGCGTGTTAGGGTTGGGAACGGGCTCAGCGTCCAGCCCGTACACGCCAGCGTGGATAGGCAGCAACGTGAGCGCCACGTGGATAGCCCCCCTGGGCGCCCAGGGGGTGGGCGATTGCTTGTTCTCAATTTTTGCAGTTTGCACTCCGAGAAGAAAAAACTTCAGCTGTGGCTTGATTACACTGCAACTAATTCTAACAATGCGGACTATTTTATTCCTAAGATATATCCATATTTTCTATTCGACAAAATTAACTCAATACCTGTAGAACATTGTAAACATTTTTGCAGTTTGCATTCCGAGAAAAAAGAAAATACTTCAGCGGTGGCTTGATCACACTGCAAAAAGTACAATTAATCCTAACAGCTTGATTTTACATACACATATAGCATGGTGCTCTGCAAAAATTAAAATATCGTGACCAAAACTTCCAGTACAATGAAAGTATTAAATTTTACCTGATACGTTGCAATTAAATTTACTGGAATCAACACGTGTAGTTAGAAGGATCAATGGAAATATACAGCACGTCCATGCCATAGTATTGTAATGCGAAAAAAATAATACTTTTTTTGACATCAAATCAAAATTCTACGGTTGAATTCTATCGTCCAGGAAAAATTCGTGGTCTCAATTCTCAAGCAGATCGAATCAGCTAATGGATGATGGAAAAGAGAAGATCATGTTGCTTGCCTGAGATTGTCAATTCATGACGTCTTCTTATTAAAGATTAAACTACTTCCGTTGCTCCCATGGAGACCTGGAGCCGGAAAATTTATTTGACATGACGGAGGGCTGCGGGGAGGCAGAGATTAATTCTTCACCATGCACTGGCCAAAAGGCCCTTTTTCGTCGCCTGACCTAGGAGAAGCTGTGCGCTTGATTTTTCTTTCCTTTTTTTATCTTCTCGATGGAAACGGGAAGATACCAGGCAGAGCACGACTCACGTGCGTGAACGACGCGAGGACACATCCAATTCTTTAATCCAACGGCGACAAATTCATTATGCGCTTAATCGGATGGACTAAGTTTCTTAACCTCCAGGATTAACGTGGAGCCTTCTACGGTGCCTCCAATTAGTAGATATAAGATGTGTGTTCCACTCTAATAAAAAAAGTTTGAGCAACTGGAGTTGAAGAAGTTGAAGATCTCCAAGGAAAGTTCGAGCGACTAGACTTGAAGAAGTTGAAGATCTCCAAGGGAAGTTCGAGCGATTGGAGTTGAAGAAGTTGAAGATCTCCTTATCCCAAGTTGATGGGTGAACAAAGGTAGAAGCTCAGTGGGGATATACCACTGTTGACATTGATAACTGGGGATAGACCAGCATTAAAATAGATCACTGGGGATAGACCAGTGTTGCCACATTGATAACTGGGGATAGACCAGCATTGAAATGAATCACTGGGGATAGACCAGTGTTTCCACATTGATAACTGGGGATAGACCAGCATTGAAATTGATCACTGGGGATAGACCAGTGTTGCCACATTGATAACTGGGGATAGACCAGCATTGAAATGGATCATTGGGGATAGACCAGTGATGCCACATGGATCACTGGGGATAGACCAGTGTTGCCACATGGTGCACAGGGGATAGACTTGTGTTACCACATTTTAGTTTGATGAGGCATGGATCACTAGGGATAGACTAGTGATGCCACAAGGTGCACTGGGGCTAGACCGGTGTTACCTCACTTTGATTTTGATGGCACATGTGTCACTAGGGATGGACTAGTGATGTCATAGTGTGCACGTGTGATTAAATGGGTGTTTTCCCAATTGAAATTTGATAAAAAAAATGTTTTCCAAACTATAGGATAAAACTTGCTTTACGCAAAGAGCCTTCAAAACTCCACCAGCCTAAATATGCATATAGGTTATTGGAGTTATTTCATTATGAGTCCACAGAGTGTCACTAGCCAGTTCCATTTTTATATGGTTCTGACCCATCTTGTTGCAACATTTTTCCTGTTGCAGGATGTTGAGACGATGAGTGAGATTTCGTATAAGGTTTCGAGTCTGCAACCAACATGTTTCGCCTGTGGCACATGAAGATGATGGAGACTCACTGCTAATTTTGTTTCCGTTGCTTTACTCTTTCAAAGCTAGCATCGTGCTATGCAATTTATAATGGATATTTTCCTAAGTACTGGATCCACGTGTAATAATTGATACTTTGTTGTGATATTTCATCTTAAACTGTATGTGTAAATGAATCGATCCAGTGGTTTGCACTATACACAGGGATCTTGCCAGTTTTTAAGTACAGGTCCGCTACACATCGGCAGCCTCTTCATCGACGACATGGGTGACGCTTCCGCTTCTGCTTCCGCTGCCGCTGCTGCCAGACTGTATGATCTACTGATCTTCCTGCTCGAGTTACTACTACAATTTCTGCTAGTACTATTTGCTGTAGATTTCTTCTGCTGTTTTAGCAGATCGCATGATTAGTTTAATTCTGATTATTCTAGTCTTAAATTGTTTACTGTTTTCGTGGATTAAATCAATTGCTAAATTGCTTATATATTCAACAGGTTAGCATGCCTGTAACGCACGGTAGATGTTCTGAGTGTTTCTATTTGCCTTATTCACAGGACAAGTCTGAGAAGGTTCAGATTTAGTGGGGTTCGATCCTACAGGATGTGCTAAACATGCTCGGTGGACCAGAGGCAGTGTAGACGCCTGAAAGATCCGATGGCATGGTCCAGGTCCGTGTGCATTTTCGTGTACCTCTTGACAAGAGCCGAACCATGTTTGAAGATGTGGAGGTACATGGGATTAGATGTGGCAGGCTGAGAGGTGTGAGGCATGTGCGACATAGCTTTTTGAGGTGTGCGGAGATGGATAAAATCTGTAACCAGCTTCTAGTCAAGGCCGGTTAAGTGTATGGTGGAGTAAAGTTGTTGATGTCTGACTGGGAATATGGTATGGAGAAAACCGAGGCTTGCTATAAAAGGTTGTATGAGGAAGTGGTGGCGAATGACCATCGCAAAGCTCACGGCGTGTATGGTGATATTATGTTGTATAAAGGGTGCTGAATGGGATGTGCGTAGCCGTTGTAAACCTTTTATGATTTATTTACCGCATCAATGACTACTGGCTGCGGTGTAGATGTTTTAAGTTGTTAAGTAAAATAAGTACATGAACACATAGCACTTGATTAGTATAGAGTATGAGATACACTGTCAATTGTACTCTCTAATCTAAAGTATTTGGTGAGTTCATGTTAAATATGTGCTGAAATATCTTATCTGAATTGTTGTGTTTGCAGCCCGAGATGCGCAGGGGTGCTTTCCCCCGTGAAATTAAGATATGCATGAAGACTATCCTTCAGGAGATGATTAGTTCTCTTGGGTGGGAGAAGCCGTTTACAGTTACCCGTACAGGGACAAATCTGGTTTTGTGTGAGATTGTTCTATCTCGGAAGCTTGGCCATTTGCGTCCTGATAAGAAGACAGTAACCATAGCCGGTGTAGATTGCACGCGGGGGTGACGCCGAGGAAAGCGCTTCCCAGTCTGCTGTTTTGTTTCTGGATACTGAAATGAGTGTTCGTTTGGTTGATGTGAACTACATTGAAAGATTGCACGCGGAAGTCTATTTACTGGAGGCGAGGTAGGTGGCTGAGTCGGGCTCTTTCTATCGGTGCGAGGATACTTGATGAATGGGAGAACATGGTTGATGGGATGCACGCGTGTGAGGAGTATTGCTTGCTGGACTGTCGTGATGTAAAATTTGGAGAAAGGGCCCTGGAACTAAGTGTATAGTTTGAAGTGTCAATGCGCTGCTGATGTTAGCCATTTGTATGCGTCCCGTCTAGCTGACCTGGTGCGTGCGAAGGAGTGCCATAGGCTGCTAAGCACCTGGGCTGAGCAGTAGGTGGATCCGAAGTCTACTAAATGCTAATGTGGCACCGCTTATGAAGTAGAATCAACATATCTTGTGTGTAGGTATCCTGTGGTTGATGTATGCTTGCCTAAAGACTTTAATCCATATGTAATCCATGGTATGTTCAGTAGTAGTGTATATCCTCTGCATGTATGGATGATGAACCTGTAACTTCGGCACCAAAGTTTCATCAACTAAGCTTGTTTTGTTCTTTTGTGTGTTGATTTCCTGTTGTCCTGTTGGTCGTCTATGAATTCATCTATTGTTCTTCTGTTGTAATTATCCTTGAAGTTTTTTTGGTGAAACCGAGATATTACTCAGCTAATGAGCTATAGTAATATCGATGTAAAATCTTAGTTTGGAATTTTCTTGACGTCAATGTAGTCTTAAACTTGCTGGGAAGTTGAATTATTGATATAGCTGTCTAATGGGCTCGCATTGTGTGAGGTGTGTCTATCTTGTCTCAAGTTTAATTATTGCAGAGATGATAATATTTAGTAAGCAATACATCAGCTAAACAGGTTAGCTTGCCATCTACAGAAAGCATTAGTAAACAAGGGTAAAGTAGCAGGAACAAGACTTCTACCATACATAAACAGGGCTATAATAGATGATTATTAAGCTTACATAACAGAGGCTTATATACCGAGTTTTGTGGTAGCACCATATCTGAGCACGGCACACTGAATCTCTAATATACATAATAAGCTATGGAGTTTAGGCACTCTATTTACCGCGAAACAGTATTGGAACTACATAGGTTCAAAGCAATAAAACTTTCCAACATTTTTTCTAAGGTTTTACAAACTTATCGCTTCTAATATTGTGCCTCAAGTCCATCTCCTGTGTTGAAGGCTGTCATGACTGACAACGAAACAACCTATCCCTCAACTGAACCAGTGTTGCTGCAGCATGGTGGTACTGCATAGACAATTATAATCGTTGGAGCACATAAGTGATGCCCGTTTCCACTACGGCGAGCGGAGCATGAAACTGATTATCATTATGCTTGACAAACCTACATCATAAATAGCTAATCTATCTATCTATTACATAATTAAAACACAAGACAAATAATGGCTCAGAGTAAGAGCGAACGGTTTAGATTTAAAAAACTAATAACGCTTCAGACCAGTTTGATGCCGATCTGATGAAGCAAAAAGTCTCGCGACGTATAGGACACGGAGACAATTACTTCAGGAAACGAAGCGACGTATAGCACATGGAGACGAGGAGATTTCTCCGGCCGTCCGGCGTACGTGTTCAATAACCAGACCCATGTACGTGTACGTCAATAAATCAAATCCTATCTAGCGACAAAAGAGCCAGTCGGCCCACTGTATCTGTCCATATACATGTAGCCTGTTTGTTTGTGAGGAACATAGACTTTTTTGCTATCAATCGTCGTGCTACCGATCTCCACAGGACGGAAGGATTCCAGCAAAGAGTTTCAATTCGAGGAAACGGCGGTGAGACCTTTGATAATCTTGCTGCGGCGACGAAGCAACAAAGGCCGAGCCAACTGTATGCGCTGAAGATTTAGAATCGATGAAGATCATGGACGATGGCTGACAAAACACGACGTCACGACGGCGGCACGACAGGGAGGTGGCCCATGATAGATCGAAGGCTCGCCAGCAACTCTGGCTTGCATCGGAATATTGACCGCACGCAGCAGGACGTCAGCTGATCAAAGGCACGCCACCCCGATGAGAAGTAGCAGCGATCCACCAGTATATTTTATTTGTGTTTGCATCCGAGGCAGACATATGATTTCAGATCAGCTGCTGCCGATTCTCCGTGCCACCACACATTTGCATCTCAGATGGAAGAAACACAACGCTGATCTCAGCGTCCGGCCGAAGCATCGTCGTCGTACGAGTGTTCTGGAGTAATATATTGCGCCGCTGGAGGCTGGAGCAGATCAACCCGACATATTTCCGGTGCTAAACCTTCTTATTTCACTCCTATGCAACTGGTGATTTTTGTTTGTATCCTATACGCTTTTAGTTATGGCCTACTTTCTATAACCGCAAATAAATAATTTTGCACTGCTCTTACAATAGTTTGTTTTGTAAGACTTTGGTCAAATGAGGTTACCGATCGAGCATACAGCAACTCTATTTTTTTCTTTTGTATTACAACAACACAATTTAGATGGAGGCATTTGAACCATTATAGAAACCAAACTATGACTCAAAAGAATTTCGTAGGATTTTGTGGAGCTTATATTCCTTCAGATTTTCGTTGTATCCAAGTTGATATTATATTTGTTGCACATAGATGTAATTTGCAGGATTCGAGACGTACACTACATTATTTTCAACAAAGTATGTCTCCTCTTTTTCCTTCATATATTTCATATTCTAACTTGGTTTCCTATTTGTGGACAATTGTAATTATTCAAATTACTCATCTCCAATGGCAGTGCCAAATCCTTTCAAGATTAAAGGAAATATCTTCAGAGTTTACAGTGATCAAAATAAAATGGGCACCTTTTGTGAGCTGGTGTAGATGCATGGCCCTACTGAAAATGTTTAGTATTCTGCTTGGGCAGAACTCATGTATGTCATGCTACATCTACTTCCCACAATATATGTTATTATTTGGTTAGTCTGTTTCAAAATTTAATACACTGTGAAGTAGCCAAAATCGCAGTACTTTCAGGAGAACAAGGAAACACCTAAGAATTTGCTGCTCAATTGGTAACTGTTGATCTTCCTTCAAAATGGTGCAAAACCCCAGCCATGTGTCCAAGCAACTATCTTAGATAAATATAGGATGCATGGGGTGCAGCGGAAAGTTATATTAGCACAATGCATTTTTTGTCTCCACACATATTATTCCCTGCTCAAAGTCATCATCCGGTTATATCGATCAGTTAGACTGAAATCGGGGTGGGCTAAAATCTTCTTATGGTTTTAACGCTTTTGCTGCATAAGATCTAACAATTTTTGTAAACGAAAAACAAATCATTGACTGTTGATTTTCATTTGCTCACAGGGAAAAACATTATTATTATGTTCATGCCAAAAGAAAGTCTATACTGGAAGCATATTGAACCAGATGTATTTGTAAGAAAGATCTCGAGGGAGAGACGATGTTCAGTAGGTTCATAGGAATATTTGCTCAATATTATAAATGGTGAGGCAATAGTGTTAATTAACATGGCTCAGATAACTTTTCATATTCAAGTAATAGTCCACTTCGTGTTAAAAATACATAAATTGTTAAGATTGACATAATTCTTTATTATTCTCTTGCAGAATTGTGATTCAAAAAAAAATTGGTACCTACAATGGTTCTTTAGACCAAATCAGTAAAGTGTGTTGCTTTATAAATACATCATATCCCTGTAGTCTATTTATATGACATGCAATTATTATTTAATTAACATAGAACAGTAGGTAAGTTAAGGTCGTGAAGCTGGCAAAAAAATATTCGCAAGCTAAAAATTCATAAAAAACTAGCCGCGCAAATGCACGGGCCACCCAGCTAGTTATCATTATATTGACCATCAAATGTTTCTGGAGAATGAAAATCGATTCATGACATACCATGGATACTCTTGTGGGTGCCTGCCAGTGAGAATTTGGTCCAAGTACATTAGCAGGGCCGACAATTAGCTGACATGTACTAATAATTCATAGGCTAGTATCTCCCACCTGCGCAAGGGAAAACAAAAATGTTTACATAAGAAAAGGCTACAGTTAAGCATATAGTAATCAAGAAATTTCAGATTTGCAGCGGCAACCAAATCCATCCAAGCTATTTGTCTTAGCAAGCATCTCTAGATGCTACCAGCATCAGTACCTCACTCCTAAGGAAGCTATAGGGACAGAGTAACCATCTACTTGCAATTTCTAAGCCATTATTCATATATATTATACGACATGGCATCCTGAAAAGAAGCAAAGCTCATCTCTAAACTAAGAAATGAAGTCAAACTGGCATATGAACATCCTAGAAGCCAAGCTGGAATTTTGACATCCTAAATAAATAATAAATATCGATACTAATTCATAACATGAATTTTCTCTGCTAGTAATTCATATCAAAGATGTACAAAACTAAGAAAGTGTGCACGTGGATAAATATCGATGCTAATTCATAAGATGAATACAAAGAGGGACAGAAATAATAAAGTGTGCACATGGATAAAATTGATACTAATTCATAACATGAATTTTCTCTGCCAGTAATGAGAAAAGTCTTATGTTTTCACTACCTTCTCTGTACATACTGCGATGGTTACTTTAGGATGGTTACTTTAGAGTACAAAGGCTGGGGCGCCCCTTGTGCTGCCTCCTAGCCGGTCAGCTACGGCTCAAGTTTTTTTATGCACGGTGAGAATATAGCATAAAATCGTCGAGATATATGACTGTTGTTTTGGATAACCAAAAGAAGAAAAAATTCTGGAACATGCCTGATTCATACGACTTTTGGATAACCAAGAGGAGAAAAAAGCAACACACAGACCTAGTCACCTCGATGATGGTAGTGCGCATGATGGATGAAAATATTCGTAGGAACAAAGAGAAGCAATGATGAACATACAACTTTGTTGGGTATCCTCCTCATGTGGGCTGTGAGGAGATGACCATTTGAAGCCTTTCAGGCAGCCCAAACAGATGCAGAAGCCCAAGACCCATTAGGGTTATGACCAAGGGTAATTTTGTACATTGCACAAGATGGATGGGGGAAGATAAGCCTCCCAACCAGCCACCACCAAGAGAAGTGACGAAAATCCAGGATAGCCTCCATTGGAGAAGAAAACCAAGAGAGAAAAGGGAAGAAGAAGAAGTTGAAGGAAGAAGCTTGAGATCAAGCACGGGCACTGCCCACAAGGTTGTGACGTCCAGATCCACTACCTTGTCTCCTTCAAGCTGTGATTCCACCATCTTTGGTGAGATTGTTCCAATCCCTAGATCTTGTGCCCCAAATCTTGTTGTAAGAGATCCTCTAGTGCTCTCTAGAGAAGAACCTGTTGTATCCGGCTCTGATAATAGTGGAAGAAGATTTGGGTGGCTTCGGCCCGTGGTTTTTCCTCTCACCTTGAGAGGTTTCTACGTAAAATCTGGTGTCTCTGTGTTGATGCTTGCTGCTGCACTTTTGGGCTGAGAACTAGTACTTGTACTACCTGCTTGCTGAAATCTGCTAGTACTTGTACTACCTGGCTACTGTTTGCAACTAGGACATGTCCTACGTTCAGGTTGAACCTAGTATCTCCATATATGCTTGATGCATGTTTCCATCCGACACGAGCAACGATCCGTGAGTTAGTACATCAGTGGTGCTGAAGTTTACATCTTATTCCGCTGCGTATTTTCAGATCACAATTAAGAGTGTGCTAATCTCCATTAAGGGTTAATTGATGTGCCCAGTTTTCCCAACAGAGTGGTATCAGAGCTCAAGGTTGCTCAGAGGTTGCTGCTCGCAATGGCTTTGGAAGAAGGCGCCGCTACAAGTGGCATGATAAAGCTTGATTCTTTCAATTTCTCATTATGGAAGCCCATGATGGAAGACATCCTTTTACTGTAAGGATTTGTATGAGCCAATTGTGAAAGACAAGATACCGACCGGTGTCACGGACAAAGATTGGAGAGTGTTGAACCGAAAGACAGTAGGTATGATTCGATTGTACATGAACCACAATATATTCCACCATGTTGCAAATGACACAAATGCGTATGAGATGTGGCAGAAGTTAAGTCAATGTATGAGAGGAAAACAGCTATGAACAAGGCCTCGGTTATCAAGAGACTTGCAAACTTGAGTACCGAGATGGCAGCAGTGTGATTGAACACTTGAATGTTTTCCAGTTCCATATAAACCAACTTTCAGCCATGAAGATCAACTTTGAAGATGAGGTGCAAGCATTGTTGCTGCTGAGTTCCATGCCCGACAGTTGGAACACGCTTGTTGTGTCCATTAGCAATTCAGCTCCGGATGAGAAGCTGACTTTGGAGATGGTGAAGAATAGCATGATGAATGAAGAAGCCAGAAAGAAGGAAAAGGGCGATGCCACTTCTTCTGATGCGTATGTGGCTGAATCCCATGGGAAGAATAAAAACCATGGACGTGGCCATGCCAGATTTCAGCAAGGCAAAAATAAATCCAAGGGGAGATCAAAGTCAAAACATAGAAAAGATGTTACTTGCTTTTACTGTGGCAAGCCGAATCACATAAAGAGCGAATGCAGGAAATATAAGAAAGATCTTGCAGAGGGAAAAGTTACAAACAAGAACGAGCAAAAGGCAGAGAATGGTGCCGCCAATGTTGCAGAATGTGAGGAAGGTGAAGACTATCTAGTCATTGAATATGAAGAATGCTATAGTGTTGTTCGTGATGATGCCATGAGTTGGGTTGTGGATTCAGGTGCGTCCTTCCACATTACATCACACATGGAGTATTTCACGTCCTACACCAGCGGTGTTACCGGCCAAGTGAGGATGGAAACAGCGGTTCGTCAACCATTGTTGGCAAGGGCACTATATGCATTGAGACTTCCACAGGTTGCAGTTTGGTGCTCGATGATGTGAGGCATGTTCCCGATATTCGGTTGAATCTGTTGTCAGTGGGAAAGCTTGATGACATTCGCCATGGCAGTTATTTTGGTGATGGAAAATGGAAGCTCGCCAAAGGCTCTTTGATTGTGGCTCGAGGAAGTAAGCAAGGTAATCTCTATGTGACTAAAACCAAGTTATGCAATGAGATGTTGAACATCGCTGAGAATGACACTTCGGCTGAGTTGTGGCACAAGAGGCTTGGGCATATGAGTGAGAAGGGCATGCACGCTCTTGCTCGGAAGGAGTACCTCCCTGAGTTGAAAGGTATAACCTTGAAACCCTGTGAACATTGTTTTGCTGGCAAACAACATAGGGTTGCATTTCGTACACGACCGCCAAGACGTGCGGAGAATGTTCTTGATATTGTGCACACTGATGTTTGCTCCATGACCGAAAAATCCATCGGTGGAGCATTATACTTTGTGACATTCATTGATGACCACTCCAGAAAGATTTTTCTCTATGTGTTGAGAAACAAGTGGCAGGTGTTAGGCGTCTTCAAGGAATTCCATGCCAAGGTTGAGAGAGAAACTGGCAGGAAACTGAAGTGCGTCAGATCAGACAATGGTGGTGAATACCGAGGTCCCTTTGAAAGGTATTGCAGAAAGTACGACATCAGGCTTGAGAAGACTCCACCAAATACACCTCAGCTCAATGGACTTGCAGAGAGGATGAACAGGACTCTCACGGAGAGGGTCACAGCTATGCTCTGTCATGCAAAGTTACCTAACTGTTTTTGGGCTGAAGCTTTGATTCATGCTATGCATATACTAAACCTGTCCCCCTCAGTTCCTCTTGCAGGTGATATTCCTCAGAGAGTTTGGTCAGGGAAGGATGTATCATACAAGAATCTGAAGGTCTTTGGGTGCAAAGCATTTGTGCACATTCCGAGGGATGAAAGAGCCAAGCTTGATAGCAAGACAAAATAGTGCATCTATCTCAACAGTCCAAGCGATGAGTTTGGATATAGATTGTGGGATCCAGTCAAGAAGAAGACTGTGCGCAGCCGAGATGTGGTATTCATTGAAGATGAAACAATCAAAGATATTGGTAAACCGGAGAAGTCGAAGACTACCACACCTCAGGTTGTCCTAGATCCGGTGAACCCTCCTCTAGTCCATGACAATCATGGGGGAGATGATGATGCTGATGTTGAAGATGATGATGCAACTAATCAAGGCAGTACAAGTCAGGGACATGAACAGCCATCTGATGATGATGATGATGATGATGAGAGTCACAGTGATGATAATCCACCTGATTCCCCACCACCAGTGCAGTAGTTGAGAAGAACTGGGAGAGACCGTGTACCTTCCAGCAAGTATCCCACACACTAATATGTGTTGATGACTGATGCAGGGGAGCCCTCATGCTATGAAGAAGCACTATCTGACGAATTCGTCCATCTCTAGCCAAGGATACAAAGAGAAGAACGGAGAGATGGCTTAACTCTAGCGAGCCTAACCTGGAGGTAAATCTGGTTGTCTCGAGACCATCCCTTGCCTCCTGCTCTAGCCACCACAGCCTTGGCCAAAGGTTGAGGACGAACTATGAAGGTGACCACCCTTTCCCGCCATGTCGTGCAGCTCTCCTGGTTTCATCCCTGCTCACCGCTGCCCCGTTCCAGTCCAACCGCCGTCTGCGTCGAAGCTCCCGCAGCACCCGACGCCGCCCTTACCCTGCTCGCTGCCATCCGTTCCAGTCCGACCGCCGCCGCCGAAGATCCAGCAGCAATCGGCTCCGCCCTTCCCCGCTCGGGCAACAGCCGCATGGGACAGGAGACGCCCTTCCCTCTTGAGCATGATGCTCGCGAGCGCGGAGCCGCGTGGAGGGCATGGAGCTGGCGGCGTGGCAAGAAAGAGAGGGGACGTTGGCTGCTGCCGCTGCCGTTGCTTGTTGCGGCCGTCGTCCGCTGCCGCCGCCGTCGCCGTCCGCTGCCGCCATCGCGGCACCGTGCGGCCGCCGCCATCATGTTCCCTACTCTGCGCCGCCAACTGCTACGGAGAACCACGCACGGACGGGCGGGCAGCACAAGAATGAGAGGGGGGAGAGCTGGGGCAGGGGTGGCGGAGGGCGTGGAGGAAAAAGGAAGGGCATTGGAGGAGGAGAGAGGGAGCGTGAGTGGCTAGGGTTTCACCGCTCCGGTTTTGTCCCACGCACTGAGCAGGCCAAAACTGAGCGACCCGAGCGAGCTGGTCTAGATCACTGACTTGTGGACCAGTGCGCAACTTGCCCCACAATGTCATGCATATATCAGCCAACACGTAGTAAAAAAAATACCGCATCCAATGGCTGTGGCGAAAAGTGGGAGGTAAAAAACACTATTTACTTTTGATCCGACAGTCCAGAATGGCCAGAAGGGGCAAATGATCTCAAATGGAGGGTAGGCTCTCATCATTTATAGAAGGAATTCATTACGGTGTGCTCCCGATGTATCTTTTATTTGAAAAACACATTTAGAAATGTCGAAAAATTATGAAACAAAATTCCGTGGATACATTTTCACAATCTATGTGTTTATGAAGTCGTTTCACGAAAAACAGGAAAATTTTGTGGCCTGCGTAAAAACACAAAAAAGTCTTGCGGAAAAACTATTTTTAACACCAAATTTTATCTTTTTACACAAGCCATAAAAATGTCGTTGTATTTTAAATAAACTGTGCATATGCACCCAAGAGTCAAAACACCACTCCACTTTCAGGCTAACTTTTTGTGTTTCTCATGTTTTGTTTCATCTTGTCCTCTAACGGGTTCTCAAAAAAAAATCTCATACTCCAACTGGACGAGAATGACGAGCAGCTCGGGCGACATGATCAGGGACACCTTTGGTCATATAAAATGTGCATTTTAAGAGAAAATGACGTAAAAACTACCACATTTGGGCGGTGTTGTCAAGAAACCACTATCTTTGATGAAGATTGAAGGATCAAAGATGGCGTTGAGATGGGGTGAATAGGAGACTACAAAATTTATTCTCATTCATTGATTTTAACAATAATTGAGGATAGATAAGGTGTAGCTAAAATGCAACTAGATGAAATCCTATATGATATGATACACAATAAATAAGTAAAGTAAGGATCGCAATAACCGCAAGTGGATGGAGACAAAAACTCGATGATGTATCCCAAAGTTTGAGCCCATGAGAGGCCGTGACAAACCAAGTGAAAGGATCGTATGGGCACCTAGAGGGGGTGAATAGGCGCTACGCACTTTAAATTTTAATACTTTTCAATTTAAGCTTGACACAAAAGATAAATTCTCTACATATGCAACTACGGTGAATTTACCTATATATGACAAGCAACCAACTAGACAAGATACAAGCTAACTAGGGGGTAAAGGATAGAAGTGAAGCACGCGGAGACAAGGATGTATTCCGGAGTTCCTCCTTGTTACGGGAGAACGTCTCATTGGAGGGGGTGAGCTTCACCACAACAGGACTGCTCAACGCCACAAAGGCCTCACCCTATTCTCTGATGAACCGCACCACAAAGGATTGGTTCACCTTCCACTATCAGTCCCATTTGAGGCGGAAACCGGAGCCTTTACAACAAGATTGGGGCACACATCCACAACTGAATTGGAGGCTCCCAAATCACCACAATCTGTTCAAACAACACAAAAAGTGAGAACAAAGACCTAGGTTTTCCCAATGAAAACCCTAGGCATGAATCCCTCAAGTGAATGAGGGGGAAAAGTAAATCACTTGGGTAGGATTGTAGATCTAGGTCTTCTCCTTCGATTCTCCAAATATGAGCAAGTTTGAGTGGTTGTAGAGGGAGATCTAGGAGATAGAAGTTTTTTGTCAATGGAGGAGAGAGAGTATGCTTGAAGTTTGTGTTCTTCGGAGAAGAATATTCCTTTATATAGTCCTCCAAAAGTGGCCATTGGGGCTAAAACCCTTGCAACCCGGTAGTACCGGACCGACCCGGGTTGTACTGGTCTGCCTTGCGAAATGCAGCCACCATCTCTAGGCCGCCCCGGTGATACGTCTCAAACGTATCTATAATTTTTGATGTTCCATGCTGATATTATATCAATTGCTACATGTTTTGGTTACACTTCATATCATTTTTATGCATTTTCTGGGACTAACCTATTAACAAGATGCCACAGTGCCAGTTCCCTGTTTTCTGCTGTTTTTGGTTTCAGAAAATCTATTAAGGAAATATTCTCGGAATTGGACGAAACAAAAGACATCGTCAATAATATCACGAGGAGATCACGGAGTCCAAAGGGGAGTCGGAGCAGACCCACCAGGGGGCCACGCCACACTAGGGCGCGGCCCAGGGTGGGCCCGCGCCCCCCTATGGCGTGGTGGCCCCCTCGGCCACCGACGCCGCCTCTTCGCCTATATATTCTCCGCGACGCGAAAACCCTATTACGGTCGATCATATTCCACGAAAAGTTCCGTCGCGGCCGTCATCGTCAATCTCAGATCGGAGGAGTTCTGAAGCTCTTCCCGGCACCCTGCCGGAGGGGAGATCATCACCGGAGGGCTCTACATCACCATGCCTGCCTCCGGAGTGATGCGTGAGTAGTCCACCCCTGGACTACGGGTCCATAGCAGTAGCTAGATGGTTGTCTCTCTACCTTGTGCCTCCATGTTTAGATCTTGTGAGCTGCCTAACATGATCAAGATCATCTTATTGTAATGCTAGATGTTGTGTTTGCTGGGATCCGATGAATATTGATACCATGTTTATTCAAGTTGTTTATCTATGTGCTCTTGATCTTGCATGCTCTCCGTTGCTAGTAGATGCTTTGGCCAAGTAGATGCTTGTGACTCCAAGAGGGGTATTTATGCTCGATAGTGGGTTCAGTCTCTAGATATCTGGATCAGTGACAGAAAGGTCTAAGATGGTAGATGTGCTGTTGCTACTAGGGATAAAACATTGGTGCAGTGTCCAAGGGCACTTGTATTGATTACATTACACACTTTACTTCATGCAATAATCTGTTGTTAGCAACTTAATACTGAACAGGATGCGGATGCTGCCTTGAAGGTGGATTATTTAGGCATAGATGCGTTGGAATAACGGTCTATGTACTTTGTTGTAATGCCCAACTAGATTTCATAGTAGACATCTTGGCATGTATTGCATTGTTATGCCCTCTCTATTTGTCAATTGCCCAGCTGTAATTTGTTTACCCAACATGCTAGTTATCTGTTCTGAGAGAGACACCACTAGTGAACTGTGGACCCTGGTCCAATTTCCTCATACTGTTTACACAACCTGCTGCAATCATCTGTTTCCTGTTACTTGCTGTTTTTCCTGCTGTTTTCCACACCATACGTTTAACTCTTTGTTTCTGCAAGACCGGAGAGATTGACAACCTCTCTGTTTCGTGTTGGGCAAAGTTCTGGTTTGTGTCTGTGCAGATTCCACGTTGGTGCAAGCTCCCTAGCGCCAGGGGGAGTCAACATCAACAACCTTCCGATAGATCGTCAAGTCCTACTGGATTGATAACCTTGGGTAGATTTCTCAAGGGAAAACTTCTGCTGTCTACATCATAACCTTCCTCTTGGGGTTCACCAACACGTAGCCATCAAGCTGTTTTCTGGCGCCGTTGCCGGGGACTTGGAGGCTATTGGAAAGGGGAGTCTCTCAGTTCCAATCTCTTTACTTTGTTTTTTGTCTTGTTTTATTTTTGTTTTGCTTGCTGTTAAAAATCAAAAACCCAAAAAAAAATTAAATTCCTGCATCTAGTTTACTATTTCGGTTGTTACTTGCTTGTTACCATGTCTAGCTCCAGTCCTTTCATTACTGTTTCCCCTTTAGGAGAAATTATTGGGTTTGGACAGGAGAGTGGAGAAACTTTTAAAGGAGCTTGGGAAAGGATGTTAGAACTGCATAGGAAGATGCAACTTAAAATGGACTTAGACATTCTTATTAAACGTTTCTACTTTGGCTTGCTACCTTTATACCAAAATGCTCTAGATACTATGGTGGGGGAGACTTTCTATGAACATGATACAGAAAAAGCCTATAAAATTTTGAATGGACTTGCTCAATTTCCTCAAGAGGATAAGACAGGTGTGCTTACTAGGCTTGATAAAATAGAAGAGTCACTCAAGGACTTAACCTTAGACCACCACATTAAGGAACCACCTCATGTTGAGTTAAAAAATGATTGGGAACCCTTTATTGAAATAAGCATTGGTAGTGAGAAATTTCGTGCCTATTGTGATCTTGGTTCCACAATGTCCATCATGCCTAAGATAGTGTTTGACTTGTTAAAAATTGATGGTATGGTTGATTATCCTGTTTTTCATTTTCATGCTGATGGCACTATTATAAAAAGTGTAGGGATCATTAATGTTGAGATTACTATGCAAAATAAAAATATACCTACAACTTTTATGATCCTTACAAAATCTCCTAGTAATATAGTTTTGGGAAGATCTTTTTTGAAGAGTAATGGGGGATTTATCAATGCAAAATATGGGTTCATGAAGTTTGTTGCACCTATCAACCGAAAGTTTTTCTTCCCAATTAAGAAAGAGGATCCCACCGAAAGAGTGGAGGATTTCAACATTTTTGGCAATACTTGATGCATCTCTTCATGCCTAGCTCAAAGGCATTAAAGAAAAGCACTTCTGGGAGATAACCCATGTTTTTATTTGCTGTTTTATTTTTGTTTTCTTGAGTCAAGGATGCTTGTTTACCTCTGTAGCAACTCCTTTGTATCTTTTATTTGCTGTTTTGTTGTGCCAAGGAGAGTTACTAATGCAAAGTTGGTTTTTATTTTCGGGACTGCATTGGGACAGATTGCTGTTCGTCACCGTTTAATTCAGTAGAAAATCAGAAAAAATCGAAAAATGCTGAAACTTTTTGTGCATGTTCCTGATGATGTTACGCAACTTTCATTATTTCAAAAGTTTTCATCTGAGCATCGTAAGTGCCTCGAAAAAATTCGTCATTACAGACTGTTCTGGTTTGACAGATTCTGTCTTTTATTTTGCATTCTCTCTTTTACAAGTTTTTAAGTGGTTTCTTTTCGTGTAAAAGTGCCCACTTGAGCCTAGTAACAGTGGCTAATGTTTAAAATAGTTGGCTTGTGAGTTTTGTCTTTGCTAGAACTTTGAAGTATTATCTTTTAGTGCACTAACCTGCTAATGAGAAAAGCTGTTAAGTTTTGGTGTGAAGGAAGTTTTCAAGTGTTGATAGAGGAGAATGATATTACATGATCAAGAAGAGTGAAGAGCTTAAGCTTGGGGAGGCTTACCTCCCCAGCATATTTCAAGAAGACTCAAGCATCTAAGCTTGGGGATGCCCAAGGCATCCCCTTCTTCATCTACAAATTATCAGGTCATCTCTAATGGTGCTATATTTTTATTGCTTCATACTAGTGTACTCTTCCTTGGAGCGTCAGTGTGTTTTTGTTTTCAGTTTGTTTTGTTTTGTTTGCTGTGCTATACTTGTTGGATCCTAGTATTCATGTTTGGGAGAGAGACACGCTCCACTTTTTCATTAGAATACTCTTGTGCTTCACTTATACTTGTTGAGTATTCCTGTCTAGTTGCTGTTATTGCTGTTAGCTCTCAGTTTTTCATATCTCTTGTTAGAGCTTTCAGTTTCTTTTGAAGAAAGTACTCTCTTGCTTCACTTATATCTGTTTGGAGAGTTGTCAAATAAGTTGATTGGTGTTTGGTTGGACCAGAAAAATGCTATGCATGTGGTAGTGGTATAAAATGCTTACATGAATCTTTTTAGATCGTTGTCTTGAGTAATTTGATGCTTGCCAATTGTTTTGAGCTGTCAAGTAATTAATGTTTAAGCTTGTGCATCATGTAAGTAATGGCTATTAATGAAGAACTACTATAAGGATTTTCTGCTATAATAATCTGTTGCATAATTGGAAGTCCATAGTAGTCTAGATAATTTTTGGATGAAGGCTATGTGTTAACAAGGAAGACAGTGGGAGTCTATGGTTCGTCAAACCTTGTGTTTTATGTACACTCTTGCTATTCCAGTTGATAATGATGTTTGCTTATAATAACCTTGCTAGCCTAAACTCTGTACTAAGAGGGAATGCTTCTTGTACATCCAAAACCTTGAGCCAAATCCATGCCACCTGTGTCCACCATACCTACCTATTATGTGGTGTTTTCACCATTCCAAGTAAATTTCTTCATGTGCTATCTACTAACTACTCAAAACAATTTCCTTTTTGTGTCACTACTTGAAAAGCTCATAAGGACGTAGATAGGTGGTCTTTATTTCCTGGTTGATCAAATTTTACACACCTGGACTAGTGGCATATACATCCGCTTATCCAATAATTTTGCAAAAAGAGCTGGCAACGGGGTGCCCAGTCCCAATTAATTACAACTTTAACCAAACAATTCTCTTCACATCTTTTTGCCCCTGATTCGTCAGTCAAGCAATGTTCACAAGTGTGTAAACAAAAGAGAAGAGGGATGATCTGCCCGCTGGTAGAAATAACGTCCTTCATGGGAGCCGCTCTTGTAAAGTTTGATCAACTAGTGAAGTAGAGTATTGCCTATTTGCTGATTTGTTGACACCTGTATACACCATTACCTTACAAAACAATATTTTATGCTCTCTATATGCCTTCGGGAACTACAGCTCTAGCACATGATGTTAATCCCTGCTTCCCTCTGCGAAGGGCCATTCTTTTACTTTTATGTTGAGTCAGTTTTCCCACTTCTTTCTGTCTACTTAAGCAAACATCATTGTCAACTCCAGTATAACAGTTTTTACATAACTTTGTGTTTGGTTGATCATATTCTTTGCATTGACATTATCTATATGATATACATGTTGAAAGTTGAAGCAAAAGCTGAAGCTATTATCTTCCTTTGTGTTGATACAAACACTTTCATGTTGAGAATTATTGCTGCTGTGAGCTAACTATTATGTTAGACTATTATATCTCTAAATGTTTTATAGTATTATTCATGAAAGTTTGCACTTGTGTGATCACTTATGTTTACTCTTTATTTACTTGCTTGCAAACTATAGACCATTGGCTTGGATCACTTCATTCAGATCATGTGCATTACATTGTTATTTGATCAAAGATTGTGTTGGTAGCATGTCACTTCAAAAATTATCTGTTTTTATCGTTTACCTACTCGAGGACGAGCAGGAACTAAGCTTGGGGATGCTTGATACGTCTCAAACGTATCTATAATTTTTGATGTTCCATGCTGTATTATATCAATTGCTACATGTTTTGGCTACACTTTATATCATTTTTATGCATTTTCTGGGACTAACCTATTAACAAGATGCCACAGTGCCAGTTCCCTGTTTTCTGCTGTTTTTGGTTTCAGAAAATCTATTAAGGAAATATTCTCGGAATTGGACGAAACAAAAGACATCGTCAATAATATCACGAGGAGATCACGGAGTCCAAAGGGGAGTCGGAGCAGACCCACCAGGGGGCCACGCCACACTAGGGCGCGGCCCAGGGTGGGCCCGCGCCCCCCTATGGCGTGGTGGCCCCCCTCGGCCACCGACGCCGCCTCTTCGCCTATATATTCTCCGCGACGCGAAAACCCTATTACGGTCGATCATATTCCACGAAAAGTTCCGTCGCGGCCGTCATCGTCAATCTCAGATCGGAGGAGTTCTGAAGCTCTTCCCGGCACCCTGCCGGAGGGGAGATCATCACCGGAGGGCTCTACATCACCATGCCTGCCTCCGGAGTGATGCGTGAGTAGTCCACCCCTGGACTACGGGTCCATAGCAGTAGCTAGATGGTTGTCTCTCTACCTTGTGCCTCCATGTTTAGATCTTGTGAGCTGCCTAACATGATCAAGATCATCTTATTGTAATGCTAGATGTTGTGTTTGCTGGGATCCGATGAATATTGATACCATGTTTATTCAAGTTGTTTATCTATGTGCTCTTGATCTTGCATGCTCTCCGTTGCTAGTAGATGCTTTGGCCAAGTAGATGCTTGTGACTCCAAGAGGGGGTATTTATGCTCGATAGTGGGTTCAGTCTCTAGATATCTGGATCAGTGACAGAAAGGTCTAAGATGGTAGATGTGCTGTTGCTACTAGGGATAAAACATTGGTGCAGTGTCCAAGGGCACTTGTATTGATTACATTACACACTTTACTTCATGCAATAATCTGTTGTTAGCAACTTAATACTGAAAGGATGCGGATGCTGCCTTGAAGGTGGATTATTTAGGCATAGATGCGGTTGGAATAACGGTCTATGTACTTTGTTGTAATGCCCAACTAGATTTCATAGTAGACATCTTGGCATGTATTGCATTGTTATGCCCTCTCTATTTGTCAATTGCCCAGCTGTAATTTGTTTACCCAACATGCTAGTTATCTGTTCTGAGAGAGACACCACTAGTGAACTGTGGACCCTGGTCCAATTTCCTCATACTGTTTACACAACCTGCTGCAATCATCTGTTTCCTGTTACTTGCTGTTTTTCCTGCTGTTTTCCACACCATACGTTTAACTCTTTGTTTCTGCAAGACCGGAGAGATTGACAACCTCTCTGTTTCGTGTTGGGCAAAGTTCTGGTTTGTGTCTGTGCAGATTCCACGTTGGTGCAAGCTCCCTAGCGCCAGGGGGAGTCAACATCAACAACCTTCCGATAGATCGTCAAGTCCTACTGGATTGATAACCTTGGGTAGATTTCTCAAGGGAAAACTTCTGCTGTCTACATCATAACCTTCCTCTTGGGGTTCACCAACACGTAGCCATCACCCGGCAGTACCGGCAGGAGGCGCCCGGTACTACCGGATGTACTACCCTGCATCCGGTAGTACCGGGCTACTACCGAGTCAACTTCCGAGCAAAAACGCGACGAGTACAGAATCTTCTGGGGTGATGCGGTACTAGCCCCGGTACTTGGCTGGGAAGTACCGAGCTGGGTAGCTCGGTACTACCGGGCCAAATCCCGGTACTTCTGTTTGTACAAAGTCAGGCCTGAGTATGCCCAACCCCTCGAACATGACTCGGGCGGTACTACCGGCCTTGACCCGGTACTACCGGTGAAAGGATCGAGTAGGTTGACTAGAGGGGGGTGAATAGGCAACTACAAATTTTATTTTTCTTTAATCAAATTAAGGCTCTGCTCAAATATAAGTTCTCTAGATATGCAACTAGGTGAACAATCCTATATGATGAGCAAGATACAAGCTAGCAAGATATTCTAAACAAGATAAGATAGCAATACAAGTAAAGGAAGGTTAAGATATAACCACACGGTGACACGGAGATGTTTACCGAAGTTCACTTCCCAATGGAAGCTACGTCTTCGTTGGAGTGGTGCGGGGTCACAAGTGATCCCCGAATAGCCTTGATATGGCACACCGTATTTCCCTCGTGTTATCCTCCAACGAGGAGATCCACGAGTCACTATATGATGCCCTTGAGGTTGGCAACAAACCTTTACAAGGATGAGGCACACTCCACAACCGAATTGAAGGCTCTCACCAAATTCCCATGGCTCCCAAAGCCACAAGAATCACAAGGCCGGGGCACGACTCCACAACTCAATTATTGGACGCTCCCGGCTAGTCCCCGCGGCTCCCAAAGCCACAAGAACGACCACGACCGTCTAGGGTTCCAACGAACCCAAGAGTAACAAATTCCTCAATGGAATGGATGGGGAAATCAAATCGTTTTGGTGGAAGTGTAGATCTAGGTCAACTCTCCCAAGTCCTAGAAGGACAAGGTGTTTGAGTGGGTAGGGAGAGAGATCTACGAGTTTCAAGCTTGCAACAATGGTGGGCAAAGATATTCTGGTCGGGTGCCCCTCTTGGAGAAGAAGGGCGACTTAAATAGGTCCACTGAAAAACTAGCCGTTTTGACAGAAAACGGACAGTCCGGAATGGATCCAGATTCAGCTCGGAATTCCGGGCCACTCGGAATAATCCGGATAATAACCAACCGAATCCGGGCAGGGATTAGAAGGTTTGAGTTAAGCCCGAAACTAGTTCGGAACCCATCCGGAATTTTCCGAGGGTTCGAAATTCCGGACCAAATCAGAGCCATTCGAATTTCGTCCAGTTTAGCTTGTTTTTCCGCAGATCTATTTCCTGTCTTTTTTCCACCAAGATTGTAGGAAGGCTGTGGGGTGCAACTGTGAAAGTATGGTTTGTGATCATGCAAAAAGATTTCCCCAAGCGCTCCAAAGAGTAACCCCTCTTGATAGTACGGCTTCCCTACGACTCAATAAATAAAATCTTCGGGACACCGGCTTCAATCTTTTTCACCTTATTTGAGGGGTCAACCATTGCCATGTGCATTTCATCAGTTGTACATGTAGTACTTTAGCACACGGTAAGATCATCACTTATGTTGTTAACAAACACCCAAAACTTAGATTAGGAGGCACATGTCCTTTCAATCTCCCCCTTTTTGGTGTTTGATGATAACATAAGGATTTGCATAGAGATATATATAATATGATCAATGCAATAGATTTACAAAATATAGGCAGGCTCCCCCTTGATGTGTGCACTGATAAGAGTTGCATTTGAATACATAGAGCACACACAACAAGGATCAACACCCCCCCCCCTATATTTTATAAACCAATAATATGTGCAACAAATAACAATAATGCATAATCTTGATGAAGTTGCACAAAATGAGGTAATACATGATAATATGAATGTAAAAGGCCACACACAAGACATAGAAATAAATAAGATAGTCTTTTAACATTACACACATAATAACGGGCATTGCATGTCTTACCACATGCTAGACATAGCTCACAGACAATAGGTAGTTCAACACATAGCTAAAGAGTACAAACTTATAAGATCAAATCAAAAAGCAGAAAGCTTGTACTCCACCCATGCAAACCCCGGAGATAACCTAATTGATCTCATTCTCCCCCTTTGGCATCAAGACACCAAAAAGGGAAAAAAAGTGATGCTAACGATCAACCCAACTAGTTCCGCTCTTCCTCAACCTCCTCGTCCTCGCCATTATCCTCATCATCCTCCTCATCAACCTCATCATCGTAGGCCGGAGGGACCCCAAAGAAGAAGTCATCATCTGTAACAGGTGGCATAGTGATGTCCACGAACGAAGTGGGAGCCAAGGAAGCATCATCCTCGGCTTGAGGCAGACCAGCAGCCCTCCTATCGGCATTCTAAATGCGACGACCCTCCTTGGCCAACTCTCTAGCATCATGGCTGTAAGTACGGGCATCACGGCAAGCTTTAAACATGGACTGGAAAAACGGGGAGACTGCGCTGCTGCTTTTCTTCTTGGGAGCTGAAGTGGAGGCATGAGAGGTGGAAGCAGCGGCTCAAACCTGAGGGCCTTTGCCCTTGGCATACTCTGGAATCTCAGGTCCATATGTGAACACTGGAGCAAGCAGTTCAGGCTCAATGATCTCACGGCAAAGCATAATATTGTCGCCTGCCATACGGTTAATGAACTTCTGAATGAGAGGACCATATGCTGGTGTCCGCTTACCACATACCCCCATCTGAATCTCACGGTAGATGAAGTCCATAACATCAATCTTCTTCTGTTGGTTGGGCTTGGTAAAGTACATGAGGTTAGTCATATACCCACGAACAGCAGACACATCCCCAGCCTTGCTCATGATGTTTTCACGGAATATTTTAGCAAGCATGTTGTAGAAAGGATACATGTGGGTGATGAAGGGTGGATTGGCCTCGTCACAATCAGGAGGATAGAAGTCCTCAAGCATTTCCTTGGAATACTCAGGAGTTGAATGAAGCTTGTAACCATAGTCACCAGCGGTGTTTTCCCAATCATATCCCACGGCAGAAGCAAAAATGGACAGATTGCTTTGATATTTAGTTGTCCCGGACATCCAAATCATGGTGCGCATGCTATCATTGTGGAAGTGGACAGTGCAATAGAATTGACTAATGAGTTCAGGGCAATATGATTAAGAGATCAAGGCTACCTTCAAAATGTCCATTTTCTCAAGAGTTGCATAGTGATACGTCTCAAACGTATCTATAATTTTTGATGTTCCATGCTGATATTATACCAATTGTTACATGTTTTATATACACTTCATATCATTTTTATACATTTTCTGGGACTAACCTATTAACAAGATGCCCCAGTGCCAGTTCCTGTTTTCCGCTGTTTTTGTATTTCAGAAAAGCTATTAAGGAAATATTCTCGGAATTGGACGAAAATCAACGGAGGTCCCTATTTCACCGACACGTCCACGGAGTCCAAAGGGGAGACGGAGCTGAGCCACGAGGCGGCCACACCAGGGCTCGGCGTCAGCTACAGTGCTGCCGCGCCGAGGGGTGGTGTGGGCCCTCGGGTGCCCGCTGACGCCGCCCTTTCGCCTATTTATTCCTCCCGTCTGGAAAACCCTAAAGACGAGGACGATTTCTCCAGAAAAGCTCCGTAGCGCCGCCGCCACCAAAAAACCCTAATTCGGGGGTCAGAAGTCTCTGTTTCAGCACCCTGCCGGGACGGGGAAGTGCCCCCGGAGCCATCTTCATCGACGCCACCGCCTCCATCATCGCCGTTGCTGCCTCCCATGATGAGGAGGGAGTAGTTTCCCTCGGGGCTGAGGGCTCGTATGGTAGCTATGTGGTTTTTCTCTCTCTCCCATGGTGTGATCTTTATGTGATCATGAGCTTTGTAATCTAGTTGAATCCATAGATGTTACTCTTCTTAATCTTATGAATATGCTACTCAAGTGGTTTTATTAATGTAAACTTCGGAGTCACCTTTATCCCACGGTGCGAAGTTGACAGTGTGCGCACCGTGGGTGACTCTTTGGATTAAAGTTTATGCGAATACTTCGGAAATTCGCATTGGCACCCGGGAGCATATGCTCCCGGTATTTTAAAAAAAAATTCAAAATTTGAAAACTTATCAAAAAAATCTGAAAAAATCATGCACGTACCTGACCATGGTACGCACCACCGTGTTTTTTTTCGCGCCGAAATGACATCGTACGCGCCCTGTACAAAAATGACAAATTTCCAATCAGAAATTCAAATTTCTAGATCTCATTTTCCTGTCAGAAATTTGTCATTTTTGTACAGGGCGCATACGGTGTCATTTCGACGCGAAAAAATACACGGTGGTGCGTACCATGGTCAGGTATGTGCATGATTTTTTTCAAATATTTTTGATAAGTTTTCAAATTTTTATTTCTTTTTGAAAATACCGGGAGCATATGCTCCCGGGAGCCAAAACGGCGCTCTCCGAATACTTGCCATGAGTTGTTCTTTGTGTTGGATGTCTATATGATATTGTGGCATTTGTTTAGTACTAATTTGGGGCGCTCATAGTGACAGTGTGGGGTGCCCCAGAGGTGGAATACAGACTTGAGGCGTGCTTTTACAGCCCTACGCAGTGGATTGGTGTTTGTTATCCAACGGGAGAGTAGTTCGGGGTAGCAGAGTGAAGAGGAAGTATCTATGTATTCAATTATATTATTATTGTTGAGAGTGTCCACTAGTGAAAGTATGATCCCTAGGCCTTGTTTCCAAGCATTGAACACCGTTTACAACCAGTTCTGCTACATGTTTGCTCGCTGCCATTTTTATTTCAGATTGCAATTACCACTTATAATCATCCATATCACTTGTATTTTAATATCTCTTCGCCGAACTAGTGCACCTATACACCTGACAAGTGTATTGGGTGTGTTGGGGACACAAGAGACTTCTTGTATCTTAATTGCAGGGTTGCTTGAGAGGGATATCTTTGACCTCTATCTCCCTGAGTTCGATAAAACTTGGGTTATTCACTTAAGGGAAACTTGCTGCTGTTCTACAAACCTCTGCACTTGGAGGCCCAACACTGTCTACAAGAATAGAAGCGTGCGTAGACATCACATAGATGTGAGCAAGATAGTTGTCTTTGTGTTCATTTATGTAGTCCTTATCAAGTTGCTTGGCTTCTACAACTTTGTCTTTGAGAGTCATGTAGAACTCATTCCACATCTTGAACTGAGTGCGAGTCCAGAACCTCTCATCTCTTTCACATGTTCTTTCTTCGAAACGATAGGGATTGAGCTTGTGCACCTCCCTCCAAGTCTTCTTTGACATCTTTTTGAAATGTTCAGTGGGAACCTCTTCTTCTTCCATCATAACAACATCAACTTTTGGCTGTTGGTTTCCTCTGCCGCGGCCAGGACGGCGATTAGAGCGACCACGGGTTTGCGGAACAGGTGCACGAGCAGCCTTGGTGCGAGGTTTTGAAAGTGCATGTGTTGCCCCATGCGTGGTTTTGATAATTAATGACAATCCTTATGGACTAATGTTTGCATTGAGATATCTTTATAGATCTTGTCCATGAAGAAGATTGGAGTTCATGTGTTGGACTCTAGAAGATTACATGATGATCAATGCTCTTTTCAAGGGTTTATATGAAGAATGGTCATGTGTAGAGTTGAGCATATTGCAAGTATGTCTTGAAGGATTCAAGACATCATCTTCATGAGGTCGGAGCTAAGCGAGGCTCTCCCATAATGGTGTATGGGGGAGTATTTGGAGAAGTCTTCATCAAGCATGTGCTAGCAAGCGCAATCAAGAAATGTGGTCCACTTGAAGAGATCAAGATCGTCATCATCTAGCTCAAGTGGAATGCGCAAAGCAAAGGTATGATCTTGATAGGGTTTCTATTTTACCGGTCTCATGTTGTTAGTTTGGAGACCGGGTTATAGGATAGACGGCGTACTATCAAGAGGGGCTCTCAAGTGAGTAACTTGATCGCATCTTTATGGAGAGCTCAAACCTTTCCATATTCGGCATATCATCTTTCTTGGTTCTTATTTGGCTTTTATCATTGTGAGAATTTAGAGCTTGTGTTCATCTCCATAGCAAGCTCTAGTTCATCAAAAACGGATTTCATTTGGATATCTAGTGGTGTTTTTTATGTTGGAGGTTTTACCGGTTCGTCTCTTGTAGAGAGGTCAAACTCTCCTCTTGTGTTATCCTCCTCACATGATGCACTATGATGTGTATATGCATGATCTTGTAGTGCTTATGATTATCTTCGGAGCAAGCCCAAGATCATTGAAAACGGAGTCCGGATGGAAAACTTGTCATGTTCTCGGTGTTGGAAATATTACCGGTCCTCCTCGAGATAAGGTCCACACCTCCCATGTGTGATATCTCCTCCATATTTGTGACCCTTAATATTTCAACCTCGTTGGTTTCATCTCGTTTGGAGCTTCCTTGCAAAAGCTATTGCCTTTCAGGTTTTGCAGTTTTGCTGTTTTGCCTAGGCCAGAGTCTCCGGCCTCAGGGGTGCTTAGGGGCCGGAGTTTCCGACCCATCGAGTTCTGGAGCAAAGAGCTCCTCACGGCGGCAGTCTCTGCATCGAGTCCGGAGTTGGTCCGGAGTTTCCCCGGAGTTTCCGGACCGGCCGGAGTTTCCGCCCTCCGTGGCCGGAGTTTCCGTCCCATCTGGAAGAGAGCAACGCGGCGGCTGTCGCTGTGTTGAGGCCGGAGTAGATCCGGAGTTGCCCCGGAGTTTCCGCCCAGGCCGGAGTTTCCGGCCTCCCAGACCGGAAACTCCGGACTAAGTGGACTGCAACGGCTCTTTTTCTGGGAGGGGTATAAATACCCCTCCACCTACCTCCAGCCAGCCAGCTCTTCCAAGCACGTTTTTCCCCCTCTCTCTCCTCCATTGTTGACCTTGGAAAGCTTGCCCCTCTCCCAATTCCTCCCATGATTCTTGCATATCTTTGAGGGATTTGAGAGAGGAGATCTAGATCTACATTTCCACCAATCCATCTCTCCTCTAAGTGAGGTGAACCTAGTAGATCTTGATCTTGGAGTTCTTGGTGTTTCTCCTACTTTGTTCTTCCTCTCTTCTCCCCATAAGCATTAGTTGCTTGTGGTGGGATTCGAGAGTGAAGGATTTGAGCCTTGTGCTCTTGCCGTTGCATCGGTTTGTGCTCTCCACGAGGATTCGTGGAAGTTGAAAGCTTGTGAACTTGTTACTCTTGGGTCTTTGGACCCTAGATGTCGTGGTTTTGTCACGGCAGATGTTACCGGGTGGTAACTTGAGATTGGAGGCAAGGCAGTCATAGTGTTCGGGAGATTGTTTAGCTCGCTAGGGAAAAATGATGTATCCTGGTTCAGCCTCTCCATAGGAGATAAAGACCTACTTCCAGCCTGGTGTTTGTCTATTCTCATATCGATCTCGATCACCCGGCGGATAACAACACCGGCGGGTTCCGAGTCTAGGTTACAGGGGTTCTCTCGATGTAAGCTTGTATGTCTAAAGTCTCTCTCTAAAGTTCCCCCGTTCTATGACCCAGGAGCCGGTTTATATAGATACCCGGGTCTCCTAGTCGATTACAAGGTAAGGCCGGGTCACGCCCGAACTCGGAGTCCTAACCAAAGTCTAACTCATCTATCTTGGCCTCCAAGTCTCGCATACCGCCTCCGGGTCTTCTAGAACCTCCCTTGTTTACACCAGGTTACCGACAAACTCCTCGGTCCATCAATGTAGCCCGGCCCAAGATGATCTGGTGGGCCTCGCCAGTCTTTCCTCCTGGCGGGTCGTAATTTCACTGTCCTTGGGCCTACCGGGTTATCTTTCCCCCAACACTAGACGCCCGTGTGGTGGTTGAGACCCTTGTGTGGTCACTTGTAGCTGTTCGGGAGCCCCCAATCCCGTTGTGGGTTGTGTCCCGGATCGTTGTTGAAAGGCTCCGGATTTCCGCCTCGAAGGATTCCGATAGTGGAAGGTGAACCAAACCTTTGTGGTGCGGTTCATCGGAGAAGAAGGTGAAACCTTTGTGTTTGTTGAACCATTGTGTTGGTTCACACCTCTCCAACGAGACGTACTCCCCTAAAAAGGAGGAACTCGGGAATACATCCTCGTCTCCGCGTGCCTCGGTTATTTCTATACCCGAGCTCTTTACTTATGCACTTTACATTGTGACAGCCTTCGTGCTTGAAGTATTCAATATTGCTATCACCTTGTTGCTTGTCTTGCTTAGCATAAGTTGTTGGTGCACATAGGTGAGCCTAGTTTATTTAGGTTGTTGGCTTGTTAATTTAAACACCTAGTTTTATTCCGCAATTATCAAGCCTAATCCGGAAAAGTTTTAATCGCCTATTCACCCCCCCCCTCTAGGCGACATCCTACTTCACTTTCAGGTTTCTTCCTCAAGGACTCACGACGAGCATTGCGGTCAGCACTATCACCTATGAGAATAGAGCAGAGGTACGTAGCAAGGGATAATAACATATGCCAAAACATTTTTGAAAATAAAGATTTGCAAAATTTGGAAGTGCAGTTTTCTCAAATCTGGAGCGCCCGGAATGGTTCGGAATGAGCCGGAAATTTCGAGTGGGCTGGAAATTTCCGAGCCATTCCGGATTGGTTCCGAATGCTCACGGAATTTCGAATCCGTGACTCAAATAACTTTAAAATTGCACAAAAATTGAAGGGAAGGCTATGATTTGCACATGGTAAGCCTACATGACAAGATAGTCCTAAGCAACTCGGATCCCATCTAGATTGGAAGAAAATAAAAGGGGAACACGAGTTTATACCTGACGACATGATGGAACGCAAATCCGGTCGGTGAAGATCTTCCAAACCCCAATGGGAGTCAACTCGGAAGAGAGAGCCGGAGTTTCGGACGTCCGAAGGGCCTCCCGGAGCGGCGGCGGCGATTTTTCGATGGAGAGGAGGAAGAACGGGTTGGGGGCAAGTGGTAACACACAAGGTCAATGACCCCCGCACGAACATGTAAGTGGAAGGTTTTTGCCGTTCGGAATAGATCCGGAACTCACCCGGAATCCGAGCCATCGGAATATTCCGAACCAGTTCTGAACCCGTTCCGAAAAACGATTCAGAGCTACTGATATTGGTCCGGATTTGGTTGTTTAACAGTCCGAAATTCTAAGTCACCCGGAATTCCGAGTGGAATCCGAACCAAGGAAATTTTGAAGTTTTATAAAAGAATTTTTCTGTAGATTTGGCATATGTCAATAGATGAATAGATAGAATAGGTATATCAGCAGAGACACAAGATAAGAGATATAGTGTTCTACACATGCCAGTTGAATGAAAATCCAAACATACAAAATAGCAACAACCAGCATGTTTCGAACTAGATGTAGAACAACATTGAGTGCATGAAAGATCCAACTCCTCAATAAAGAGGAGGGCGGTGACCTTAGCCACCATGTTTGAGTATAGATGACTTGACGTCGCGAAGATATATCTTGGGCTCAATATCAAAACTCGTCTTTGAAGCACATTTGGTCACATAAGTGACTATAATGCAAGATTTGTCTATTTCCGCATAATAAAGGAAGTGGCGACTCATGAATTGAGCTACACTCCCCCTATGTCCATGCCTACATCCAAACCAAAGTAGATGTCTAATATGGGTAGGTATGCAAGTTCTCCACTAAGTCCAATTGCTTATGTCCAGCACATTTAGTTCTCCTCTCAACTCCTTGAATCTTGCTTCACCAAGAGGCTTCGTGAATATATCGGCTAGTTGGCGGTTGGTGTTGAAATAAGAAATCTTAATATGACCTTTCTCAACATGATCCCGAATGAAGTGATACCGAATCTCAATATGCTTGGTCTTCCCGTGGAGCACCGGATTATGAGCAATCTTGATGGCACTTTCATTGTCACAGAAAAGAGGCGCTTTGTCACAATTGACACCATAATCCTTTAAAGTTTGCCTCATCCATAATAGTTGTGCACAACAACTTCCGGCGGCAATATACTCAGCTTCGGTGGAGGAGGTTGCAACACAATTTTGCTTCTTGGAAGACCAACTCACAAGAGACCTACCAAGGAATTGGCAAGTACCCAAAGTTGATTTTCTATCCATTTGGCAGCCTCCCCAATCCGCATCCGAATACCCTACAAGATCAAAACTTGTGTCATGGGGGTACCAAAGACCAAAGTTAGGAGTTCCACCAAGGTATCTTAAAATCCTTTTAACTGTGGTTTCATGGCTTTCTCTTGGACTTGATTGGAATCTTGCACACATACCCATACTAAACATAATATCCGGTCTAGATGCACAAAGGTAAAGCAAAGATCCAATCATAGAACGATAAAGCTTTTGATCAACTTCCTTACCATCCGGATCCAAGTGAAGATTTGCTTTTGTATCCATGGGAAGCTTATAAGGCTTGACATTTGTCATATCAAACTTCTTGAGCATGTCCTTAATATACTTGGCTTGACATAAGAAAGTCCCTTCCTTCCATTGATGGATTTCAAAGCCAAGAAAATAATTCAACTTTCCCATCATAGACATCTCAAATTCATTGGTCATTAGCTTAGAGAATTGATCACTAAATTCATGGTTAGTAGAACCAAAGATAATATCATCAACATATATTTGGCATACGAAAAACTCTCCATTTACCCTTTTTGTAAAAAGTGTGGGATCTATTATCCCAATTTCAAAGCCACGGTCTACTAAGAACTCCTTGAGATGATCATACCAAGCACGTGGAGCTTGCTTGAGCCCATAAAGAGCCTTATGTTGTAAGTAGATGTGGTTAGGAAATTTAGGGTCTTCGAAACCAGGAGGTTGTTTCACATACACTAATTCATTTAGTGGACCATTTAGAAAAGCACTTTTAACATCCATTTGATATAAGATAATTTTATGAGTAGATGCATAGGCAATTAGCAAGCGAATAGATTCAAGTCTAGCAACGGGGGCATAAGTTTCACCGTAGTCGATTCCTTCGATTTGGGTGTAGCCTTGTGCAACCAATCTTGCTTTGTTGCGGATGACTTGACCATGTGAGTCTTGCTTGTTCTTGAATATCCACTTGGTTCCAATGACATTATGGCATGTTGTTGGATGTATGCCCAAAAGGCAATAAAGTTTAACATCTGATTCATAATTATGCTTCATGATTCTATGCTATAACTGCGGTGACTCCTGAATATGTGATTCAGAGGAAAACTCACTCGCACGTGTAGAGACATGAACAAAATAAAGTATACCATAGTCTTGCCTTTTAGACTAATTCGTTGATTGCTATATACCACGTTTTCCTGGTCTGGGGCATTGTTTATGTCAGCGTCAATGAGTGGCATATTGTTGGTGGAAACAATATGGCTGGGTAGACCCAAATCGTTGATATGCTAAGAAGATTCCAAAGTGTCTTTTTGTCCTTAGTGCAATATCGCAGATGGTTATTATATGACATGTCCTTAGACCATAAGGTTATTAGGGTTGTGCATACTGGAAGAATTACTTTGGTACTGTCAACACCTCGGCCGTAACCGGGTGGTAAAACGGCAGTCACTGGGTGATTCCCAAGGTGTGCATAATACCTAATGTTCCATGATGGGAAATTACTCCTCTGTCAAAAGAGAGATACTTCCAGGGCCCACTCAGTATGTATGATATCCAATATGTTTGCAGACAATGCATGATGAAGTTACATCATGTGGGATATCGGATTACGGGAAAGAGAAAAGGAAATTTACCGGTGATGCATGTAAAATGCATACATGAACTTTGCATTATATTACTTATATTTCAATCATATTTGCATCATATAAGGGTTATATCATTGTTTTATATTGATTTTGGGAATATTTCACAGTTTCCCTATTTTCTGGAATTAACCCTGCACTGGCAGAAAACCCTATTTTCTATATTTTTATGTTTCAGGGACCCAAATGACGTCCAAATGACCTAATATTTCACGGGCATCAGTTTTTGGAAGGAACGAAGAGTAGGAGCGAAGGAAGCGAACAAACGGAGACCCGAGGGCCGAAAGAGGTGGGCCCACGCGGCCAGATTCCTTGGCCGCGTGGGGCCCCCTAATTTGGGCATCGAGCCTCCGATGTCGTCGATCTTCTTCCCCGAGCCTCCGTCTTGACCTAAAAACGACTATAAAAATAGTCCTCCGACGGCTTTCGGAAGGGAGCGCCGCGGAAACACAGAAACCACGAAACAGAGACCTGGAGTTGCAGATTGGAGGGGGAAAACTCCGGCGGGGCGCTGCCGGCGTGGTCTCCTTCTTCTCCAACGACTTCTCTACCGTCTCCATGATGAAGAGGGAGTAGTCCACCCCTGAACTTTGGGTTTGTGGTGGTAACTTGATCTAATCTTTCTATGTATGATCATTGTTGAAGTCCATATGATGTGCCTTGCATAAGTATGGATCTATCTATGTAATTCCTATGGTGGATATTGTGGTATGAGATGATATTTGTTATGCATTTACTGTTGGATCTTTTATGACTTTTCATACTTTGGAGATATTCTATGATGCATGTGATGGTTCGATTTATGCATAATGCCTTGTTTATCCATGTCATGAGGTGATTGACACCACCAAGTGTAGATAGATGAGAGAGATGTGGTCATGCACACGAAATATGAATCATTGCACTAGTGTTTAGAATATTGTCCATTATGAAGTATGATGTATGTAGGTACGGGATGGCCGATGTGACAACGGCATATGTATTGAGTGACACAATACAGCCCAACATCCTTTATCTGGGGGTAAAAAGGAAGAAGTATGATGTGGGAGTGACAACAAAATACACTAGCCTTACGAGGGTGACCTAGCAACACAAATGATTATTTTCTTTCAACTATGTGTTTTAGGACATGTAGCCGTCATAGAAGTTTACCATTAAAGCATGACAATTGTGTGTACTTTTTATCTATAACATGATAATCACCATAGATGGGAGAGAGGATTGAGTGAACCCATGAACCCATGTCCATTGTTCCTATAAGAGAAAACCTTTGTCTTGTCCTCTTGCATTGAAGAGGATTGGTGTGGCGCCCCGACCCGACTGCTATACAGTGATGCTGCGTGTCACCGGTTACGCGATACAAACGGAGGTTACGGGTGTACCAACCCCGGCCAAAACCTTTGGCAGGCGTTGCTCGGAATAACCGGCAACGCAACACTCCGAGTGATGCCGTGACACGGGCGCAACCCTCAATGCATAATAGTAAGATCAAGACTTGTGGAACAACTGGCACATCACAGACTCTACGACACAAATCATTATAGCTCAACTCTTATAATAGAGAAAGATAGCAAATGACAACCAGAGGTCACAGACCCAACCTTACAACATGCGGAAGCGAAGTGTGTTGTTCTAAACAACAAGAACCAGATTATGGCCTAAGAGGCCTGCAAATAAACATCCAGCGCCAGCTGTTCCGGGATGTCCCAAGCTGCCACCTGGGAACCCCAGACTACTCGTCGACGTCCACAAAGAACCCACCTTAGAGGTCGGTGAAGTCCTCCTCTGAAACAAAACAAACGACGTTGAGTTCGACGAACTCGCAAGATTAAATATAGAGCTTTAGCTCGATAAGGCTTTCAAGGTTTTAGGGCTGTTTTGCATAAAGCTGATTTTATTTAATAAAACATAACTCCATGGCATCGACTATTCAGAGTATTTTAAAAAGGGGTAAGAAGTAACTCTTTTCTTTGATCACTTTTCTCACCATCAACCACCATCATCGACCACAGTACCTGTTTCACTAAGGCACCTCCCCGAATCACCCTCGAGGAAGTCACCCTTACAATCTTGAGTGGTACCTCTAGTACCCAGTTTTTAATCATTCCGTTCAAGTTTTCTATGGTCTCTGAATCCGTCACCAAGTCGTCCGTAACCGTGGACACGGCTTTTCGAAAAGATTTACCCTGCAGGGGTGTACAAAGTGGAAGTCCCTGGAGTCCCGAGGGGCCCCAGATCCTTCGCCACGCGTACCATCCGGCCCATTGCCTGTACAATTAGCTCTCTTCCTTGGAAAGCCGGCTGGGTGGGAGCGGTGTCGACTTCTCCCTCGTTAAGGACCTTCCAGGATCATCAGTGGCGGCAGGACTGCCAGTGCCTTCAGCACCCGCCCCACGGCCACTTATTTTCCTAACACCACAATCCTCATCTCAGTTCATCCCACCATCATCACGCACGCGCAAATGGAAGCCCGAACTAGAGGACCCTGGATAGCCCCGCCCGAGTTATTTAGTCTATGAGGCTTCCTGCACTGCGAATGCATAGGCCCCACGCATGGTAGCACGCTCGGTCTTGGTTCGAAGGCGAGAACTCGCACTCAGGCGACGAGAACGAGACAACCCACCACATCCACTGTGGCCTCTCATCCCCGCCTTTAAGCAATTTATTATCCATCACCACCATTTTCCAACACATCCGGCCATTCCATCAACTGTTCCAACCATGAAACATCCACCGGACATCTAAGCAATTAAACTAAGCATGGCTAAGCATATACATAGCAAGTATACTTATCTCGGGCCAACACTTCAATCCTATGGATATTAGGAAGGATACAGGTAATGGCAACAGATTTCTAATGCAACTAGTAGGATACTCTAATCCAGGCAAAAGACATTTGGAACCGAATGCAATATTATAGTGGAGAAAATAATTGCGAAATATAGGAGGAGACATGCTCAGAGGGGGGGGGGATTACGCTTGCCTTGTTCAGCAGGCTGGTAATACGGGTGGTCAGGGTATTGCGGTGGAACCCCGACTCCTTGATCTATCGATGTATAAGAACACCGGAAAGCACAATCAAATTCCACACCATATAAAACAAGTGCAATGCACAATCACATGATGATATGACATTTTAAATGCACCATAAAAGTATTAAACCTGACCAACAAGTTAAATGGGGTCCCAATTCTATTTATTGCATTATTTGGAATAATCCCCATATTTAAACTTAATGGAATTAGACATTTTTGCAAAGGTACAGTACTGAAATATGATGCAAACATGCAGGAATTTGAGGTTACTGGTTAGTTCATAATTTTATGAGCATTTTGACATATTAAACACATTTTTCTGATTATCCAATAAAAAGTTATTGCATTTTCAATCTTTGATTTAGTGCTGCCATTTTAGTAGTTCATTTTAAACAACACTAAAACTATTTATCCATACTTGAAAATGAAGTGAAACTTGAAGTACTTTTGTTGCTGAACATTTTGGTATATCACACTTAATTTTTGGATCAACTTTTATAAAGATATGAATTTTACAAAATCCAATTCATTTCTGCCATTTTACAAAAAGGCAAGAAACAATTATTTCCAGAATTTTCTTTCAACATGAAATTGACATGAAAATTGTAAAGTTTCTTCCCCTGGTCATTTAGAGACCAAGTTTGCATTTTTCTGATCTAGCAATAAAAAGATAAGGATTTTCCAAGATTCATTTCTTTTCTGCCCTTTTCTTCAATTTAATAAAACATCAATTAAACTAATTCATTTGGATGTGTGAGTTGTACCATTAGACAGGTTTCACTTTTCTGAGCATTTTGATACCTTGTTTGTGAATTTTGGACAAGTATTCCCAAAGTTATTGATTTTAGAAGTTTAAATGATTTTCTGTCTTTTCTTTCTTTTCCAGAAAAACTGTTTGAACCCTTTGTGCACCGAGCCAGTGGCTAGCCCAGGTCACTGACTAGTGGGCCATGTGCCACGTAGGCAGGCCACGCAAGCACGCGGGCCCAGTGGCCGTTTGACCACGGCGAAGGCGCGGAACAGCAGGCTCGCGACGGTGATCACCGGCGACCACGCGCACGGCGACGAAGAACGAGCACGCACGGGAACCCGAGAGGAAGCGCATCTAGAGCGGGGTGTTGAACAGGCCCTAGTGGCGGCGGAGAAGACCTTATGGTCGTCGGCAAGCGCGACGGCGAGTACCACGGCGGCGGTGAGCCACGGCTACGGTGGCGACGACGATTTCAGAGCAAGGGGGAGGGCATGGAGATGTCTAACAGGACGGCGAGCTCACCCTCGTTGCGTGCGGAGCGACGTCGAGGCCGGAGATGGACCACAGCGACGGCGAGCTTCCTCGACAGGCGGCGGCCGGAGAGGAAGAAGACAAGCAAGTCGGCGGCGATCCCGGGCTCCCCTCTTCGATTCCTTTGGCGGGGAGGGAGAAGAGGACGCGGCGAAGACGGTGGCGCTCGTCGATCTGCTCCAGGCGTCCTAGAACGGCGGCGATGTGCGGCGGCGCTTCGGCTATGGCTCGGCCATGGAGGGAAAAGAAATGCGGAGGGGGAAGTGGACAGGGGCTAGGGTTAGGGTTTTCGGGTGCTCCTCTTATCCATGTCCAGGGTGCAGGGATGCTCGACAGCGAGGCGGGGCGCAGTGGAGGGCACGGCGGCGAGCAGGTGCGGCTCCAGCAGCTCGCCGTGCGGTCGCTACAGGAAGAGGACGAAGACACTTTTGCAGATAACCCCCTGGCCTTCTCTGCATTCTTCTGTTTCTGTTTCTTTTCAAAATCAGTAGCAAAATAGTGATTTAATTGAGGCACTTCAAATACCCCAAAATTTATGAAATTATTTGGGTAGTCTCCCTTGTCATATAGATGCTCCACAAAAATTGGTGCTTAAAAATAAAATGTTTTGCCCCACGTTTGTTCATAGGGGTTATTTATGGCCTTTTTCCTAAATGCAATTTATAATCCTTTAGAATTTTTAAAGCAAGTTCAAAATATTAATTTTGAACTCTGGGAACTTCCTTGACAAATATAAGATGTCAAGTAATTTTGTTTTGCAAATTTGAGTGCCATCATTGTGTGGAAGTTCTGTTAGAGCAATTTGGCATTTTGTTTTAGCAACTCAACATCAATTCGATACAACTGTTGTGTTAACTCAAAAGAGACATGATTATGCATGGGGGACATGATGCAATTAACACAAAAGTGGAAAAATTACTCAGGTTTTTAGGTTCTCAGCTTTGGGCTGTTACAATTGGGACACTTTTACATTCTTGTTTTGTTACATTAAACTTCCATCCATTAAATCAACCATCTTGTTCTTTAAACTTGTTTAGTGCATAATCAACTAAAACTTGTGACACTTTAGTTGTAGGGAATAGATAACTTTTCCTTCTTGCTCCTGCGGATCGATACCCTACTTCCACATTGAGAGGTGCTACAGTGATCCCCTGCTCTTGGGGGTTATCAACCGGTAACGAGATAGACGGAGAGATAGTGAATCAGGGATTGATTCATGGAAATATCAGGAATACTTTATCTCGGGTAATTTCAGTATCGCGAGTAATGAGAATGACAAATTAATAATCAACATGTTCAATAGAGCTTCCTTCGTATAACAGTACCAGTTATTCAGGTAGCCCATGTACCTGACCCTGGCCAGTGATTAGATGGAAACATCTAATTATAGCTACACGTTATCGAACCTGTAGGGTAACACGCTTAAGTCAGTTCTAGTTTGTTGTGTATATGGTTGGTCTGGATACCGAGAGAGTATCACCGGAATGGTTTCTGCGTGGTAGATAATATCTTTATCAGAGAGATTGGATTATGAAGACACTAGGTGTCTCGGAGTAATAGAAATAGTTTATATCACTAGTTGGATTTATTCCGAGGATTTATATAAGAGGGAAATATTTATCCGGATCATATAAAAGTATTTTATATGATAAGTAATTAATTCGGGGAATATTCTGTAAAAGGAAATATTCAAATAAAAATTAATTAGACAAAATACTATTTAGTTAAATATTAATTAATTTAATTAATAAATAATTATTGAAAAAATATAAAGGCCAATAAAAGGTGGTTGCTACATGGGCCATAGGGCCCACATAGCAACCGCACCACCACTAGGTGGTGGTGGGCCGAGCCGTGCGAGAAGGGGGGGAGATCCCCCCATGGCCGAACCCTAGTGGGCCGCGTGGCCCATGCGGGGAGGCGGCGGCTGCCAGGGTCGGCCGGCCGGGTGGGCCCCACCTAGGTCGGTGCGGCTGTGGGCTCCACCCGGGGCGGTGCGGCGGCCGGGCCCCACTTGGGGCGGTGCAAGGAAAGGAGGGGGGAGGCGAGTTGGAGTCCAACTCCAACTCCACCTCCCCAACCGAATTGGGCAAGGGGGAGGCTTTCCCCTTTGCCAAGTCGACTTGAACTAGGGGAAAGCTTTCCCCTTCCCGAAGTCCCTCCACCCCTTGGCCATCTATATAAACCCCCACCCCCTCCTATTTGGAGACACACAAGTTTAGATCTCTTCTAGTTGGTTTAGAGGAACCTCTAAATATTTAGAGAGATCCTCTCCGATTAGATCTAGATCTATATGTCTAATCTCTCTCTCCCTCCTTCTCATGTGTTGAGATCTCCACCTTCATATACACCAGCGGTGAGTGCTTCAAGTGTGGACGGCGAAGCCTTGCTGGACTAGATCGGATGTATGCGTGCGAAACTCAGAGGGGTGATCCGTTGAGAAACGGTTGACCCTATCTCACTCTGTTGGATCAAGGCGGGACGCGAGGAGTCTACGATGTTCTCTCGGCTAGGCTTAGCCGAGGGAGTTCTTCCACAAGCTTCATCAACGTCGTCATCGACATCTCTTTGCTTCAACGGTGTCGGTAACGATTTACAGTTGGATCAAATATGCATGTCTTGCACTTGTATCTTCATAGTAGATCTTGGCTGTTGCGTAGTTGGCGAAATTTTTGTTTTCCATGCACGCAACCCAATAGTGGTATCAGAGCGGTCTATGCGTAGATACATGATTTGATCTAGAGCACATGGTGTGTGGGCACCGCATAAGTTTATTCGGGTATGTTATTGAAGTCTATTTCTTCTAACATTCAGTTTATTTATGTTTGCTTCCCAATATGCGGTCTCGTCTTGTTTCCAGCGGCATAGTAAGATCTCGAACTTTTGGCAATCCGCGGACCTTCCGGCTGCTCCTAGTATGCCCGTCGGCGCCAACGAAGTGGTTCAGTAGCTTCAAATCTTATTATAGTTGGCCTCGTTGACTTGATAGCGGAAGGGGCATGTGGACTAGGTCTACACGGGGGTCACGCGCACATGTGATCGTTTAGATGGGAAGCCACAACGTTTTCGTAATGTTGGGTTGTCCATCACCCTGCAATGTCAATCTAGCAACATGAATGATCATGCTTGGTGAGGGCCATAGGTTTTTCTTTGGGTTTTTTTGGGAATCCTACAGCCACGCTAAAAGCTGCAAACAAACATTAGAGGCGTCTAACTCTGTTTTGCAGGACATGTGATGTGGTATAGTCTCCATTTTTTATTTTGTTGACTAACCTTGTTTTGTTTTGGCCGGCGTGCCGTTCTTCCTTGTTCGTCGAGCTATGGTGATAGTGGAGGATAGGAGAAGGCATGCACTTGTCGTGAACCTCGACATGGCCGCTCCGGTGGAGGAGCCACCGGAAGATGAAGGAAGAAGACTATACTACATCACGAAGTGTTATTTACTTGTGCATGTTTTATACCTGTTTTCTTGCTTTTCCTTTGGTTGCGCAGTAGACGTGATTATTAGGGAGATTCCTCGGTAGCTGCAGAGTTTAATTACTTGAGCTAAAATTAACAATATCAAGGAGATCGTGCTCATCCAACCGTGGCACCGTCAAACCAGATGCTTATCACCGTGCGCCATGTATCCATGAGTAATGTGTGCCAAGGGTTTGGGAGGCGGGCACGAACCGTTCTAGCAGCATGATCGGTTGGTTATCTTGAAGTCCACGCATAACTAGTTATGAGTTCGGAGCACATCCATCGAAAGATGAAGCGGAAGTCATGGCAGGAAGTGATTGGTCTGTTGACCTACCCGTTGTAAGCTACGACGTGAGATGTATCCATCCATGATCGTATGTTGAACGTGGATTTCGTATACACTAATTTGATCTTGAGGAATATCAATTTTAGTGGGAGCACATTATTAGTTTATCTTTAACTAGTGCTAGAAAAATAATTATGAACATGTCTTAGTGAACTTTAGATTGTTGTAGATCGACACACGTAACACCCACTATTTACCTTGGTCCACTACTTTTAAGGAACCACTTTTCTACCATTAGGAGTAAATAGGTTGTTTGGGTATGTTTCCTAAGTTTTGTACTTAGGAGTGCCAAGAATAAGTATGTCTTCGACGCTCCTCCTCGGGGGTTGTTGTCAAAACTACTTATGAAAGGGAAGCTCACACCTTGAAGAGTGATGAGGCTGTCTCTATCCAATGTCTTATGTTGACATGCATGGGCCATGAGTTGCAGAAGCGGTTGGATCGCTCATATGCTATGCGACATGATCGTCGTACTCATAGCCATGTTCCAGACTCAGGCAAAGACTGAGAGTTATGAGATAACTAAGGTTTTCTGGTCATGTCACATGGCAGAAGGAAGCTCAGCAAGCGAGCATGTAATCAAGATGATTGATTGCGGTACAAGGCTGCAGACTTTGGGGTTTTCTAATCCCGACTGAGCCAAGTACAGATTTAATGTTGACTTTACTTCCCCGTTTTACAACGGATTTATCATGATTCAAAACATGGGTGGGAGGAAGAAAACGTTGAATGGCTCCTTGCTATGCTGAGATCTGCAGAAGCTAATGTGATGAGGGATAACAATCAAGTTTGATTGTTGCCCAATTCGCATGCTTCAAGAAGAAGAGGAAGAAGAAGGCTGAAGGTGTTTACACACTGGATAAGCTTTAAAAGGTTAGTTTAGGAGAATCCTGAATATCTCTTATGAGGAAAGAAAAGATATTGGAAGTGGAACTGTAAAAGGTTTCGGGCACTAATAAGAAGAGTTGTACTTAAATGATATTAGCTGTTTTTACTAGTATCTCTGGAATATTGATTGCGAAGAATTTTTTTCTTGCATTCAATATAAGGGCTGCGGAAAGTAAGAAGTATGGAGAATAAAAGGTGGTGGTGTGTGCTAAGTTTGGTGCATGGACCTTCGTCCTTGGGATGAAGACGTCTCCACTTATATTTTCAAGTTGAAAGATTTGTGAGCTTCGGCTCAAGTTATTAGGTCGCATGTTTGGCGATAGATATTCTTGTGAATTTATAGGACAAGTTGGCCCGTTTTATTATGATAAACAATATTGGAGATCACTCCCTTCAGGGATGATCAAGTAGCAAATCTTTTAAAGTTAAGGAATATCATTTGTTCTAAAATATTTTGTGATTGTGTTGATATCACCTTCGGGTGACACTATCATCTTGGATGCATCATATGTATGATGGAAGGAAATCCAAGATATTGCACATAGTGGGAAATCAACAAAAGATAAAGTTTTTGGACTGTTGATGATTTTATCATTGATGTCTAAAGTTTCACAAAATGTTTAGATATAAAGTCTTGGTGATTATGTAATTATGTCTTGAAAGTTTACAAGTCATAATCTGACTAAGTGTGACGAAGTCAGCACTAAGAATCTTCTTGTTTTTGCATAACGTTTGGCAATACTCAATTTAGAATATGTTTGCTCGCTAGGTAATTTTAGCACAGTTAATTGTCTTGCTTCGTGTCATTGTTTTGAAAGATAAACTACGATGGACACATTGGTCTTAGGTACTAAAAGTTTCTGAAATATTGGAACTTGGTCCTAAGATAAAGGAGAAAAGGAATTTCTTTGTCTCTTGCCTCATGTCATTGTTTTGAAAGATAAACTTTGGGGACATGATGCATTTAGGTTCTGAGATTTTCTGAAAGATGAAAAACTCGATCCTAATAGTAAAAGACAATGAGGTACTTTGTTGGTTGTTCCAATAAGTTAATTGGAAGTCCTCTTATACACCACATATGTAACAATGTTTTGTTACTAAGATAGATGTGATTCTTAAGGAATTTATTCCTTGTTGAATTCAGTGGGAGGATGGTGATTCTTGAAGAGATTACTGAATCTTCGAAATAGTTATCAGAAGTTGTGCAGGCGGAAGAAATTCCAATTGACAATTCTTTTAGACTAATACCGAGAGTCATTGGAATATGAGCATGACTTCTTGTCAAGAAATAATTACTTAACCAGATAAAGAGCATATGAGTTTCTAGGAAACTTGAGTCCATATGCTAAGACAAAGTAATAAGATAAGGTGCTGTAGTATCCAAACCTTCATGACTTAGAGTCAGATTAATTAGTAATATCATTAAGTTCGAGTTGAAAGACTTGAAGGAATTCCTGTTGGAATATTTGATCATAAAGCTTATTTTGTCATAAATGGTCTTATCACAAATTCAAGAGTTGACTACTCAGGATCATATGATCCGTAGCACGGCTTTGATGATCTAAATAGGACTAGTAGATTTGTATAAGATGTTAACAAAGCAAATTCCTCTAAGGAAAAGTAATCGAGTATGTGTACGATGTACAACTCGAGGGCTTTGTTAAATGAATACAATACTAGTTATTTAATGAGTATGTTTGTATAAGATGTTAACAAAACAAATTCCTTTGAAGGAAAATTTATCGAGGATGTGTACTAGGTACAACTCGAGGGTTTTGTTAAATGAATACACAACTTGTCATTAAAAGTATGTCTGTGGTGGCAGACAGATGATGATATGAAGGCTGGATTAGTTTTGTAATTATGTGAAGTAAAACAAGCAATGTTTGACTTCAAAGGAAATTACAAAGTTCTTAAAAGTTAGTGGGAGCTTGTTTATGGTATTCAATTAATTTTAAAACCATTAATAATACATCATTTGATAGAATATGTGTATCATTGAAAAGTTGTTCAATGAAACGTATGGAGCAAGGAATTAGTATCATAACAGGATGTATCCTGATAATGATTTAATATCTTGCTGCAAGAATGCATACAAAGTGTTTTGAAGTAAAATTTGAAACATGAGTGTCGGGGGAATAATAAATGGGTTAACCCGCAGCTCACAAGACCAACGCGACTTATTCAAGCAAGGTGCGGCTCAACCTATGTTCAAAACCGCACCACTCGTGGGCTTACACGAAGATGGGCCGACCCAAGGTCATGGCGTATTAAGAGGAAGGATCTAGAAGACCGGAGAAGATATAACTTGGGGGATACGAAGATTAGTCTCCAAGTAGGACTCCGGCTCATACTTTCCTAAGGAAATAGACTTTCCTTGTAACCTAGCGAGCCTCCGTGCATATAAGGAGGACTCGCAGGACGTAGAAGTAATCCAATCCAAGCCCTAAACCCTAGAGCATACGGCGACTCGATACCTCGATCGTCGGCGACTCGATACCTCGATCGCCGACGACTCGATACCTCGATCGCCAACCCTTGTAACACCATATTCATATCAATACCAATCTAGGATAGGCAGGACGTAGGTCTTTACCTCACATTGAGGGGCCGAACTGGGTAAAAAAACATTGTCTTCCTCGTGCCCTGCGATTCTTAGCTCGGAGACGATTGACTCGCGCAATCCCACACCTACGAAGTCATCCATGACATCTGACGTGACAAACCCACGACAGTTGGCGCCCGCCGTGGAGCCTGCGGTCAAGAGCGTCACGTTCCGCGCTGGATCTGTGCCAGGGACGGAGGATCTCATCGTCGATTCAAGCTCGGCGACTTCAAAAATCTCGGCGACTTCATTGTCGCGCCGTTTCAAGCTCGGCGACATCAACATCTACATCAAACTACAAGGCAGCAGAAAACGCCCGTGTTGCGACTGTCCCCTACGATGCCTCGGAACTCATATCGACGATCCCTTTGGTGGAAATCCGTGCAATCGAGTTTTCTAGCAGCTGTTAAAAGCGCATCAAATTCCAACGGCTAGATCTCCCTGGCCGACTCAAACAGTGAAGCCCTGTCAAAAACTGACGGAACTCCGCGTGACTTCGGGAAAACAATTGTCAAAGTCGACTCAGACATCAATTCGAAGATCCGTCCGATGAAAACATGCGGAATATAATCTCGCAGCTCTCCAAGAAGTTTGAGAAAATTCAAACGGTTAGATCTCCGTCAGCAAGTCGCGCACTGCAGCAAGTTTTGTATCTACGTGAGTTCGCGAATCAAGAAAAAGGGAAAACGTCAGATCAGCACGATACAGTCCTCATCCGAGTCAAATTCGATCAGAACTCCAAGCTTGCTACGACGTTGTACCAAACATAGAAGGAACAAAGAAGGAAAAAACAAAGAGATGCCAGCTTGCTACAATTAGTGCGATGGTTATCTCCAAGAAATCAAAGGCTAGCTGGTTGCAGAAAGGAAACGAGCAGAAGAAAAAAGGGGCTTTGAACCAGTACCGACGTGCATGCAAGGATCGATTCGAATCGGTAAAGGATTGCGTACCACTTTGGATCGCATGGATCGAAGAAAATACTTAATAAGGAAGGAAAAAAGTGATTCACGTCCTTGGCTGTTACTACTTACTACGTTGCATGACGACCTCCCGTGCAAAGGAAAAGACAAAGCAATCAAGATAATTGCCCTTACATCGCACAGAAAATGCCATGTTCCGAGGCATCTGCTACCTGATTTGGAAAAAGAAGAAGATAACGAGATGAGTCGCAACTACATGATGCGACTCCAATATCAGCGACTCACTCCAGGCGACTTTTATTTCATCGCGGCTCGCCGCTGCGGACGGCGCTAACCTCATCACATCACAGCCAGCTGCGCCAACAATCATCTTTTAGTTCCGCCGACTCGCCGTGATGCGCCGCGACTTGAGACACACCAGCCAAAATCAGTTGCCTACGTCATTTGATTTCGCTGTACCGCGTCAAGATTGGACTCGGCGTGTGCTCAAAATACATCGAAGAAGAAGAAAGCATCAAGCAACGACGCTCGAGGTCCTACACCAACATTGCCACGGCAGCCGTGGGTCAGGCATCAGGTCGCATCACCGACTCAGCAAACTCTTCAACGATCCGACATATAATGAAAAAGATGTGGCAGAACAATTTGATCCAAACGGCGGTTTCGCGTCGTCACCACATCAAGCATCAGCTCAGGCGACTCAGTATGTTTCAACAAAAAGGACGCGGAGAGCTCTACATCAATTTTATTCCCCGTACAAAATGGGTAAACAGAAGATTTCCTGGCGACATCGGGCACATCCTGTCTTGTGATCCAAATCATGACGCCATAAGTTGGGCAAGAATTTTGTTGACAGCCGGGTTTGTTAATTATGATGATTCGGTTCCATACCAACAAGTCCAAAGTTAGACTACATCCCAGCCAGTGGAAGAGAGTCAATGGCAAACTTCCATCGGCATGAATGAAGGCTCGATGAGGAAAGTAATCAATAAATGAAGAAAATAAAATATGGATGGCTTGCGTGGGCTGATAGATAAAGAGAAAAACTAGACTACCTTTTTTCTTGCACATGCATGCAGCTCAAGGGAATTCACCTGAGAAGAAATTCTTTCGAAGGTGCGGACAGCTTAAAGGCAGCCTGAATAAATTGCGATCATCATCAAATCCAAGGATTACTTTCGACTTTGGCTGTGCAACATGGCGCTGTGACTTAACAATCTGATAAGCTGGACAAAGACATACCTCCGGCTCAACAACGCAACTATGATCGGTAGCGGCGACGGCTCCAAATCAGCCAACTCCAACGATGGTCCGCGCCCTACACTGCAGTATCAACAATGGGCGATAAAAACAAGCTAAGTTGCTTTCATGCTCAATTTTCGCAGCTTTTTATTTTTATCAATAAGATTAAGTTCACCTTCGAGTTTATCTCGGGGGCTGCATATCTATTTTATCAAGCTTATTATTAATATTTTTGTGACTCAAATTATATCATGTCGCAGACTTTAATTTATATCAGTTTTTGAGATTTAATTACATCCACTTCTCAAAGTTGGGTTTCTTACAACCCGCAATGCATTTATCAAATCAGAATTCTTTATAACTCATATTGCATTTATCAAAGTCTAGCTATTTACAGTTTGCATTGAATTTTATTTGCACCTGCAAACGGGCATCTTTACATATAAAGATCACCATTACATGCTCAGGCATTAATATTTCATGACTTACCATTATATCATTTTATGAATCATCAATGACTCATCATTATCATATTATTTTATGAGTCACCTAGTGATTTACCTTCATATCATTTTATGAGTCGCATACAGCTCATCATTACATCAGTTTATGAGTCGCTAACGAATCATCATCTTACCAATATTTGAGTTAAACAGGTGACTCGTTGTATCAATTCTTGGGTCAAATCAGTGACCCGTGGCATCACATTTACAGGTAATCAGAGCTGGTTATCATCAAAACTAATTAGAGCTCGTCACGGCTATTACAGCTGATTATATCAAAAGTCAACTGCCACCTACGCGCGGTCGCGCATCAGGATTAGTGAAATAAAGCGGGCACCACCGGTATCCGGGGGTTTGTCATTTCACCTCAATTTGAGTTGCTGAGACTTTATTTTCACTAATCTCTGGGTTTCACGGGGGATTAGCAGCTTTATGAGCTCGGCTTATTCTCGTGGAATCGCTCTTTGTGGCAAAATTAACCTGGTTATGCTCGCCTTAAGTCAGATGCAACTCGCACTATGCGGCTAAAGTACCGGCATGTGGCGTCAATCGAGTCTGATTGCCTATCATGGCCGTTCTCGACCCTGAACACACATTAAACCTGGGAAATACTGAGCCGTGCGAGGGCCTACTTAACGGTAACAGAGATAATTCAGAAGGGCTAAAGTACCCGCATGTGGCGTCAATCGAGTCTGATTGCCTATCATGGCCGTTCTCGACCCTGAACACACATTAGACCTGGGAAATACTGAGTCGTACCATATGCTATCATGCATCGTACCATTTGCTATCATGCAAAATAACATTTGCTATCATGCGACATATCATTTGCTATCATGCAAAATATCATTTATCATGCAGATTATACTATGCTATCATGCAGGGTACCATATGCTATTATGCGGAGTACTAAAGTCTCATCAGAATTATTACCAGCCGTCAAGGCTAACATATTATTATCAAGTTTTTATTATTACTTCCTCAAGGGCTTTGCCTTTTGATTTAACAGGAACCTATAACTTGGCCATATGAATTGGCATGACCAGATATTTTATGATTGGGATGATCTTCTCCTGATATCGGCTGTTGAAGCCACCATTATCTATTTTATTACAGCCACATCAAGTGGAATTTTTAAGGACAATTCCTTAATTTATATCTAGAGTTTTGACAGGGATTATCTTTTTCCTAGCGGCTCAAAGAATATTTAAAAATTTGGAGTTTTTATGCGGCTTTGTCCTACTCCAAATATCATCATTTTCTTGCAGCAACAATATTTGCTCAAGTTGTTGCAGGATCAGATTGCAAAAATAGCAATATGCCATCAAGCAGGATAATGAAATCATGCCTACTTTATGCCCGGGGGCTAGGACAATCAAATTTTGGTCTAATTGAATATTTTTGAGTCCCGAGCAGCATGATCAAGCATACAACTCGGCCCTCGGGGGCTACACATCCACCCACCGGCATTTGGTGGTTTCTACTAAATTGATATACCATGTTTATATGCAGATTTCATTTTTTGCAGCACATGAGAATATATATATCCATTTGCGAGTCAAATCAGCGACTCAGAAATCTTTAAATACAGGCTGTGGCTATATACCCTTGAGCCGACATGATTCAACATGCGCTCAGATGGCTTGTCATGATAACTTGACAAATTATAATACTCTAATGATTGACCAGCTTATTTATGCTTATGGTCTTTTCTACTTCGATGTCTATGACTCAGCACCTTATACACATTTGGCTGATATATCGTGACGCACATAAGTTATTATTCTTATGATTTCAGCTCAGTCTTACACCCAACAGGATAAGGTGGTTTTCACCAAAGGCTTCGCCGCCTCCACATTAACTCAGAAGCTTCAGCAAGATTTCGCCAGCCTCAAAGGCCCGCGATACTATATCAACAAACGTCAGCGGCTCATCGCTTCTACATCAGCGGCTCAATAAGCCGCTAAGCTCACGACTCATCATCAGCGAGTCGCCAAGCTCAACATCAGCAAGTCGCCAAGTACAACATCGACAAGTCGGCAAGAACTACATACGCAAGCCCGCAAGATCATCATCAAGACAGAATCTTCCGCCTGATTCTACGAATCACCCGGAAGCTTGGGGGCTAATGTCGGGGGAATAATAAATGGGTTAACCCGCAGCTCACAAGACCAACGCGACTTATTCAAGCAAGGTGCGGCTCAACCTATGTTCAAAACCGCACCACTCGTGGGCTTACACGAAGATGGGCCGACCCAAGGTCATGGCGTATTAAGAGGAAGGATCTAGAAGACCGGAGAAGATATAACTTGGGGGACACGAAGATTAGTCTCCAAGTAGGACTCCGGCTCATACTTTCCTAAGGAAATAGACTTTCCTTGTAACCTAGCGAGCCTCCGTGCATATAAGGAGGACTCGCAGGACATAGAAGGGATCCAATCCAAGCCCTAAACCCTAGAGCATACGGCGACTCGATACCTCGATCGCCGACGACTCGATACCTCGATCGCGAACCCTTGTAACACCATATTCATATCAATACCAATCTAGGATAGGCAGGACGTAGGTCTTTACCTCACATTGAGGGGCCGAACCTGGGTAAAAAACATTGTCTTCCTCGTGCCCTGCGATCCTTAGCTCGGAGACGATTGACTCGCGCAATCCCACACCTACGAAGTCATCCATGACATCTGACGTGACAAACCCATGGCAATGAGAGAACTAGGTTCTTAAAAAGGATAAGGAAATTCATGTGCAAGAACCACGATAGCATATTAGTGGTGAGCATGATCAAATGATTCTATCATTTTATCATCATGGGAATTTCCTGAATAATGCATTCTTGGATTCAAATATCAAGTGATAAAAGAAAATTGTTGGCAAGTTGACTTTGTAACAAAAGTTCAACGAACTCCAATTTTATAAAGTATTCTCTAAATGGTGTTTTGAAGAAATTCAAAAGAGAATATCGAAATGTAAGAGTTACATTGGACAAAGACTTATGAGATAAGCATAAAGGATAAACCAAGGATAAAACATGATCTTCTGATTTTGTGAAATAGCAAGGGTTAGGATGCTTAATTTTATTTTAAGCATAGAGTTACGTAACAGTACAACAAGTCGCAGTGACAGTGGAAGCTTAAATGATTCCAAAAGGGTTATCGGTTCATTGAATGAACTAGGTGTGGATCTTTACAAAAGAAGCAGCAATGTTGTGAGAACAGCAGAACTGTTTTCTTAGTTAGAGTACCAAGGTTTCACCTTGAATAGCCCAGACTGCATGTGATCGTAAGATCAAAGAGATTATGACAGAAAAAAGAGTTTTCTGCATAATGTATAAAGTTCACACAGCCCCGGAAGGGTCTGATGACAAATGTCTACCACAGGAAAGGAAGCATCAGAAACCATCTGTTTCACCCAGATGTTGAGTCTTTGTGCAAATAGTTAATTGCATATTGTGCAAGTGGGAGACTGTTGGATGTATGCCCAAAAGGCAATAAAGTTTAACATCTGATTCATAATTATGCTTCATGATTCTATGCTATAACTGCGGTGACTCCTGAATATGTGATTCAGAGGAAAACTCACTCGCACGTGTAGAGACATGAACAGAATAAAGTATATCCTAGTCTTGCCTTTTAGACTAATTCGTTGATTGCTAGAGACCACATTTTCCTGGTCTGGGACATTGTTTATGTCAGCGTCAATGAGTGGCATATTGTTGGTGGAAACAATATGGCTGGGTAGACCCAAATTGTTAATATGCTAAGAAGATTCCAAAGTGTCTTTTTGTCCTTAGTGCAATATCGCAGATGGTTATTATATGACATGTCCTTAGACCATAAGGTTATTAGGGTTGTGCATACTGGAAGAATTACTTTGGTACTGTCAACACCACGGCCGTAACTGGGTGGTAAAACGGCAGTCACTGGGTGATTCCCAAGGTGTGCATAATGCCTAATGTTCCAAGATGGGAAATTACTCCTCTGTCAAAAGAGAGATACTTCCAGGGCCCACTCGGTATGTATGATATCCAATATGTTCTGCAGACAATGCATGATGAAGTTACATCATGTGGGATATCGGATTACGGGAACGAGAAAAGGAAATTTACCGGTAACGAGATAGACGGAGATATAGTGAATCAGGGGTTGATTCATGGAAATATCAGGAATACTTTATCTCGGGTAATTTCAGTATCGCGAGTAATGGGAATGACGAATTAATAATTAACAGGTTCAACATAGTGTCCTTCGTATAATGGTAGCAGTTACTCAGGTAGCCCATGTACCTGACCCTGGCCGGTGATTAGATGGAAACATCTAATTATAGCTACACGTTATCGAACCTGTAGGGTAACACGCTTAGGTCAGTTCTAGTTTGTAGTGTATATGGTTGGTCTGGATACCGACAGAGTATCACCGGAATGGTTTCTGCGTGGTAGATAATATCTTTATCAGAGAGATTGGATTATGCAGACACTAGGTGTCTCGGAGTAATAGAAATAGTTTCTATCACTAGTCGGATTTATTCCGAGGGTTTATATAAGAGGGAAATATTTATCCAGCGTATTTTGTCTGCGGACACTAGGTGTCCCGGATCATATAAAAGTGTTTTATATGATAAGTAATTAATTCGGGGAATATTCTGTAAAAGGAAATATTCAAATAAGAATTAATTAGACAAAATACTATTTAGTTAAATATTAATTTATTTAATTAATAAATAATTATTGAAAAAATATAAAGGCCAATAAAAGTCGGTTGCTACATGGGCCCTAGGGCCCACATAGCAACCGCACCACCACTAGGTGGTGGTGGGCCGAGCTGTGCGAGAAGGGGGAGATGCCCCCATGGCCGAACCCTAGTGGGCCGCGTGGCCCATGCGGGGAGGCGGCGGCTGCCAGGGTCGGCCGGCCGGGTGGGCCCTACCTAGGTCGGTGTGGCTGTGGGCTCCACCCGGGGCGGTGCGGCGGCCGGGCCCCACTTGGGGCGGTGCAAGGAAAGGAGGGGGAGGCGAGTTGGAGCCTCCACCTCCCCAACCGAATTGGGCAAGGGGGAGGCTTTCCCCTTTGCCAAGTCGACTTGGACTAGGGGAAAGCTTTTCCCTTCCCGAAGTCCCTCCACCCCTTGGCCATCTATATAAACCCCCACCCCCTCCTATTTGGAGACACACAAGTTTAGATCTCTTCTAGTTGGTTTAGAGGGAACCTCTAAATATTTAGAGGGATCCTCTCCGATTAGATCTAGATCTATATGTCTAATCTCTCTCTCCCTCCTTCTCATGTGTTGAGATCTCCACCTTCATATACACCAGCGGTGAGTGCTTCAAGTGTGGACGGCGAAGCCCTGCTGGACTAGATCAGATGTATGTGTGCGAAACTCAGAGGGGTGATCCGTTGAGAAACGGTTGACCCTATCTCACTCTGTTGGATCAAGGCGGGACGCGAGGAGTCTACGATGTTCTCTCGGCTAGGCTTAGCCGAGGGAGTTCTTCCACAAGCTTCATCAACGTCGTCATCGACATCTCTTTCGCTTCAACGGTATCGGTAACAATTTACAGTTGGATCAAATATGCATGTTGGCTGTTGCGTAGTTGGCGAAATTTTTGTTTTCCATGCATGCAACCCAATACCATGTGTCTTTGGGTCTTTCAACTAATGACCACACTTTGTTGCGCTCGAAGTTGTTCAACTCTTCATGCATAGCCGCAACCCAATCCATATCTTCAAGAGCATCATATACCTTGAGAGATTCTAAGCTAGACAAACAAGAGACATGACCACAAAAGTTAGATAATTGATTGCGTGTGGACACACCCCTACGGATACTCCCAAGGATATTCTCTTTGAAGTGTTGTTGATAATCCAATTTTGATGCACGCCGAATGACTCGGTGTTCCATGGCTTGACCGATCGTCTCACCAACACAAATATCTTCATCATTGCTTTCATCTTGTCCATGGTCAACCCTAAGTGGAGTTCTTGGAGTTATGGGTTCATGATGTTCTTGTTCTCCATTAGAGTTGGGTGGTTCTTGACAATTTTCTTGATCATTTGGACGAAGATCTTGTTCTTGTTATTGTTCTTGGATATCTTGTTGATCAGTTGTTGAGGTGGATGGCTCAACTTGAGTTGAACTTATTCCTTCTTCTTGAGTATCAACAATAGGTTCTTCAATAGGAATAAGTTCTCCTATGCCCATAGTTCTTATGGCTTGAGATGGAGCTTCATCACCTACATCATCATGATCAATATGCCCCGCTTGGGAGCCATTATCCTCATCAAACTCCACATTCATAGACTCTTCAACACACCCGGTGGATATGTTGTAGACCCTATAAGCATGAGAGTTTGCGGCATATCCAACAAGAATACCATCAAAAGATCTAGACTCAAATTTAGCAATTTTGCAACCTTTAATGTAAACATGGCATTTGCAACCAAATACTCGAAAGTAAGAAACACTTGGCTTTTTACCGGTAAGAAGTTCATATGGTGTCTTTTCCATGAGAGGACAAAGAAGAGCCGGTCTGAGTAGTGGCAAGCGGTGTTAATGGCTTCGGCCCAAAAGTTATATGGGGAATGAAATTCTGCCAACATAGTTCTTGCCATATCAATAAGGGTGCGGTTCTTCCTTTCGGTGACACCATTTTGTTGGGGAGTATATGCATCGGAATATTGGTGTTGAATGCCCTCCCCACTTAGGAAATCATCCATAGTGTAATTCTTGAACTCCGTACCATTGTCACTTCTTATTGCCAAAATCTTGGAGTCATATTGGCGTTGAACTAGGGTTGCAAAGTCAATGAATATTCTTTGAGTTTCACTCTTCCTCTTGATGTAGAAAGTCCAACAATATCTTGAATAGTCATCCACAATCACCAAGCAATATTTCTTGCCACCAAGACTACCATATGTGGGAGGCCCAAAGAGATCCATGTGAAGGAGCTCCAATAGCCTCTTAGTGGAGATAACGGTCTTCTTGGGGTGGTTCTTTTCATGCATCTTTCCGGCTATGCAAGCACTACAAGGACGATCTTTGGAAAAATTAACATCGGTTAGTCCTACCACGTGTCCACCCTTAACAAGAGTTTGTAAATTTCTCATACCGACATGGCCTAGCCGGCGATGCCAAAGCCATCCCTTGTCGGATTTAGCCATTAGACAAGTTGCAATTTGAGTGGTCACTTTCGAGAAATCAACCACATACAAATCGTTCTCAACAAATCCAACAAAGGGTACTTTAAGAGATGTTGTGAAAAGGATGGTCACGTGGTATTTATTAAAGATAACGGTGTATCCAACCTTGCATAATTGTCTTACGAAAAGTAAATTATATGAAAGGGATTCAACAAGGAGGACCTTCCCAATGGTTAGTTCTGGAGTGATCACTACTTTGACATATCCCAATACCTTAAGCCACCAACATATTTAGCAAAAACATAACCATTTCTAGATTTCATAAGAACATATGAAGGGTTATATTTTCCCGCAAAGTCATTGTGAGTGGCATTGCCCCTAGTGGCATCACCACCCACAATGGGGTTGGCCAACTCCCCTCCTTCACAAAAACAATATCTTTGGAAGGGGAAGTAGGCTTCTTCTTCTTTTTCTTGTTGACCTTCTTGGACTTAGGTGTAAACCCAAACCCTTCCTTGCCAACCACTCCCTTTTGATTGCTCCAAAGATCATTGAGGTTCTTCTCCCCTTGGAACCAAGTGGCTAGGCCCTTCTCAAGTTGGGCTTTCAACCTAGTGTTGTCCTCTATAAGAGATGCTTTCATACATAAAGGGTTAGTAACACAAGCATTTGCATCTTTATCATTATGAGGAGTGGTGAAGCTAGCATAGATGTATTGAGCTTGCAATTTAGCATATGACTCCTTGAGATTAGTGAGATCACTTGAGGTTACCTTGTGGGTTTCCCTAAGTTGCTCAAAACTCTCAAAGAGTTTGTTATGACTCTCTACAAGCTCATCATTTTTAATTTTTAGATCACTAGCAATTTGAATGGAGGTTTCACGGGTTTATTTTGCCTTGGATAAATCCTTGGCTTGGGTCACCTCAAGTTGCTCCCGAAACAATTGCTCCTCAACAAGTTGATCCTCTAGCTCACCAATTTTATCGGCATGATCACATGCATGCCCTTCGAGCTCACAAATCCTATTCTCCTTTTCCTCAAGGAGATTCTTGGCTTCTCCATATTGATACATGATAGCCTCAACCATTTTCTTGGTTGGACCTTGGAGCTTGTTCACAAAGAGGGTAATCATGTCCTCTTCTTCTTCATTTTTCCCTACATCCTCAACACAATCCAATAGAGATGGTTTAGAGGAGATAACAATTTTAGGTGGGGAATTCACCTTTGTTTCCTTGGCCATAAGGCACATAGGCTTGGAGATCTTGTCGTCGTTCGGAGAGGTGAAGAGGGGTGCCAATGAAGGAGGAAGGTTGCCCATTGCAAGAGCTGCCATTCCTACTTCTTCACTTGTGTCATTATCCTCCTCGCCTCCGGACTCGTACTCCTTTTGTGTAGATGCCACTAGAACCTTTTGAGGTGATCTCTTGATGAAGTTATTGGGCTTGGAGTGGTACTTGTTCTTCTTTAAGATGAGTTGGCCTCCATAATCCTCCTTTCGCTCATAAGGGCAATCCTTAATGAAGTGATTGTCCTTCCCACAATTGAAACAAGTTCTTTTCTTTGGTGTGGAGGTGTTGCTCTTGAAATTTCTTTTGCCCCAAAATTTGGTGGCGGCAAGAGCTAAGTATTCATTGAGAGCACTCTCCAAATCTTCTTCATGATCAACACTTGAGCTTTCTTCATATCTTGGATGTTCTCCCACATGAGCCTTCAAAGCAAGATTCTTCACGCCACGACTTTGATTAATGGAATTCTTGGAAGTGGCCTTCAAGGTGTCATAGGTGACGAATTGTGCCAAGATGTCATTGGGAGACATTGTTGCATAGTCCGCTCTAGCATGAAGATTCATCACCATATTGTCATTGTATGGAACAATGGTCTTGAGGAACTTGGCCTTGACCCATTCATCATCCATATCCTTCTTTCCATTCTCCCTCATGGTCACAACAAGCTTGGTGAGTCTTCGGAAGAGATCGGTTGGAGTCTCTTCTTCTAGCATTATGAAGTTGTCCACTTGATGTTGAAGGACTGACATGTTGGAGCGTTGAATTCCCTCATTTCCTTCATATACAGACTCGAGGTAATCCCAAGCCTCCTTGGTGGTTTTGAGAGTCCGCACTTGGTCTTCATCATTGGAGGTCATGGCACTCTCAAGCATGTACTTAGCGGTTGCATCAAGTTGTTCATCAACCTCTTCTTGCTTTGATAGGTTGTTGGGATCAACCGGGTTGTAGCTTTGCAAAACCACCCTCCAAAGATGCACCGATGAGCTGCGAAAATAAGACTCCGTAGATTTCTTCCAAGAGAAATAACGAGTATAATCAAGCTTAGGAGGAGGTTTACTTAGGTTGGTTATATGAGGATGGGTGGGTGGAACTTGAGTGAGATATGAACTAGGTGGAGCAAAGTTAAGAGAGGGCTTATCATTAACTTTAGCTTTATTTTTCCCCTCCTTATCAATCAAGGTCTCAATAGATTCATTGGTTGATGAGGAGGCATTTTGATTATTAATGACCCGAGTATACACATCGTCCACCATTTTGCCTCTCATGAACCCAAAGAGTTCTTTCAAGGCTTTCATAGTGACCGGAGCGTCATCCACGGTCGAGGTTAACCCCGCTTCACTTAGTTCTTTATCAAGTTTGTCTTGATCAATTTTATCTTGTTTTTCTTTAGCAAGTTTTAACTCCTCCTCGGTAGTCATCCTCCTCTTTAGGCGGTTAAGCCCTTAATAAAGAGACCTTGCTCTGATACCAATTGAAAAGATCGAGTAGGTTGACTAGAGGGGGGTGAATAGGCAACTACAAATTTTCTTTTTCTTTAATCAAATTAAGGCTTTGCTCAAATATAAGTTCTCTAGATATGCAACTAGGTGAACAATCCTATATGATGGGCAAGATTCAAGCTAGCAAGATATTCTAAACAAGATAAGCTAGCAGTACAAGTAAAGGAAGGTTAAGAGATAACCACACGGTGACGCGGAGATGTTTACCGAAGTTCACTTCCCAATTGTGACGCCCCAAAATCGATACCATGCAGATTTCAGCAATCCCGCCCAAATCCGCATAATAACGATCTTAGGACGCCCACCAGACATAACGTGCACGCCGAAACATGCGCGTTATGTGGGTAGAATTGTGATAACATTACAACAGTTCACGAAAGAATCCACAACAACAGCAGAAAGAGAATATACATACAAGATTGACTCAAACGAGTCAAGAAACAACTTATACATTACAAAGATACAAATCACAACGAAAGCAAAATAGTGTCCGACTACGGACAAGATACAAATTGGACTAAGAGTCCTGAAGATAACCATGGCGTCCAAATCCCTACCCAGGCCAAGCCGGAGGGATTCCCAAGCTAACGTCATCGGACTTCAAACCTGTTGACTGTTCAGTGCAAAACAGCCCAAAAAGATTGGGTCAGGTAATGGAATTTACCTGGCAAGCAAAGCACACTTGGAACCAATACAAAGGCTCCCAAAATATAAAGGATTGGTGGACTGAAACAGCAGCACTAAGCCATCTACAGAAGACACGCTACAACTTTCGTCTATAAGATAGGGATAAGAACGCGAGCAAGGAACCAACTAGATACTAACTCCAAACAATACCCAGTCGATTATCACTCACTCGCTTAACCCACGAGTAAGTAATCCAAAGGCACTCACACGGCGAAGCAAGTTTAAGAGCTATCATTACTAGGTGTAAGTTGTCTATGATCTTGTTAGCCAGCATCTTCACCAAGTCGTCCATAACCGCGGACACGGCTTTTCGAAAAGATTTAACCCTGCAGGGGTGCACTATTGTTAAACCACACGCATCAAATTGTCATGGAGCGTTTGACACAACCTTTCACTTCTCTACAACCAAGTCCAGGGAACCACCTAGCCAAGTTAAACCCGCATCATAAGCTCGGCCGAATCTCTGAGGCGGACCTAGCCGTTTGTGCCTACGCACTAGGGGGAATCTATCCACAGTAGGAAATCCCCTTCGTGTCGTACCGCGAAACCTATATAAATGTACGCACATCGGTTAAGTACCATCATCATCATCATCAACATCTTCACCTGCATGAAAGGGGATGTGCGTACGCCAAATGGAAAGCCCAAACTACTTGCGGCACCCTGGACAAGGCCGCGGATCGGGTCACGGGTCGAGGGGAGTCCCATTAAGGTCCCACATGTGGTTAGCGCGCTCAGTCTTGGATCCGAGGACAAGAACTCAGGTCCTAGGGCAGCACTAGCGGAACAAAACACCAAACTGGCCTTCCACCGGTGCCTTAACATTAAGACAACAAACGTCCCACAACAGATAAACAGGTAGCCACTTACCAGGGCTTCAAAGATACAAATAATAACATGAAGATAAAAGGTAACAACCTAAGCATGCGCTACGACTCGCAAGGCCAACAAAATAAACAAACAACATGATGATAGGATGTGGAGGTGGGGCTATATCATGGCAGCAAGGTAAACATGGATAGGATCGCATAAGCATCGTAACATAAGGATAGCAGAGATCAACGGCAAGGATGAAAGACAATGCATTGGGAACAAGAGAACAGTGCTTGCCTGCAAACACGGTAGAAGAAGCAGAACTTGTCGTTGCTCACATCATCTCAACGTCTTATCCGCGAAGAAGCAACAAACACTGGAAAGAACAGCGGATGCAACACTTACTACTACGGCAAAATATCCAGCATGTTCAAGAGATGATGCATGACATGGCAATATGCAAGACAAGATGCAACTTAAACCAAATTAAGCCGAACCGGGATTCCAACAATTAATATTAAGGTTCAAGTTATTTATCTAACCAGCAAATTAAATGTTGATTAACATGTGAGGCATGGCATGGGTGAGCTACTCAAAAGTAAATGGAATAGGGCAAATTAATTAAATACCCAACACATTCCATATTTATTATTTAGGTGATAATGCAAAATACTATAAAGCAACAAACTATATGATACAAACATGATCATTGATGACATATTAATATTCATTGCATTTTTCTGATAAAGATAGATATATAATTTGCATTATTTGGAATTATAGAACAAAAGATATTGAAATACAAGATTTGCAAAATAGAATAACAGAAATTAGAAGCAGAGAGAGATGGGCCGGATCTGGCCGAATGTGGGTGGAGGATGGCTATCTGCCGCACGCCGGCGACGGACAGAGGAGTGCTGCTGGGCTGTGGCCCAACTGTGGCGCCGGATGAACAAAAGAAGGAAAAAGGGGATGAATTTGCTCAGCCTGGGACTCGAACTCGGGTCTCCACTAGGACTGGCTCAGTGGCAAGGAGAGGCAGTGGCCTCCCTCCCCACCCGAGATCGACTCCCGAAGGGAGCGATTTTCCGGACGCCTCACCCGTGGGCACTGTTCACTAGGGATAGTATAATATTATTTGCTGGCCTCTCTCAGCACGCGTTCGAGCCACAGCGATCGGAGTCACAAAACGCGTGGGGTTTGTATAGATCTGTAGGTCTTAGCTTGCACACTAGGGTGTGTGTGGTGTTGTGTGCATGCGTGTGGTGTGAGTTGGTGTGTTAAGTTCAGATACTACAGCTGTACCAATCCAGAGGCATAAAAAAAAACTCGGGTCTGCCCGAATGAAGAGAAGTAGCGCAGCCACTGGGTTACGGTGTTGTTTGCTGCTAGACTTGGAATCGAAACTTAGAAGAAGTGAACTGGCGATGTTAACTGAACCTTGGAACAGAAAAGTTCAGACTTTTGCGTCGGAGGGAGACGACGGCGACGGACGAGGCCGGCGGTGACCAGAACGAGCGGCGCGTGCGTGTCTGTCAGGTGTAGCGGGAGGGTGAGAAGGTGATGCTGGATGGGAGGACGTCTGGCGTGGGTGCAGGGAGAGATCAAGGGGAGGCGCGCGAGCTCGAGCTCGGTCATGGCAGGAAGATGACCGGCAGCCTCGCTCGACGGCGAGAACCCACAGCAAGAGGGGGAAAAGAGGGGAAGATGTCCAAGCGGACGGAGGCTCACCGAGAGGTCGGCTCGGGGATGAAACGGAGAGGAGGTCGAGGAGTAGGCACTCAGCCAGTAGACGACGTAGGCGGGCACATCAACTCCAACCGTAGACGACGTAGGGGACGACGATCTTGGCGATGATCCTGGACGGATCCTGCGTGTGGACGACAAGGGCAGCGCGGCTGCTCCATTTCCGCGCTCTGGAGATCATGCCGGTGACCATGGCGACGGCTCGGTGTAGCTCCATGTTTCAGCCATGGAGGCTCTATCGGTGCGGAGAAGAAGTGAACATGGAGAGGAAGGTGGAAGCGACGGCGGCGCTGAGGAGGAGACTGGAGGGATGAGCTAGGGTAGAGAAGGAGGCGGCCACGGGTGGATATTTATAGAGCCTGGGCAGAGAGCTCCGGCCGTCCCATCAGGCTACAGCATAGGTGGCTAGCTCGGATGTGTGCCGTACAGGAGGAAGAAAATAACGTGAAGAGGTGGGCTGGTGATGGGCTTCAGGAAAAGAAAGAAGGAAGAGGAGATGGGCCGAATTGAGGCGCTCCGGCCCTTTAAGAAATTCCAGGAATTTATTTTTTTCCAGGAATTAAAATTGAGGGAAAAAAGAGATAGGTAAAGGAGATAGAAAAGAGGGAAAAAACAAATTAGAGAAGAGAGGGAAAAAAAGAGGCGAGGATTTTTTTTAAAAATAATTTACAAAACTTTAACTTTGTTTTGAAATAGTTTTTGCAATTATTCCCAAATACTATTTTGGGTTAATTAAAATAGAAGAAGAGGGAGACGGATTTATTATTTGCAAAACAAAATAGGGCTTGCAAATTTTTTTATTCTTTAGCAAAACATGCAAGGTGATAACAGAATGCATGATGCCATGATGATGCAAAAAGAAAACAAACAAAAACTAGTTGGGGAAAAAACCCGGGGCGTTACACCAATGGAAGCTACGTCTTCGTTGGAGCGGTGCGGGGTCACAAGTGATCCCCGAATAGCCTTGATATGGCACACCGTATCTCCCTCGTGTTATCCTCCAACGAGGAGATCCACGAGTCACTATATGATGCCCTCGAGGTTGGCAACAAACCTTTACAAGGATGAGGCACACTCCACAACCGAATTGGAGTCTCTCACCAAATTCCCGCGGCTCCCAAAGCCACAAGAATCACAAGGCCGGGGCACGACTCCACAACTCAATTGGAGGCTCCCGGCTTGTCCCCGCGGCTCCCAAAGCCACAAGAACGACCACGACCGTCTAGGGTTCCAACGAACCCAAGAGTAACAAGTTCCTCAATGGAATGGATGGGGAAATCAAATCGCTTTGGTGGAAGTGTAGATCTAGGTCAACTCTCTCAAGTCCTAGAAGGACAAGGTGTTTGAGTGGGTAGGGAGAGAGATCTACGAGTTTCAAGCTTGCAACAATGGTGGGCAAAGATATTCTGGTCGGGTGCCCCTCTTGGAGAAGAAGGGGCGACTTAAATAGGTCCACTGAAAAACTAGCCGTTTGGACAGAAAACGGACAGTCCGGAATGGATCTGGATTCAGCTCAGAATTCCGGGCCACTCGGAATAATCCGGATAATAACCAACCGAATCCGGGCAGGGATCAGAAGGTTTGAGTTAAGCCCGGAACTAGTTCGGAACCCATCCGGAATTTTCCGAGGGTTCGGAATTCCGGACCAAATCCGAGCCATTCGGATTTCGTCCAGTTTAGCTTGTTTTTCAGCAGATCTATTTCCCGTTTTCCACCAAGGTTGTAGGAAGGCTGTGGGGTGCAAGTGTGCAAGTATGGTTTGTGATCATGCAAAAAGATTCCCCCAAGCGTTCCAAAGAGTAACCCCTCTTGATAGTACGGCTTCCCTACGACTCAATAAATTAAATCTTCGGGACACCGGCTTCAATCTTTTTCACCTTATTTGAGGGGTCAACCATTGCCATGTGCATATCATCAGTTGTACCTGTAGTACTTTAGCACATGGTAAGATCATCACTTATGTTGTTAACAAACACCCAAAACTTAGATTAGGAGGCACATGTCCTTTCAACCGGCTTCAGTAGAAAACCAGCAAAACACTCGTTTCTTCACGCTTAACCTTTTAACAATGGAGGTTCCAAGAACAGTGCTTTCAAGATATATACCTGCAAATCTTTTACACACTAGTTAGCCCGCTCATTGTGTTGTTAACAAACATCAAAACTAATTAGGGATGGAAATGCTCTTTGAATCTCTCCCTTTTTGGTGTTTAATGACAACACAATGTGGAGCGATAAAGGATTTGCAAAAGATAAGCGGGCTCCACCTAAACGTGTGCATTATATGAAAGTTGCGTTTGAATGCAAGCACACAACATTTATGTGGGCAGAGCTCTCCCTATATTTTTACAAATCAAGCAAGTTTATATAGATCAACAATAATAGCACAACTTGAAGAACCAAGACATTTAAACAAAGACACCTTACTAGATAGTTCTAATACAAGCACCACATAGTCTTTAACACAAGGTCTTTGCATGTCTTACACCATGCTTCCAGGAGTTCAAAGAGCAAATACATGTGTTTTTACTAATTTTTTAATTTTTTTCTTAATTATTTTTTGCTTGTATACAAAGGATTTGCAAAAATCCTGTGTGGTCATGACCACACGGGTCACAACGTGGCTCCGCCACTGAGAGCCCTTCCACTAAGCCAGATATTGAGGTGATCCTCGCACCTTTACAAACTCCTTGATGGCCTCCACAACCCGGAAGCTCACAAGGCTACACCAACAGTTTAGGGTTCCCCACAAACCCAAAAGGGACAAGCTTACTCAATATATGGAAACAACTTTTTCGTTTGGATGGATGTGTAGATCTTGTGTTCCTCTTCTTTTCCCTCAAAGATTGTAAAGATTGAGTGGATGGATTTGGAGGAATCGAGTTTTAAGCATTGGGACAATGGGGAGCAATAGAGATGGTCAAACTGCCCCTCTCCACGAAGAAGAAGATATTATATGTGCTGACATGAAAGTGGGCGTTGGGCAAAAAGACCCCAGGAATCTGAGATATCTTTTGGTCCGAAAAAGGGTAAGACGGTCCGAAATCCGGGATATGGTCCGGACCAAGTCCGGACACCCACCAAGGTGAATGACAGCGGGTCAGACCAAATTCCGACCCAGGTTTGGACCGTCTAGGGGTCGGATCAAAAGTTGGATCGTCCGGACCTTGATTTTCAAAACTTCACCAAAAGGAACAAAATTGTGGTGGATCATTTGAAGGAAGTATGTAGGGGGGTGTTTACAAGGATGTTAACCAACTTTTGTAAGCTTAATTCTCCCCTCTTAATAGTACGACTTTCCTACGACTCAAAAACAACAATTGAACGGTCAAAAAATAAGACGTTGTCTTCTCGGTATCCCCTAAATGTCCTGTTATGTAGGGTAACCATGCACCAAGCCTTTCCCACGACCGAAACTAATCGCTGTGTAGAACACTTGTGAACGCATTAGTTCCATAATTATAGGGTCATTAACACCAAAATCCACTCAGGGTAAGATTTGTCCCTTAAGAATGACGTAAACCATTGCGTATTAGAGCTGCGTATTAGTGTAGGTTATTGACACATTGCACTGATTATGTGATTTGTTTAGGTTAAACCATTTGGGCCCACCTTTCGGATCTACTTGGCAAAATTAGACAGAGCGGATAGAATGGACCGTTAAAATAGTCATAAGTCCACTTGGAAATGGGACCCACACACCATGTCAATCTTCTTCATCTAGATCCCCTCCATCAAATCCCCTATTCCTCCCTATGTGCATGTCCCCCGGCTCCTACTCTGCTTCTCATCCTACTTCGCACACGCGCTTCTCTCTGATGCGGCTCCCCCTCAGATCCCTTGGCGTGGTCTCCTATTCCTCATGACGATGGTACAAATGCTCCGGCCTGGCGCCCCGTCTATGCTCGATACGTTTTCTCTGGCCACGACCAACGAGACGGGCATAACATGCGAGTTGTTGTCGTCGATGCCGTCGCCGGAGCTAGTTGACCTAAAATGCACGTCGGCGGACAGGGACCACGAGCGGTAGTAGACCTTCGCGTTGGCAGGAGGGGAAGACTTCCTTTGTGCCATGGGTCTGTCTTCCGGGCTCGTCGACACGTCGACATGTGGTGGTGCCCGCTCTCGACGGACGGGTGGATGGTGAACGAGGTAGACGCGTGTAGAAGAATCACCACAAGATCTGGTGACAAGTAACACGACATTGGGTTATTAGATAGTACTAGACAAAGAGAAGTTTCATTATTTATCCTAATCTCTTCTAAATTAATTTTATACTAAACCTGTGATAATTAGTATAAATCGGAGACCGGAGAAAATCATAGGGTCAGTTCTTTTGGCGTCTTCTCAGAGAAGCCGACGCTCCCCCACTTCCTGGGGAAACATCCAAAAATTTAGCTAACCTTGCTAAATAGAAATCTAACATTGAGTTTGAAAGCCCTCTCAAATTTTGGGGACGGCTTCCTCAGGAAGCTGGGGAGGAGCAGTTTCTCAAAGAGAAGCCGCCAAAATAACTAGGCGATACTCCTGTAGGGAAGGGAGTAACTTCTTAGAGCATCTCTAGTGGATGGTGTATATAGAGGTGTATGCTAAATATACACGATGGACACCAAAAAAAGCCTCCCAGTGGATCATGTATAACGTCGTGGATTTTTACACGTCGTATCCACGAGGGTACCTGGCGTGGGATTAAACACCACGAAGCCACACTCGTGGAAGGAGGCAACCGAGGCAAGCGCTCTCCTCCAGCTCCGCTCCCGCATCTGTCCGGAGCCCATCAAACCTCGCCGGCGGCCACTCCCCTCCGGTAAGCTCTCTCTCTCGCTCTTTTTTTTCCATTCCCGCCTATAGAGAAGAGTTTAGAGGAGGCGCGGGACGTCGGGCGGCCGCCGCACCGCTGGCCAGATCTGGTGACGGCGGCGCGCGCCATGGAGAGGGGAGGGCGGGGAGAGAGGGGCTGGGGCCGCGGCCTGGAGTGCGGCGGCGGCCTGGAGGGAGAGGGGATGGAGTGCGGCGGCGTCGACCTGGAGGCTCGGCTCGATGGGGAGGGAACGACGGAGGATTTGGTGCTCCAGGCTGCCTCGATTTGGTGTTTCCCATCGATGGTAGCTGGGATTTGGTGCTGCCCATCGATGGTAGCCTCGATGGTAGCTGGGATTTGGTGTTGTCCATCGATGGTAGCCTCGATGGTAGCTGCGATTTGGTGCTGAACTTCGTTGTAATCTGACACATAGACTGCTACCAAAATTCTATTGATTTGCTAAGATATTTTGTTTCCTGTGTGTATTTGTTGATTGTTTGCAGATGGATTGTGATGAAAGCTTCTTGGACACCATGGGTTTTGGTTACACACAAACACAACCAGAAAGTCCAATTGGAGAGCAAGCAACCCCATCAACTCAGCAGCAAGCAACACCATCAACGCAGCAACGTTCTGCAATAACAGAGAAAGGAAAATCCAACAAAGGAAAAAATTGGTCTAGTGATGAGGACAAGGTTCTGATAGCAGCATGGGCAAATACAAGTTTGGATATTGTCGGGACAGATCAAAACCGAGATGCTTATTGGGCTAGAATTTCAGAGTACTACAACGCACACAAGGAATCATCATGGCCGGAGCGTAATGCTAATGCAATAAATTGCCGTTACACATTGATTAACAGAGAGACCTCTAAATTTTGTGGTTGCCTTCAGCAGATTTTAAATAGGGAAGAAAGCGGAAGGACTATAGAAGAAAAGGTATGCGTCTATCTTCTACTTCTATATGTGCTGTGCAATATTCTATATGTGCTGTGCATATTTTAACAATACATTTGTATGTGCAGACAAACGATGCACACCTTATGTTCAAGGAAATGGATCTAAAAAAAAGCCTTTCACATTGATGCATTGCTATGTAGAGTTTTCGAAGTATCCAAAGTGGCCGACAAGAGAACTTGAAACTTCTCTTAAGAAACAAAAGAAGACCATTGATGCAAGTCCGGGCACAGCCACCAATGATCCGGCTGATGCATCCTCGGTACGCACTGATGCTACCTCGGTACGCACTGATGCTCTTGAACATGAGAAAAGACCTGATGGTGTGAAGAAGGACAAATTGTGGAGAGGTAAAGCTGATGACAGTGCTTGCAAGTTGTCATTAGAAACTGTGTGCGCAGCAAAGCAAGAGAAGGATGAGATCAAAGAGGCGGCAAGAAATGTTCGCTATGCACAACAATTTGAATTGCGAAAAGAGGAGATTGCACTGAAAAAGAAGGAGGATGCACGAAACGAGAGGGAGGATGCACGGAGACAGTTTGAATTAGATGAGAGGGTCATGCTCATCGACACTAGTGGTATGACTGATGTGCAAAAGCAATTCTACCAAACTGAGCAGAATGAGATCCTTGCTCGCCGCCTAGAGTAATGTGAGCTATTTGATGTGTGAGCTATATGTTGTAGTTGTAAGAACTATTTACTGCTTTCTGCTAGTTGTTGTAAGAACTATTTGATGCTTTCTGAACTATGTGAAGCAAAAATATTTTATTGATAGCACTGCATTACAAAGAAATGGATTACATCATTCATTGCATAAATTAAAACTAGATGAAAAGAAATGGATTACAAAGTTATAACTAGGACATCACTCGTTTCCAAACTTTTGCCACACATGGTCAATTAGATCAAGTTTAAGCTGAGAATGTTCATCGACATTTCTAATCCGGTGAGTCATCTGAATAAAAGAGCTCAGTTGTTCCGCATGAGTACGAGAGACTGTGACTCTTTCTCCCATTGCGTCAAAAGTGCAGCTTTGCCGACTAGTTTCTCGCTCCTCTTCAACTATCATATTGTGCATTATGACACAAGCTTTCATGACATCACCGATTACTTTACGTTTCCATCCTTTAGCAGGTCCACGAACAATGGCAAAACGGGATTGCGGATCTCCAAAGGCTCGTTCCACATCTTTCCTAGCCCCCTCTTGCATCTTGGCAAAAGTTTTATGCTTTCTGGTATCTGGAGCTGGTATGCTCTTCACAAATGTTGCCCGCCGTGGATAGATACCATCTGCAAGGTAATACCCCATTGTGTACTGATGGCCATTGATGCTATAATTCACTGCTGGAGTTTCACCTTCGGCTAGCTTTGTAAAAACAGGAGAACGTTGAAGAACATTTATATCATTGAGAGACCCTGGTAAACCAAAATAAGCATGCCAAATCCAAAGATCTTGTGAAGCAACTGCTTCCAAGATCATAGTGGGCTCGTTCACATGGCCTTTAAACATGTCATGCCATTTTTTGGGGCAATTTTTCCAACCCCGGTGCATGCAATCTATGCTCCCTAACATACCAGGAAATCCTCTTTCCTCCCCTATTGCAAGTAACCTAGCAATGTCTTGTTCATTTGGAGATCTCAGGTACCTTTCCCCAAAAACTTCACAAATTTTGATCACAGATTTCTTGCAAGACTCTAAATTAGTAGCCTCAGCGGACCGGATGTACTCATCAGCACCATCAGCTGCTATTCCATATGTTAGCATCCGCATTGCCGCGGTCATCTTTTGCAGAGGATGTAACCCAAGAGCTCCAGAAGCACTTCTTTTTTGCGTAAAATAACCATCATAGTCATGCTCAAGTATACCATCAGCTATGCGGTTGAACTAATTACAGGACATCCTAAATCTGTGCATAAAAAGTAAATGAGACGGGGAAATGAAAAATGGGCCAACGCAGAGAAGTGTACTAATTACGAACCTTCGTCGAAACAAATGTTCGGGATAGCGAGGAACTTCTTTGAAGTAGTCGTCCCACAGAAGAATAAATCCGGCATCTCTTCCTCGATCGATTGTCTGACGTCCATGCTTGGAACCGCCATGGCGTCGAGCGTTCATCCTCTCTTCCTCCTTGCGCTCGGCGAATGCTGCAAGTATGAGTTCATCGTTGCCAGATGAAGATGACGAAGAACTCAAGATCATATCCCAAGAGGATGTGTTCATTGTGTCGTGTGAGAGACGATAGAGAAATCTGGGAGTGATTACAGAAGTCACAGCTATAAATGCTGGGAGAGAGGTGGTAGGGGGTGGCTTATATAGAACAGAAATATAGCCGTTGGAAATATGTCTGTTTGAAAAATATAGCCGTTGGGATATACACGTCCTGATTTACACGTTCCACTGAAAAACTAGGAGGTGTAAAATTTAGCAACGTATATGGAGGTGTATATGGAGATATACACGTCCAATTTTACACCTTCCACTAGAGATGCTCTTAACACTTTTTTCTTTGGCGTTAACTTCTTACCACTTCTCATTGTACACCAAAATCGCTTTTATACAAATTGAGCTCTAAGTCGATGACGTGTGGGTACACGTCCAATTTTACACCTTCCACTAGAGATGCTCTTAATACTTTTTTCTTTGACGTTAACTTCTTACCACTTTCATTGTACACCAAAATCGCTTTTATACAAATTGAGCTGTAAGTCAATGACGTGTGGGTCCTACAGCCTGATCTAGCTGGCCCGCACGCAATCTATTATATAATTAAAACACAGGTTAACCAACGCTTTAGATTTGTCTCCCTAAAACTGATGGTGGAGATTAAGCCAATGAAGTCAGCCCGCAACAGCTAGACAAGCGCGCCGATATACGTCACGGATCAGCACGTACATTAATCATGAATCTGAAATCAAAACAGCACGTACATGGCAAGGATTCCGTAGAAATTCGTGTCCTGTACGATATGTACTCTTTTCCTTTGGCGCAGCTTAGAAAAGAAGAAAATTTAAAAAGGAACGTGATGGCTACTCAAACGTAATTTGGCAGGACAACTTCTGATGGTAAGCGGCGTGATGGCTACTCAAACGTAATTTGGCAGGACAACTCTGATGGCAAGCTTGCCGATCAAGATAGTATACGGTCGATTTCTGCAGTATTGCAATTATATATCTATACGAGTTAAGTTCTTCATGCCCCTTTTAATCAGATCATGAAGGGAGGGGTGGGTCGTGGAGATCAAGAAGGGGGAACACGCTGAGTCGCTAACCGAAAGCACCTGGATATCGAGGACGAGTTGCGGCAGATGGCCGACCATGCAAGACTAGGCCGGGCCATGACGCCAACGTGTCCGGCGATTGCAAGACGCAGCGGATAAGCCATGAAGGAAGGAGCGTACTTCGGTTGATCCAACACGTACGTACATGTTCAACAAGGTCATGGACGAGATTCTTCTTGGTCAGCATCTTCAAGGATCCTCTCCTCGGATGGATGCAATGAACGAAATACCATCGATCGGCCAGATATTCTCTCGATTAATCGATCGCCGTCAGCATGGTTGCGGAACGATTGAAGGCCGCGACCCATAACCTGCAGCTCATAGCCTGCTTGGTCAGCTCCAAAGCGCTATCACCGTCGCTAACATCTTCAAGGATCCTCTCCTCTGATCGATGCAAGGAACGAGATACCATGATCAGCCGGAGATTCTCTAGATTAATCGATCGCCGGCGGCATGGTTGCGGAACGATCGAAGGCCGCGACGCATAACCTGCAGCTCATAGCTACTCCCTCCGTTCGGATTTAATTGACACACATTTTGTTGCACACGAATGTATCTAGACATCAAACAAGTATAGATACATCCATACTTGGACAAAACCAAGTCAATTAATTTGTAACGGAGGGAGTACTAATGAACCGGGAGGCCAAGGAGGAGTGCGGCCGGGCCAGCTCCACGGCGCCATCCCGTCAACATCATGCGCCCAAGCATCTTCAGATGGATAAGGAACGAGGTACCATCCATTTGTCCGATATTATTAGATTGATCGGTCGCCGGTGGCGGGCGGCATCACAGTTATTGATGAAATCCAGATGCGTGCATTGGTGCGGGTCGGTCGACACGATCATCAATCAAAGTACGAAGCGAAATCTGCACCTGAGCTCAATGGGTCGAAAATTAGGTGAGTGTACAAGATAAAAACAACTTTTACTAGGTATAGATCACGAAGGGTAATATTTTATCTTATGTGAATGGAAAACGAAAATTAAAGATTATTTCTGTAAGTTCTTCACGAATTCCATGAACCTTCAGTTGATGCCCTTATTAAAAATTAGTCGTTCGTTTTACATGTGATTTAATTATAAATCAGAAACATCGTTTTGTTCGGTGACGATACATCGTCCATGCCATTGATGCGGTTGATAATCAGCTCATCTCTCCTCCATATAGATACACGTACGTCTCTGTTGATTTTGGATGATTTTTGAAAACACAGTATTACATGCAGGGCTCATGGAGTAGATACAATTTATGCATCAGACGATCTGTCTCTTTCTTCTCATATGTTTGCTAGCTTGATTTATTGCTTCAATACGGAGTACATTATTTAAATGCAGGAGTTGACAAGAGGGATATTCTTGCGTTCTGATTTCTCTCAATCATATTTCAGATCAATATTCTGTAGCTGGTCACATGCTACGTCTCCCTCGCCAGCGGTCAATCCAGTTCAAGGACCAAGTAACCATGACGCGTCCTCTATCGTGGAATTCCGACTGCCGTCGTATCCGACAAGGAGATATAACTCTGCTCTTGGCCGCTGATCCTTTGCTTATGCTAATCTCTTCAAGCAAAGTTAAGATAAAGATCTGCTTTCACATTGTTTTAATATGATGTTTGATGTTATAAACACGTGTTGTGTGCCCTGGCTATTTAATTTACCTCTTGATCAAGCTGTGTTCCTCGGTCGAGGCTTTTGGTCCATCTGAGGGTACAAACTAATCTTCATATATCCTTGAGGTACGACGACAAGAAGAATCTCCCAGATTGATTTCATTGTTTGCACAGTTATGTTTTAATGACATGCAATTAATATCTGAACTTTTACAGCAAGGGAACATGGACAAGATAAGAACAATGTTCATGCGTCGTTGATCCGGGAGACTGAATTAATGAACAAAGTTAGAGTATATGGTCAACTGGATCAACAAAGTTTCGTCATCATTGTTTATTTCACACGTTAGCTTACTTAGCTTCATGGGTCGACGGTTGTTTTGTAAAGCCAACTGGTGCAGCAAGCTCTCTCTTATGAAACGATAAAATATATATGACATTACGAAGCTTTTTCCAATATATAAGCGAGACAAGTAGTGGTACTTGCATTGCTTTTTCAAAGGTGGATTATAAGTAGTGGTGTAATTTGACTGATGTTTCTAATAGTTAAAAATATTGCACAAGTTGAATAAGGTTACTCCGATATGGCGAGTGATACATTGAATGGGTGAAAACAAGAGATAGGTGTGACGAAAAGTTTTAGATTTAATTCTTTCCAAATATAGTTTCAATAAAAAAAAAGTGTGACGAGATAGACTTTGAGAGACCAAGAGGAGTGAAAATTAAAATGTACTCCCTCCGTTCATAAAAGAATGTCTCAACTTTGCCTAAATATGTATTTATGTACACACTAAAGTATGTCTAAATACATGCAAGTTTAGACAAAGTTGTGACATCCTTTTGTAAACGGAGTGAGTACAAATTACTAGGACATATTCTGCAGACCTCAATGAGCCCGCCTTCATGTATCACAAGCCAAATCCTCACAGTCTTTGACAATTTTTTCAATCAAATCATTTATATTTCTTCAAGAGTTACTTTTGGAGAAAATGTTTTTTATTGGTAACATATCAAAATAAATATCACGGAAAAAATTGGCGAGTAAAAACATAAGGCCAACAATACAAAAATACGGGAATCTAAAATAATTCTAGCCGCGCAAATGCGCGGGTCGCCCAGCTAGTTTTCTTCTTACATATGACCTCACCTCAGAGCGGAAACAGAAGAACAAAGAGAACCCGTACCGGAGCAGAGCAGAGAGCGGCGGCGGCGATGGCGGGCGGCGACAGGGACAGGGATGTCGATGAGGCGACGCGCAGTCAGATGATGCAGAACCTCTTCGGCGACCAGTCGGAGGACGAGGAGGAGGATCCCGTCGAGGTCGTCGACGAGGATGACCAGGAGCCGCCACAGCAGCAGCAGCGCCACCACCACGACCTGGACCAAGAGGAGGACGAGGAGGAAGAGGACGACGGACGCAGCCACGGCCCTGCCCACGACCCCTATCACTCGGTAAGACACATCCCAGTCTCCCCCTCTCGCCCCTGATTGATCTCCCCTGCTCTACTCCCCATCTGGGCTAGGGCTTAGTTTTTTCTCGGGGGAGTCGTCGGTTGGAGGACTCGTGACTGGGGCTGTAATTGTTTGAGAAATTGAGCAGATTTCTGTTTCATTGATCTCCGGAAATCTAACTGAAACATTATGTACTCGTAATTCTAGGAGGTGCGTGTGTATGTGTGCCAATCTGCCAATTACTGAGTGGCAGAATCTGTGCATATATTGGGATTTCTAGCAACTGATCTGGAAAAACTATCTGATGCCTTAATTATTGCTAAAGAGTTAAATATAGGTTTCTTTAGGTTTCCTTATATGCCCCAATTCTTCATCGACATAAGTAAAGCTATCTGATGTTGCATTTGGTTACTGCTGTGTTTACCCAGGAAGAAGGGGAAGGCGAGGCGGAGCATGGAGGGGAAGGCGAAGCAGAAGGAGAAGGTGAGAGTGAGGGGCAAATTGGGATGGAAGAGGAGAGTGAAGCAGAGGCCCATCCCGCTGATCTTGATCAAGGAGAAAGTGACGTGGAAAAGGTTCAGAGCTCGTCAGAAAGAGAACTGAGCGACGGGGTGATGCAAACTGATGCAAGAGGCATGGAAAGTGAAGATGATGGCTACGGGCAGCAGACTGTTGCTAGCAGAAGAAGGGGACCTGTTGCCTCCGAATCGGAGGGGTCCGAAGATAATTACTATGCAGCCCAAGCTCCTGAAGATGAGGAAGCTCCTCAAAGGAAACCAAGGCAAGGAAAACTGCTTTCAAGACCTGACGTTATTAAGTTATCGGTTTGATGGCTAACTATTTGTTTATAGATCTTCCCGAATAGTGTAGTGACTCATAAGAATCACAATCTCATTACGCAGCTCGCCATTGGAGGAAGGAGTTGTCCGCGATGTTTTTGGTGATAGTGATGAAGATGAACCTGCTCCTTATCGTGCCCCCGATGAAATTGATGAAGATTCACATGTAAGATCCAAATTTCCATTTCTTTGTTTTCCAAACATTCTAGGTAAACTGTGGGGATATCAGAACTCCAGAAGAGATCTTAAATTTACCACTAGTGGCAAGACTTTCTGCAGTTAGTTATGACTTTCAGCAGTTGAGTACTGGGTAATAGTGATAATGCGGTTCCAGTTAGTTTAATTGAAGTTTTATCGATACAAAACAGTGTGCAGTTTTCGGATCTCTTATTATTTTATCCCACTTTACTTGTGGATTTGTCATTTCGTGCTTCCCTGCATAAATTCTAGCTTTATTAAGTGATCATGTGAACACCTTATTTTTCCTGCGTTTCTTGCGTTTGTTCAGGTTCTGCATGAATATTGACTTGTGCGTCCAACCAGATTTGATGATTTTTCACATGAATTACCAATTATATTGTTATTTTAGAGCTTTCTCATATGCCCTATGCACGTCATAAGTTTACACCATTCTTCTTTTATAGAGATCTCCTATGGAGGATGAAGAGCAATATGAGAAAGACTTGCAGCCAGACGATGTCGTGGGTGATGATGATATTATGCGGTATGAATCAGATGACAACCGTGAACTGAAAACAAAAGAGAAACCAGTTGGACCACCATTGAACTTGATGGTTCCACTTCAGCAGCCACCAGCTCGACCCGACAAAGTGAGCTGACTACAGATTTAAACACCACATCTTTCGGTCTTTGACCATGCATCCATTACCCATTGTTGTCTTTTTTGATGATATATTGAATGTCTTTTATCATTTGATTGCCAACACTCCTTGAAATCTTTATATAGTAGTCCCTTGGAGCATGAAGTCTAAAACCAGTATTACCTTATCTGTATGCCTGTTCTCCTAAGCCCGCTTGCATATTTGCTTTATCATGTCCTTGCTGTTGCCTGCCTTTTTGTGTTCTGCATGGCATACATGCAGAACGTTGCTTATTATGACTTTATTGTGACTACTTAATAATCTAATGGATGATGTTCTATTTTATGCCTGGTACGCACTTGGCTGGTATAATAAAATGTCACAAAGGGAAGAACTCATGCTGTGATGAACAACATTCCTATACTTGATAAAAGCATTTTGGTCTAACTGAATTTTTCGTCATGACATGCTCATATTAGATATAAAACCATGTCATCCTATCTAGTCTTCAATAGGAATGTTATGGTCCATGCCGAATAGCTTTGCACTCCTGCAGATATGCAAACAGGGTTTTGTTACCTAATGATTTATTATCTTGTAGATGAATGTGATCAAGGTGTCAAATATTATGGGGATTGATCCAAGGCCTTTTGATCCCAAAACGTATGTGGAAGAAGATGTTTATGTCACAGATGAATCTGGGACCAAGAAAAAAATACGACTGGAGGACAATATTGTGCGGTGGAGAACTTTTAAGAATGCTGATGGCAGTACATCTGTAAGTAGTTGGTATTCATGTAGCTTTAGTATTATGATAGCTTTTGGTTGTTCTGAGTTATGCACTTTTGTTACATCACCATCTTCCGAATTCTCTCGCTAGCCTAATTATGATACGAGGATTGCATTGGATCTTGTATGCGCTTGTTGTGTTGGAAGCACAATCTGAAGCCTCACCTTTGAGCTTTGTGTTTGTTATGCCTAACATAAGTACCCTGCCTAAACTTCTCTTTTTTATTGTAAGTAGCCTATGAAGGCTATTACTGATTGTTGCTGCTCCTATGCAGTATTTTTTTCCTAGATGTTTTGCTGCTGTATCACTGGGTTGGTCTTGCCCCACCAATTATTGAAGCTTTGCATTGATTTCTTGCAGGTTGAAAGTAATGCACGCTTTGTTAAATGGAAAGATGGAACCATGCAGCTACTGATTGGCAATGAAGTTCTTGATATATCTCTACATGAAGCAAATCACGATCAGTCCCATCTGTTTCTGAAGAGTGGGAAAGTAAGCTATTTCTTTTCTGCATTTCAACAGCATTACCTACGGACTCTTTGTTCATTTATACTTTAAGTTCATCCACGATATTTTTCCACTGACCTGATTAATTTGAACTGTAACGCAGGGAGTTTTACAATCACAAGGAAGACTTCTACAGAAAATGAGATTTATGCCATCTTCCTTGTCTTCAAAGTCGCATCGTTTATTAACCGCTCTTGTTGATTCTCAGAATAAGAAAACAGTTAAGATGCAAAAATGGTTTGATGCTAAGGATCCTGAGAGAGTGAAGCAAGAAAAAGAAAAGGTAACAAAAACTCAATATTTAGTCCACTGGTCGTATATGCTCATTGACTTGTGTTTGTCCAACTTAGCTGCTTAAGCTAAGGCTTCAGATACTATAAGTCGTCTTACAGGTCCTCTTCCATGTATCTCTTGTGGGAATAGCCATAGAGCTTAACATGCTCTCCACATTTTTTTCTAAGATACCGCAAGTACTACTTCCTAGTAGGGTCTGCAGCATCACATGCAGGTGCTGGGAACCTCACGAAGAGCATGTTTTTACCATATTAAGCCTACAAGTAAAGTGTTCCCCATTATCTGAGAGAAAACAAAGAAGGGAGGGGGAGATAACAGCACCCAGTTCAGCCCTTTGTTCAGCTTGTCTTCTCTCCTCTCTCTGGTTGATTTCAGACTGCTTTCCCTTCCTCCTGGATAGAAGACGGGACTTGTGGCATCGATTAGCAGCTTCTGTTCACAACATATTTGGATGAGTCCCACAATTTCTTACTTTCTCCCTATTCTTTTGATCATGAGATCAGGAGGATAAATTCTAAGATAAGAAATTTATAGTTTTCACTCCATAGATAACCATTCCACACACAGAGCTCTTACTTTCCCATTGAAACCATTGCAGCACATGAGGAGCCTTTAAACTTATTGCCTAGTCACCAATTCGTTGGTCCCCATTTATTTTGTCTGAAACTCTGCCACTACATAGTACATACCACCTGGCATAAGTGAATTATTTCTGCAATTCCACTCGTGTTTTTTTGGTCCATCCAGAAACTTTCAGCCTAATAAGTCTAATGGTCTAAATTTTGTTTTAGTCCTGATTTGGTTTCGAATCTGATGATTATGGTGCATAGCATTCATTTCACACAGTGCAGCCAACATTCCAAACATCATATCCAGTGCCATTTATGAAGATGCAACAATAATATGTTTCTATGTCCCTTAGCAACTGAGGCATATTAATCGTGTTTCTTGCTGATCCATTTTCCTTTTTTTCAAAACTGATTCTGTATGCATTTTCTGCGAGATTTTCCCTTTTTCACTGATATAGTAACTATACAGGCTGAGGGCCAAAGTATTCGCGCCCATTCAGTTCTTCAACGCAAACGAGAAAAGGTGAACCGCAAATATACACAACCATCCAGGCAAAGACGGCAGCTTTCTCCAGGGTTTTTGGAAGATGCTTTAGATGAGGTGGGTTCGTCGTTTCTCTCCTTTATGCCAGCTAAGAAGGTTATTATGGTACAATAAGCCATATCGGTATAGAATGTACTAGTTTTAGAATAAATTATTATGTCAACTTGCACTAGTAAATGCCATTTGAACATTCACCAACCTTTTAGATGTAAGTGTATATTTCGTTTATGTTTTAATCGTAGGTATATCTTGTACTTGTTAAAGCTTACTCTAGGTTTGTCTTAAATGATGCATAGGTTAGATCATAACATTGGCAGTTTAGTTCTGTATGAAATTCATTTCATGCTTCGCTAGTTTATTCAATTGTTTTGCGTTACCTTCTTGAATGGAGATTTCCAGTTTCTGGGGTCGATAATTTCTTTTCTCTGTTGTCTGGGAATTGGAGGCACATGCTCAGGGGCTATTTTATAAAGACTAGAGGGTGTCAAATGCTCTGCTGATTTGAACTTTGCCGGATAATTTTTTGGACATAGCAATAGACGAGGCTGTATTTATGAGCTCTGGGGGACTCCTGCTTGTTTTGAGTCATGAATGTTTTATTTGCATGTCTATTACTAGCTATTTCGTGTAGTATCTAAATGTGGCAAGAATCCATTCAACGTATACTCATTTTTGGCAGGATGAGGAGACTGATAACCACTACAGCTCTCAGCGAATGGCATCCCGTGGTCGTTTTGAGGATGACTTGGAGGCTGAAGCGCAAGGGGAAAGACGTATACTTAGCGCAAAGAAGGTGAGTAACCGAGTAAAGACATTTTCACACTTAAAACTAAGCTATTACTGTTAATGCTCATGTGTACTCTGTGCACATCTCCAGTCGAATTTGAGTAGAGGTGTTCCTCGCAAACCATCCTTCCCTCCTTCTCGCCCACCAAGACGTCAGGAATACTCTGAGAGTGAAAGGGAGGAGTCAGAGTACGAAACTGAAGGCGAGGACATTGAGCACTCACCTGCGGGTGGAAGGGAAGATGAGCTCGATGAGGAAGATGAATACGAGGAAGACGTGGAAGAGGAGGCTGCTATGTCAGATGAAGAAATCCAGGTAAGATTTTATTGACTCAAACTCCAATTTTCCTTGCCTCAAATTGCAATTTTGCTCTTACAAGGTAGGCGATGTGGTGAATTGCAGTAATCTCTGAATTTAGCAAGACTCGGGTCTCTCATTTGGCACGCATTGAAAGAATTAAGTGATTGGTAGCAGATAAGTGCAGGATTGCTGGTAACTTTTAACACTAGGAATGTGACCACCATTTTGAACTGAAATTTAGAAGTCGGACTCGGTAGAATTTTATTTTTCTGTGCCGTCGCACTGATCCGAAAGTGAGATGGAAAGCAGAACAAAAAGAAGCAGCATGAGACTTACTACCTTGATGTCTTGTCACTCAGTGTCATGGCAGGAAAGGCATGTTAGAGTTGTATGCTGTAATAATAATAATCAAAACTGTAACTGGCGCTGCTGCTTGTGCAGGAACCAAAGCGGAAGAGAGAGTCGGCTGCGAGCGGGAGCCAAAGGCGCAGGGAGGTGGATTCCGACGAGGATTCCCCACCGAGGAAACAGCAGGTGGTTCATCGCCGGAAGGCCGTTGTTTTCGAGAGTGACGATGACGAGTGAGTGACTGACGAGGAGGAACTTGCAATTTGAGTCCAAGCCGTTTTCGTTGCGAAGAGGCCGGCAAGGCGCGGAGCGATATGAGTATAGCCCGTATACACATCGGTCTCTCTGCTACCTGAAAGTGTTGTTTAAACATCGGATGGGTGCATGTTTAACTATTGTTTATGTAGGAACAACGATGTTGTGTATTTGTATGTTATGGTTAAAAGATAATAATGGGACAAAAAGGCCCGTGTTTAAGTAGTATCAGTGAAAAAATTCCGTATAGAAAAATCGAGGCATCCATGTGTATATTGTAGGGCTCGTTCTGTTGGGTAAACTCTTGTCGAATTTTCTGGGGTGAAGAAATTGTTCCCACAACTTTGACAGGCATAGACAACAGGCTTCGTGGTGGAGTAGATCACAACGGGGAATAGGAAGCAGTAAAAGGAATCCGCGGTGCATCGCGGTAGTGCAGCTGGAAAGTGACGAGCAATAATTTCTTTCTTCCTTTTGTTTCCATTCAACAATATAGACCGACGACCGCCTGGCCACCGGCACGGCGACGACGTCAGCGCGGCGACACCAACGACCGCTGTCTGTCAGCATCCATCTCCACTGACGCGCTCGGCTCCTCCGTGGAGATAGATAGATAGATAGAGTGACGGTAGGGCATGGCGTCATGGACTTTGTCCACCGCGGTGGCTCTCGCTCGGCGCGCGCCAGATGGAGCCCACGCGTTACACCTGGTGGCCCACCTGTCAACGACACACCGTGCTCCTTGGCCTCTTGTTCTCGTGCACGGCACCTACACTTGGTGGGCCCCACGGGACGGCGTCCTTCTGGCCTCTGCGTGGGAAAAAGCAATCGACGTTTTCTTTCTTTATTTCTTCTTGGAACTATGCGAGAGAGAGTTATTACGAACCGATGGACGGACGAGCAGGCCTTTTGTCTTTCTTTTTTCCTCCTCCAAAATTCTTTTCTTTCTCGTTTTCTTCCCAACAACCAACACCGAGAAATGAAGGAGTAGACAAAAAGAAGGAAGTAGTAATGCCTGTCTGGCTGTCGTGTGGGCCTAGGCGAGCCATGTACGGCACTGCAGACATTACAGCCGGTCCAAGTTTTCCTTCCTTGTCCGACCTGGCACGCAGCACGCTTCCTTCCTTCCTTCTCGGCAACGTCCAAATTAACATCGGTTTCCACCACTACCGTAACTTATTACGCATGGCTCCACTCCACCGGACTAGTCTGCATACTTGATCAAGTCCGCTGTTTCTTTCGTTTTCTGCGAATCTTTCATGTCTCTTTTCCCCTCGGCTTTAGGGTACAAGTTGGTAACCATGTTAATGTAAATACTGGTAACAACGGGTGGTCTGAGCCAATTCAACATGTATGGGGTCTCAAAGATTTTTTTTTTTTTGGAAACTTCAGGGGTGGATTTATAACTAGCTCCTTTGATCCTTATATTTATGTTTCAAAATGGCATTTGTGAGTTTAGTTGTGCCAATTTAAGGCCCGCGGAAACAGGATAAAGGGGTTGGGATGATGAGAAATCAGTTTTGCCTCATTGGGAAATGAGTATTTTAAAATATAAAAAATTCAAACATTTTTTTGGATGTATATCTAAACATTCTATGTTCCCACACAAAAGAAATCCCGGTACAAAATGACTTTTTACCATACATCTTTTTTAATCTTTTTCTACACCGTACACAAAAAATATTGTTTTTTCGCGAAACTTTATGTGCGAACATAGAATGCTCGGATGTGCACCCGAAAATGATAAAGGGGTAGAGAGGATGAGCTAAATAGTAAAGTGTGCCTCATACGCTCGACTTCCACACATGATTGCTAACTAAAACGAGAGACTATGTTTTTTTCCAAAGTTGTCGGTCCTTTCACACGAGCCATCACCCAACATATCTGATCATTGTATGCTAGATTTCTAAATAGTTGCTTACTGCAAGCCGGAAAAATGGTTGAGTTACAAGCCCGTTTAAGAAAGTGCCAAACAGGGAGGTGAAAAGTGAGAATGCAGAGACGCCATTAACCACAAACATAGCGAGTAACAAGTGTACCGACGTTTGGGCTACAAAGTTATGGACACATGGGTCAAGAGCGTTGTGTGAGCGAAGATAGCGGCCATTGGAGCCCAAACTTTTGGCCCAGCTAACGGTGTCGCCAAATTTGTGCACCATAGTTGAAGCATGTGTTGGTATCTTCACAATAAGGAATATTGGCGTTTGCGCGAAAAAGGCTACGACTTGAGTAGGCCGAGGACGTCTTACGCTATTGTAAGATGAGCGAGGATGGCGAACATTGAAGCCCACACTTTTAGCCCAATTAACGTTAGCGTCAAGTTTTATGGACCGTAGCGAGAGCATTGCATGGGCATGCACATCGAAAACCCGCGCCTAGGCTTTTTAAAACACTTGAATATACGTACACTTTGGCGCCAAAAATATGCATTCCTAAGTCCATAGAAAATATGTATACCGAACAACAAACAGATCACACGGCGAATAAGGTAAGACATTTCAAAATCGAATACACAATCAAACACTCACCAGACTAATAAATAAACATACCATTATAATACCCACACACACATAAGGTAAAATTGGCAAATAAAATGATCTTCCAAAAGTAAAACCTTGAAACGTACTAGGATGCAAATAGCAATCAACGGGGGGAGATTGAGAAATTATTCAAACAAAAGTTACAAAAGCCATCAGATTCTCGCAGTCTAGCCCCTTACGTTTCCTCTAATCACACTCCAGTGGTCGCTTCGGCCATGATATAACACCAGCCTTCAGCATCGACCCCACCCCACATTTCTCTATTCACACTGACTCGACAGCCTCAGCTCGCCAGGACCTCGTCGACGAATAGTCGGAGATGGCCTCCCATCGCCGGAGCACGCTCTGCTACACGAGCTCCGCCACCCTATTCGTCCTTCACCTTCTCGCCGCCGCCGCCGCCGCTTCCTCCTCAGCACCCCAAGAACAGGATAAGGCGGCGCTCCTCCAGCTCAAGAACGGACTCTCGTCCGGCTCCGGCGACGTTCCCGGCCACTGGTCACCGGAATCAGGCGGTAAACACTGCTCCTGGACGGCTGTGATATGCGACGAGCGGTCCCGGGTCATCGCTCTCTCCCTCCCTTCCCGACCCGGCGGGGGGCTCGCCGGGGAGTTGTCACCGGCGGTGGCTCGCCTCACCGAGCTCAAAGTCCTCTCCTTGCCCTCCCGCGGGCTCCGCGGAGAGATCCCCGGCGAGGTCTGGCGGCTGCAGCACCTGGAGGTTCTCAACCTCTCGGGCAACTCCCTCCGCGGCTCGCTTCCGGACACCTTCCCCGAGGGGCTCCAGAGCTTGGACCTTTCCGGCAACCAGCTCTCCGGAAGAATACCTCCTGGTATAGGGGACTGCGCGGCGCTCAGGCGGCTTCGGATGTCCTCCAATTCGTTGGATGGTTTCATCCCGCCGCAGATTGGAAAGCTTGCCGTGCTGCAGGTCTTGGAGCTGTCCGGGAACAGGCTCGCCGGAGGCGTTCCGCCGGAGCTCCGGCATTGCAGCTCTCTTGTCAAGGTGGACCTCAGCAGAAATTTTCTCCATGGTCAGGTGCCTTCCTCCATTCTCAGGGAGCTCAAGAGCTTGAGGTTTCTGTCATTAGCTGGGAACAATTTCAGTGGTGAGATACCATCCGGTCTGGGTCAGCTGACCACACTCAGGTTACTAAATTTGTCCTCCAATTCTCTATCAGGAGTGGTTCCCGTTGATCTTGTTGGACTAAGAAATCACACTGTTCTGCTGCTTGCCAACAATCTGCTCACTGGGGAGGTATCTTCCCATATGTCATCACTACAAGTGGCTAATGTTTCCTCAGTGGCAGGTAATAGTTCAGTGGTAAATCCACCTCCCCAACCTAGTGAATTATTTACAGTCATCTCTCAGTTCAGAAGCACGCGGGTCCTGACTGAGGCGAACCCACCGCCTGATGGCAGCGGCAGTGGTGGTCACTTGAGAACCATAGAGATTATTGCCATAGCTTCAGCATCAGCTATTATTGTTGTTTTGTTGCTTATGGCCATCCTGTACATTGCACAAGGAGATGGACCTGGAGGCCAGCAAGACGCTCTGGTATTAGAAGGGAGGTGAAGGTTTTTCATGGTCTTGATATTGGAGGTTCCCTAACTTACGAGGCAGTTGTCCGCGCCACTGGAAATTTCAATGCAAGCAACTGCATTGGTAGTGGCGGCTTTGGCGCGACATACAGAGCTGAGATTGCACCTGGGATTTTGGTGGCAATAAAGAGGCTCTCTATTGGGAAGCAGCACGGTGCCAAGCAGTTCCAAGCAGAAGTTGAAACCCTTGGGCGGTGTCATCATCCTAATCTTGTCACTCTCATTGGGTTCCATATCAGTGACCAAGAGACATTCCTGATATATAACTATTTGCCAGGCGGCAACTTGGAAAGGTTCATACAAGAGAGAACTAAGAGGCAAATTGGTTGGAGAATACTTCACAAAATTGCTCTGGATATTGCTCGGGCTCTTGCGTTCATGCATGACGAGTGTTCCCCCCGAATTCTGCACCGAGATGTTAAGCCTAGCAATATATTGCTCGACAATGACTTTAATGCATATCTCTCTGATTTTGGATTAGCAAAACTTCTCCGGAACTCAGAAACTCATGCAACCACAAACGTTGCTGGTACTTTTGGTTATGTCGCACCAGAGTATGCAATGACATGCCGCGTGTCTGATAAAGCAGATGTTTATAGCTATGGAGTTGTACTTCTTGAACTGATCTCAGATAAGAAGGCGTTGGATCCATCATTTTCTCCATATGGAAATGGTTTCAACATTGTTAGTTGGGCTAATAAGCTAATCCAAAGAGGTAGAGTTCGTGAGTTCTTCATCGAGGGCTTGTGGGATAAGGCCCCACACGATGATCTGGTTGAAATTATGAACCTGGGGTCATGTGCACAGTGGAGACTCTTTCTTCTAGGCCCACAATGAAGCATGTTGTTCGACGTCTAAGAGAACTCCGCCTGCCTTCTTACTAGGAACAGCAACAAAGGGGGTAAGCAGCATGGACTCTTACGCAAGCTTATTATATCCACTTCTTACCAAAGACATTAAGTTAGTTTACTTTCAATAGAGTTGATATTATTTTCTATGTTGATGTTGGAAAGCTTCAATGTTAATTCTTTTTCTTTTTTCCACAACAGTGTGAGTGTAGCTAGTACTTGGTACACTGTTTCTCATACCATCATATACAATGTTGATTCCTGGGCTAGGATGTAGTGTCTTACGGTTAGTGCTTCAGTGTTAACAAATTGGGCATCTCTCCTTCCCATTTTTGCAGAACTGTGTTCTGTTAGTAAAATCGCACACACATAGCCCGTAAGTACAGGTGTTAATAATCTATATGGTCTTCTTGGTAAGTCATAATTAGCGTCTTGGGAAACTATTTCGTATGGGGGAAATTGTCTAAATACCCTGGAGATGAGTATACAAATAAAGGATGGTGCAAAACATAGTGCTTGCTGCAGAAAATTCCTGCCGTAGTTGTTGCCATCACCATCACTTCTTGACATATATAGATTCAGCTTTGAAATGAAGCACTGGAAGGTGCCATTGAACCATCTCATAAACAAAGCAGATGTTGCTTCTTTGTAATCCGGTAGAGAGAAGAGGTTGGTGGAGAAACCGATGGGTTTGATGGAAGGATAATTTGGTGTGCAGAATAGTTTTTCAAAACGAAGTTTCAGTGGAGGCCTTTTAAAAAAACTATTTGACAGTGCCATCTAGCAAAGCCTCTATTTTGGTGTATTTTTCAAGCTGAGCATCATTTGGGTCGTATACATATTCTTCCCATTATTCAAGGGAAATCTCCCTTTGTTCCTGGACATGCTTACTGTCAAAATCATTTGATGGTTCAACATATGAAGTGCGCTCCTATTTGCAGAATATGGGGAACGAATAATAATACCTGAAATAATTGTTTCTTTCATTCTGCCCCTCCTCCAGAGGTTTATGGTTATGTTTTATTTGAAATTTGTGAAGCTGTCGTGACTCGTTACTGACATGTGCCATTTCTTGTATGCAGGTCACCGGAGCTTGTAGCGAACAGTGGTCTGTAGATTCGAGGACAAGATGTACATATGCCGCCTTTGTGTTCCAGGAGCACCCTTAGTATAGTTAGCAAGATGATAAGCCATGTTCTCATATGATCGGTGCCATTGCAATCGAATAAGCTAGTTTGGTTGTGTCGCAATTGCCCAATTGGAGTCAAGTCTATTTGCCAACCCCTGTTTGAATATGAGAACGTGCTCTACCATTGATTCTACTCCCTCCGATGCATATTAAATGTCGCTGATTTAGTTTGTACAAAATCAGCGACACTTATTATGGATCGGAGGAAGTATTATTTGCTACATACAAATGATTGAATAATAAACAAAAGAGCTCGAGGCATTGAGTTACCAAAAGGAGAATACGAGCTTGAGGCGTCCCAGTTGGTCTAGGGTTTTAGAGGAGAATCAAAAGGAAAGCGGAGAGACACGGTAGTGGAGGAGGGAGATACACCATGGGACGGGGTTGGAGTCGTAGCCAAAGTTCTTCCTGTCCCGCCTTGCTCCTGTGCTTCTGGACTTCAGATGGAAAATCCAGGGAAGGATCGAATACCGAAGGAGTACCTAGCACTAGGTGGGGAATTTTCCAGCTAAAAATCGAGGGCGGGAGGTCGGACGCTCAGAAACCAGGGCGGGGTGCGCAAAGTGTCTGCCAATATCAATTCGCTGGTGGATCCAAACGCTTTGCACTGGTACTCCCTCTGGTGCTATTTACTCGGCATATTAGGTTTGTCGTCAAAACTTTCAAAGTTTGACCAAGTTTATAGGAAAATACGAACATTTATAATACCAAACCGATACAATATGAAAATATATTCTCTGTTGGATCGAATGATATTGATTTGGTATTGCGGATGCTGGTCATTTTCCTATAAACTTGGTTAAATTTTATAAAGTTTGACTTAAGACAAATCTAATATTCGGATGGAGTAATTCTGATTCCCCAATAATGAGACAATATGAGCTCAAATAAGGACATAGGTAATCTATATGGAAGTGGAACTCCATGCAAAATAGCCTTCTTATGCTGTTCACAAACCAAACAACCTATATGCCATCAAATTTCAAATCCTTTGAACCAATCTGCCGCAAATTCATGAGACGACTGTTCTACAAAGTTTCAATTTCATGTCAGCAGCACATTCATCCCATGTTTGTAATGCAATTCGCATCTCCCAAAATGAAAATAGAAAATTGCAAGCAGGCATGTGTTCCGGAGCTGGACAACGAACCAAACGAGACTAAAGTACCCACATCAGAATGCACTACAGACCCACAAGCTCGGTCGATTTCTCTATGTCAGTCCAGTCGAGCTATCTGGAATTGAGACAAAACCCCGGCCGACTTGAGGTTGTGGAGTTGCCAGATGACCATAACAGAACACCAGGAATCATGGTGAACAAACGAAAACAGCTTTGGGATCTCATGGAAGGAAAACAACAGTACCAAAATTCGCACATTCCCACAAAAGAAACAATCCATTTGCTACCAGACTGGAATAGTATAGATACACAGCAGTTTGAAATCTCGACATGCTCAGGCTACTAAGGTAAATAATAAAGATCACAGGTATTCTCCAGCGAAACTGATGCTGAATGATTGCAGCAAACTAGTATTTGATCGGTGCAAGGATTTCCAGCTGAGAACCCAACTTCTCCTCGGCAGCCTTCTCAGCCTTGACGCGCAGCTTGGCCAGTTGCTTCCTCCTGTCATAGGAGACCTTAGCCTTCTCCTTCCGCTTCTCCTCGAGTTCCTGCAAATCATTCACAAGACGTGATAAGCTACGAGTTAAATCTATACAAACATGAAATACACATCTCAAAAGGTATGCTCAAAACAAGCATAAGAAGGGTCCCCGATCAAGAGTACCCAACAGACTCAGCCCCTTAAAAAAAGCATATGTACAGAACATTTAAACAACTATAAGAAAGCAACCCCTGGTTGACTGGTTGTCAAAAGAAGCCTCAGAGATCTTGGTGGTTATGATCGTCAACTGGGAAGTACCCATCAAGAGTAGCAAATATTAATCTCACATCACAGGCTTATCGCTGGAAGCACAAGAGAAGCAAACAAAAGGCAAACCGCGAAATCCCACAGCCAAAGGTTAAAGTTAACAGAATGACTAGTCAAAAGTAGCTGGTTAGAAATCATCTTTGTGAAAATCAATGGACATCAGTCCTAGTTTCTGCATCATCCCAGTCACTCTCATGTTGCACACAGCTCAGTGAGTAAAACAAATATGAGGGAAATCCATTGTTGTAAAGAAAAATAGTAGATCAACTGTCAAAACAATAGCATGAATAGTCAAAAGTAGCTGGTTAGAAATCATCTTTGTGAAAATCAATGGACATCAGTCCTAGTTTCTGCATCATACCAGTAACGCTCATGTTGCAACAGCTCAGTGATAAAAACGAACATGAGGGAAACCCATTAAGTTGTTAAGGAGAATAGGAAATCACATTGGCGATTACTGTCAACATAATAGCATGACTAGTCAAAAGTAGCTGGTTATAAATCATCTTTGTGAAAAATCAATGGACATCAGTCCTAGTTTCTGCATCATCCCAGTCACGCTCATGTTGCACACGTCTCAATGAGTAAAACAAATGAGGGAAATCCTTTAAGTTGTACAGAAAAATAGTAAATCAAAATTAGCATTTACTGTCAAAACAATAGCATGGCTAGTCAAAAGTAGCTGGTTATAGATCATCTTTGTGAAAAATCAATGGACATCAGTCCTAGTTTTTGCATCATCCCAGTCATGCTCATGTTGTACACAGCTCAGTGAGTAAAACAATAGAAAAGGTTTTACTCTTAACTCAAAGGCAATCAAAACTAATTGAATAGTAGGAAAATCAGACAGGAAAACATGGACATGGAGAGAGACATAGCCAATGGCTTCTGCAAAATTAGCAAAAATATAAGCATCCAATTCAGCAACTTCATTCTGTGACCAACAATTATGTAAGTTAGATTTGATTTGAACAGCAGTTAATTTCGACTCAACTTGTATAAACTTTCACACAGTGTAGCGGGCTAATATAACAGTAAAAGTTTGGCTGATATCTACAGAGGAATAATTGGCCATAGCCTCGATCACAGCCACAACTAACATAGTAAATCAGGGCATCGTATGCATGCATCACAGCACCAACATTGTGTTCATAGAGATGACAAGGAGAGCGCTCGAGGCAACATAGCATACCTTGATGGTTTCGTGGTAGTTCCACCCGACCTCCTTAGAGAGCTCACCGAGCAGGCAGTACTTGTGGCCCGCCTGCAGCCTCAGAACCCTAGACAAAAAGAAGTCACACAAAGTTCATCAGTGCAGAGCCAATCAAATCGGCCAGAAGAGCAGAGAGAGAGGGGCGTACTTGAGCGCGTCGGGGATGACCATGCGCTTGGTGCGGTCGTACGGCGGTGGGACGCCCTCGAACGACTTGAGCCTGGCAAGCGCGGCCTCGCCACGGGGGGTCTTGTGCGGGATCATGCCACGGACGGTGCGCCAGAAGATGCGGGACGGGGCGCGGAAGTGGATGGGGCCGTGCGAGGGCTTGGTGTTCATCCGCTTGCGGAGGAAGCGGAGGTACTTCATCTTCTGCCGTACCAGCCCGCCGGAGATGCACATCTCCTCGCACCGGACCACCACCACGCGCTGCCCGTTCAGGAGCTCCTTGGCAACGATCGACGCGAGGCGGCCCATCATGTGATGGCGCGCGTCCACCACCACGCGACGCGCCGACAGACCGGAGCCGGACACCATCGTCGCCTTTCCCTGTTGACTTCTCCCTGCCTCCGGCTCCGGTGGGGTGGTGGTCGTGGGTGGGTGGCGGCGGCAGAGGAGGGAGAGGGGAGGCGTTAGGGTTTATGAATTTATAGGCGACGAGGAGGTGGTAGATTGGGCCGTGCAGATGTTAGCGGGCTCGACGTACAATGGGCCTTAAGATGCTTAGGATACCTAATTAGAAAAGGCTCCCGGCCCTAAGAAAAAAAGCCTCAGGTAGTCAGGTTTTTTCCCTCCGGAAATGCAGCACGCTCTTTGGGCGGTAAACCTCAGTTTCCTTCTTGAGGATAGAAATGGATAGGGCATTGTGTGGGGCTGTGGGCACTGGGCACCACAATCTCATACCCATTGGTCATAAAACTCTATCCATACCAACATACCATGCTCATTGGCACAATAAATTGACATGATTGTTACACTCGCACAAGAAGTTCATACAATCACATACATTACATAATGAAATAACGTGAATAAAGAAAAAATACTGCCTCCGTTCTAAATTAGATGACTTTCGTTTGTGCACACGTGGATGTACTTATACATGTAACATGTCTAGGTACATTCACACTTGGACAAATGGAAGTCATCTAATTTGGAACGGAGGGAGTAGTTCACCTAGGGTTTCTAGGATTTGGGGATCAGAAACAGCATGGGTTCTAGGGTACGGGTCTCCATATGTGTGGCTTGTTGTCTCGGGACATTGGAGTTGGACGTGGTCCCATCGTGAAAGTGAAATGGGCCCCATGATACAAGACAAGATAAGACAATACACGGAACACAGAAGAAACACGGCGTAGTCGGAACAAGACTAGGGTTGAGGGACGCCCCGGGAATCGCCTTTGGGCATATATAAGACAATACACAGAACGGAGGAAGCTCGATGCCCGCCTCTGGGCCTTCGGCGTAGCAAAGCTCGTGTCGGAGAAATCTTGAAAAACCCCAAACGATTGTATAAGCAACGCCCGGGAAGTCGTCGACGTAGACCCGAAGATGCTGGCGACCATGATCTCGAGAGATCTCCGCCCCGGAGAAGATAGTACCGAGAAGAGCCAGGAGATAATCTTAGCTTCGGCCAAACGGAGAGGGGGACATCAAACATGCAACTTCCTTGACAAAGCCGTACATGGCTGAGCTTCATCAGGCGGAGGCGGAACTTACATCATCCTCTCAACCGAAAGCGGCCGCCGTAGACAATGTTTTTCCCTATCCCAAATCAGGAAATCCATGCGATTATTTAAATTCAGAATAAGCACATCCAAAGCACAACTACATTCGAGAGAGAAATGCTGTCTGATTTTATAAGTTAAAACTGAGAATAATAAGGAGGGTATCTGAAACATGCACTCCTACTTCAGGTTACTGCACTGTTCACTCAATCTTCACACAACCAGCCTATATATACCACCTTCCTCGCTTCAAACAAAACAAATCTTCAGATACAATTCGCTGCCATGACAATGTGCGGCTGTGCCGGCGCAAAGTCATGCGAAGAGGCGCCTCCTCCCGCGTCTGCCGGCCTTCGCCTGCGGGCCATCAGTGGACTCGCCGCGCACCACTTCATCAACAAGCTCCTTGAATATCGACCTCTCGATCTCCAGCACCATCCCGGGGAGCTGCTGCCGGCCAAAGCTCGTCGTCCACCCCTCCAGCCTGTGCAGGATGTCCGTGTCAGGTATCACGGTGCTGCTGTCTTCCTGGCGCATCCGTGATCTCTCCGTCTTCAGGTGCTCGATCTCTGAACAAATGACCTTTACCAGCTGCTGACCGCTGGACACCTCCCTCACTCCGGTGAGCGAGGTGGTCGAATAGGCAGAGGTTTCCTTCTCAAACTTCTGAAGGAGGAGATTGTTCACGGCATCGAACATTAGCTTCCGATGAGCTCTCTTGGGATCGTCCGACCTTCTGCTATGATGGGCACTATCAGGTTTGGAGATCCATCCTGACTTTCGTTGCTCCAGCACAAGGAACAGGTCGGGGTTGATGGGGTAGCCAGAAGCGTGAAGCAGAAGCTGTGACAGGCCTGAACCTAGGTCTTTCATCAGAAGTCCTGAGGCCAACAGGATCTCGGACACGTAACGGTGGTCCGGAATCTGCGCCTCGCACAAGAAAGCAATGTGATCGACAGGAGGGGCCTCATCATCATCCTTGTGTACAGTCAACTGCTGGAGCTTCTGAAGAAGGCTCGCTACATTCGCGAACTTACTGTTTCCGGGCTGAGCAGCGAGCTTCGTTGGCTTTGGACTGGAAGGCTTCTGGGACTCAGCTGACTGATTCCACTCATCATCTGCAACCAAGGAAGAAGAAATCAGTCACACGGAAAAATCACATCAATGTCACATACTATTTTCATTTTATTTTACTTTTCTGCCAGAGTGAACATGCAGACTGCACAACAACCAAATGTATTTGCGGTTCATTGATGATTTTGCAATGATTGTGACAGCACTAATATTTTGTAATGGTATCCACCAGTCTATATATGCCATGACGCTATTAATCTGTAGCCAGTGTGGTCAAAAGAGGCCACTATGTAAGTCTACCTGTGGACTACGGTACTGCCTGTGCTGTGCAAAATAACTACCACGAGGAGATTCATGATCACTCGACCAGGGAAATTGAAACAAAGGATCTGAAGTAAACTGAACAAAGAAGTAAAGTTACTCCCAACAGGCTCTAGCTTCTAGGGTGTTGCGTTGTGCTCACGGGGTGTAGCCCCTCTTTGGGCTTGTACATAAGCCTCTCTTCTATCTATCGGTCCATCGAGACATAAAGATTGTGTTTTCTCGAAGAAAAAATATCTTTTTGAGTTTCCATTTTTCTAGAAGAACACAGTTTCCAGTTAATATGATCAAGAAACAATGTTAGCAAAGCTGGCGGAATAGATGATCTTACCAACATTAGGTGAATTTGAGGTCTTGCTGGTGCAGAAAGAGTTCTCCTGGTCAAAACAAGAGTCCAAGACAGAAACTGGACTTGGCCGCTCAGGCATAGTTGCTGCAGTATCTGAAGATGACAGGTCCTTGTTTGCATCATAAGAGGTTTTCTGAAAAACAGATGAATACCATAATGATTAGATAAGTTGCATGGCACCCTTGTAAGATTTTAAGTCTTCAGTATTAGATTCTCAAAAAAAAAGTCTTCAGTATTAAGTATTAACCCCACCTAATGTCTTGACTGTGTAGTTCATTTCTACATTGTTGTGGTTTTATGAAGGTGAATTGGGAATTATAATATTATTTTCACATTAATATAGCTTTGCAATATACACATTTTCCTCTCTGAGAATTGAAGGACTATTTGGAAGAACGAATTGCTCACCACTTTTTGGGGATTCCTTCCTGGTGGAGTTTGATTGCCTCGCTGGAAGCTCGAAACATTAAGTTCTGCAGATCTGTCAGCACTTGTTACTTCTATGTCCAGCTCTGATACAACACTCATACTGACATCCGACCTTGTAGACATATCATCGCCTAGCTGGTTCAGGCTCCTTGTCCTGCTCTTTGCACCATTTTGATGGCCATCTTCACCTTGAGCAAGTTTTCTTCTAACTTTGCTTCTGGGTGATACTGTATCCAAGTGACTCCTATCTGCATATTGCCTTTGATTCTTGTTAGACTCCATAGAAGGAATAGGGGGTCTAGCCCTCCGCTCCACTTCAAGTTTTTTCTGTGGTAATCTGGCGCTAGTGGAGTTTTTATGCTTCAAAAAGCTTCCATTATTGTATCTTGGAAACTGCTGTTTCCTGGATGAGCTCTCAGTCATCAACTGTGAACTAGACTTCTGTCTCCTGGTCATCACTTCGTTCCTTCCATTTGCTCTCCCGTCAGGAGAAACAAGAGGTTCAGAAGCAGGCACCCTTGGACTAGATTTTAGATGTCGCTCAATGGCTGCCCTATTGGTCTGTGAGACTTTCTTTTTATCAATGCTATTGACTGTGCGCAGCTGCGGTAAATCTAAGCCCCCCAGGGAATAACAGAAGAATCTTCACCGCCCAAGTCTGCAGATTTTACAGGCTTCATGATCACAATAGGTGATTTAAAGAATCTTTCTGCAATGCTCTCTTCTTCCATTGATGGCGACGGCCCCCCTTCAGACATCTGATTGAGCTTTGTGTTACTATTTAGTCTCGGGTTAGGATCAGTCACCTCTTGGCTATTGTAGTTTTCATCATATAACTCCAGCATAGATGCTTCCTCGCGTTTCTTATTCTGCAACAGTCCTTTTGCTTGCATCGAGTCTAGGATCTGCTTAAGTGCCCTCAAGTCCCTGTTTGATTGCTGAAAATCGAGGTCGTTGAGCCGTTTCTCTATCTCACTGTAAACTGATGCAGCAGGTTGCTCTTTTCCATGAGCTCCCTTCGACCCCTTTGGCAACTTTCTAGGTAGCACAATCCTTTCTTGTTGTTTCCATGGCGCAGTTTCAGCTGGGAACTTAGAGTTAGGAACATTCCTGATTGTTGCATCCAGATTCCTTTGATGCTGACGAGCAGGCTCATTATGCGAGGAGAGGCTCAAAGGGATCAATATAGGTTCTTGCTTCCTCTCTTGAACTGATTTGGATGCCTGTGATGTCATCGCCTTGCTAGCATTAGGCTCAGGCAACTCATCCAATCCCATGAGTTTTGCAACAACACTTGGGAGACGCTTGCAGGCTGGTTGTTCTTGCTGGATCTCTGAATTGAATTCTTTATCAGAACTGATGCTCATTTCTTCAGCATTCATGCTTTGCTTCGGCCGCAAGTCCATTTCACAGGTCCTAAGAGGACCTTCCTTGATGTCCAGTGACAATCTTGGCCTCTCTCTAAGTTTTGATGCTGATTCCCTCCCATCATACGACAACCGAGGAGCATCATAAGACAGCCTTTGTTGCTGGCCTGATTCAGATGGATTCCAAGAAGATTCCTTGAGCTTGGCTAACACTCTGAGTGACTCATTGATGTCCATAGTTCCCTTGCTCTTTCCTTGGATACAACTGCTAGGGGGCTCATCAAAGCGTGTAGCTGGATCTCCACAGTTGTATCTGTGATCATTCACAGCTTCCTTGGTGGAAGTTCTGACTGACAAATCATGAGTATCTCTATAGATCGAATCCTTTACGAGATTTCTTATACCAAGAGTCCGATGGCTGGATTGAGCTGAGAGCATGTCGGAGGGCTCGGTGAGGGTACCATCTGGATAGTAATCCGGCCCATAGTCACTGTCAGGAGAGCTCTTGAGCCTCGGTGAGGACTTGAATGGTTTCTCCGGAAATAGCATTCGATCGGTGGATGATAAGTCCTGTTGTGTTGACCTGTTGCCATCAAGGGAGGAGAATGATGAACAGGATGACGATGAGTAAGAGGTCTGTGATAACTCCGCCGTGGATGGTGCTCTTTGATTCTCGATCCAGCTTTTACTCAAGTTCTTGTCCTGGATGCAGATTGAAGGAAGTCAGTCAAATTGTGAAAGCCAATACATGCATGTCTAGTGAAGTATACATATAACTGAGACTTACGAGAACAATCTGGGGTCCGTATCTTGTGCGCTCTTCTCCTACGCTCGGGCTGCTTGACAGTGCATTGCCTGTTTCAATAAGTGAAATATTTCTCAGCGGTGAGCCAGCCTAGAGAAATACTATATTGATTCGATTCCTCAAAAAGAAAAAAAGGAAATATACTGATTCTAACAGCAAAAATGCATGGAGCAAGCAACAGAAAAAGCTAAATCAATCTTGTTGCATTATAAAAAGAAGAGAAAGAAAACAGAGCGTCAGTGTTCAAATCTAAACATTTTCTTGTAGAAAGTCACGAAAGAAGAGAAACAAAATGTCAGTGTCACTGTTGTCCAAATATTATCTTTTTCTCTAGAAAGAAACGTCTTTAAATCTAATGAGTCATTTTCAGCGTTGTACTAATCATTTACAGATAGATTTATTATCCACAGTACGGTTCTAATGTGTCTACATGACAGAGTGACTTATTTTGTCGGCCGTCCAGGACCAATTTCCGGCTAATCAGCTCTGGTGCTCAATTGAAGATTTCAGGAGTAAACTTCCGTCTGCTTCCACTAGATTAGAATAAGTTAAAGTCCCGCAACTCGCTGGCTTGCCCCTGAAATTAGGGAGAAAGGCTAGATCCAACCACCCGCCACCAGCACCTAGCGATTCAATGCAGGATGAAAGAACGCCGAAAAAGCAGAGAATGCATCTGCAATTTTTATGCTAGTAAATAAATCTCCGACCTATCTTCCAAAAGTAGAGCTATGAATGACATGCAAACATAGTGCGTCGAGTAAGCTAATTGCAGGGGAATGCAAACACATAGTCGAGCAAATTTCGATGTGCCGGGTGGAATTGACCAGAAAGAGAGGGAAAAAATCCATCTCCGGGAAGGAGAAGAAAGAAGATACCTGGGGGGAGAAGCCTCTTGTGGGAGTGGTGGGCGGGGATGGGGTAGCGGCGGTCGAACGCCTGCAGGATCCCGGTGACGCAGCCGATCTGCCGGTGCAGGTCCGGCCGCCTCTCGTCTCCCAACGCCTGCAGGTACTTGGCCGGCATCGCCTCCTCCTTCCACTAAGCACCTCGAGAGGTGGAATCCCGAGAATGCAGAGAAGAGGGGCGGCGAACCAGCAAGTGCTCCTCGCTACCAGCTCAAGAACAACATCATCTCAGCTCATGGTCGCCTTTTCTTTTAGGGAAGCAGCCCAGCGGAGGAGGAGATCTTGTGACTCTGAGCCAGGTAGCACGAGGGGCATGGCCACCCTCGCCCTCTGCAGCTACAGATACCCACTACCCTGTCCGATGGAGGTGATGCAAGAAAGTGCTATGGAAAGCAGGCGCACCAAGAATGGTGGTCTTCCTCTTTGAAGCTGCCCCTCTATTGACTGTGGAGCTGCTAGTAGAAGAAGAAGGAAGGAAGACTCGTGAGGATGAGGAGGGGCTTGATGAGAGAAGAAGCTCGAGAAGAAGGCATGCCAGTGTATCTTTAATCCATTTTACGGGAATGTGAGTACATTTAGTGTCCTGCTAAATGCAGGTAACGAGGACCGACAATGTATATGTACTTTGGGTACTGGCACTCCACGCAGAGCAGTGTGTATCTAACCAACTACCTAACTAACTATTAGGAGATGTGGGTGGTGGGCGTAGGGGGGATTGTCTTCTTCTCTTCTCGGCACCCCATGTGCTGCCCCCAAGCTCCTCCTGGCCCTACCCACCATGACTCATGGTTGTCTCGATTTTTTTTTTAAATAATATTTTTTTTAAACTTTATTCGGAATCTAGCACGTGTTTTGGAGGAATTCGAAAAGTAGCGCGGCGTCGTCACTGTGCGTGCCGAAACAACTCGTTTCGGCACTGCCCGTACTGAAAGAAGAGTTTCGGCACTGCCCGTGCCGAAAGAAGGATGTTTCGGCACTGCCAACGCCGAAACCCTGGTAGACGGCGTGCGCATCGCTGCTTCGCGTAACTGCGGCGCCGACGGGATGTTTCGGCACGGCTCGAGCCGAAACATGGCTTTCCCTCTATTTTCCGCGCCGTCGTCGCTCCCGCCTTCTATGTTCGGACTCTTACAAATTAAAACATAGTTCGGACACGCTCAAATTAAAACATAGGGATACACACATAGAAATTGAAATGTAGTGCTAGCCACGTTGCCCACGTCCTCGGTTTCCTCGGTTTCCTCGACCACGCACAGGATCGGGAGTAGGTCCTAAGCCGTATTTGGGACAATACTTCTCTCTATGCCCAAAAAGATTGCACAACAAGCACTGTCTAGTACATCCACCAGCTTCAGACTCGTCCATATCATTCCGGATGCGACGCGAGTTCCGTCTTCCTCTGTTAGTTCTCATAAGAGCAGGATCCGGAATATATTCTCGTTTCATTTCATCCACCTTGTTGAAGTTGCCAACTACTCTAAATCCTGTCATCTCCCCGGTCCAAGTTTCAACCACTGCCTCCTTCATGTAATACGGAGAGACAAAACTGATTGGATTCATCCCCAACTGGCCAGAAACAGCAAGGACATGAGAACATGGGAGGTGAAGCAGTCTCGGTTTGTTGCACGTGCACTCGCACGTTGGGGGTGCAGTAGCACTAATTATGACCTCATGGGTTTTCAGCTCATTACCCGCACCAAATCTTGAGGTTGGTAAGCGTACCTCGTACCTCGCTTCTTCATTACCAATACGAATGACCGTGTGCATCCGTGCCTTCTTTATCTTCTTGTCCATGTACTGTCTTATCTTGCGGCAGTAAGGTGTGTTGGGGTAATACTCAATATGCTCGACGGCTTCACGACGTCTATCTCTGAAATACGTCAATGTCGGGTGCAAAATACCCTCCACCAGTGCTGTCAGCGGCAAACCCCTATTCCCTCTGAGTACAAAATTGTACACCTCAGCTAGTCGAGCGAGAGAAAGAAGAAGATGGGCGTCGAAGGATGCCTGCCTGCTTTCGGCACGGGCTGTGCCGAAAGGCTCGGTTTCGGCGCGGGCAGCGCCAAAAGCGCAAGTTTCGGCACGAGCCACGCTAAAAGAGGTGGGCCACGCCTGCCGCTGCGCAGGCCGACATGCAGCTCGCCTGTTTCGGTGCCGACCGTGCCGAAACCAGTTGTTTCGGCACGGGCCGTGACGACACCGCTCTAGATTCCGAATTTCTCCAAAACGCGTGCTAGATTCCGAATAAACTGTAAAAATATATTATTTAAAAAAATGTTGTTTCTGGTTGTCTCTCTCTTCGTGCATGTGTTAGAGAGAGAGTCAACATCAGTTTGTCATTTTGCAGGAGTAACACCAAAAGTGGAGAATGTGAAAGAGTTTGCTGGGTTAAGTAAAAACTTCTCCCTCTCCAAACCAAGCTGGTTGGTGACTGGTGAGTGGTGAGGAAGAAGATGATGCTAATCTGACAGTGTGTTCTTGATACTACCATTAGCTGTGCATTGTTGTAATTACCAATTAGGGCTGCAAATGATCTGCATGTACGTGTAACTGCACTGTAGCATCCTTTTGGTCAAGGATGCATTAAATGGGAGTGCAGGGCCAACGAACAACAGTGCATTCATGGTGTGGATCCGTGAGGTGGAGCAGAAAAAACTGCAGCAATTTCTTGCGTTGAAGCATGCACACTGGTGCATGCCATGCTGTGCAGGCTGCAGAGGCAGTGCCACGCCATTTCTTATCTTCTTTTAATCGGCACCTCTCTTTTTTTCTTCCACTGATCCTTTGATTCAATATCATCATCATCGGATTTTTTTTTCATTGTAAGATATAAACTGTTAGAGAAAGTACCCCCATGTGATGGTAGAAGAAATGTACTGTTTGCGTTTTCAGTTATGCAAAACTGTGGACCCTAGCAGCATTTGGTCCACATTCGTGTCGAGACATGAGAGTTGACCTAACAGAAGAAGCTCATAAGCATGGAAATCCAGAGCAGTATGTATAAACAGCAAATCTGTTCTTGAGCGAAAGCAGATGTGTCCGTCAGTAAGACTAGCTACCTACCTGTATGTGGATCTTGTAACTAACTGCTATTCCTGGTGCCGTTTACGGTTACGATATTTATTAGGTTTAAAAGGTGGCAATTAAGCTTCCGGACCACTGTTTAATTCTGCTGTTAGGTGAAGGGTGAAAGGAACATAAGACGAACATACACAGTGTATCCAATTATCGGAAAGAGGCAGACTAACTTTTCCAAAACTGTTCTGTCCAATAATACTAATAATTACTGTAGTTGCCAGTGATACTAGCATTGCTCAGTCTAACACTACAAACTTCCAAATATTTAAATCATTGATCAGAATTGAGGAGTGAAGGGTATACCGCATCCATCTTCATCATACCATATATCAAAGCCCACCCGTTTAGGGCCTCCCAGAACCCCTCCACGTCACCTGCTTTTCTGGGCCGTCCGATCGAAGGAACGGACGGTCCAGATTGAGCCACGTCCCCTGGCGGTACTGTTCATGAACAGTAACGCACTTCTACAGTGCCATCTACTGTCATGAACAGTATTCGCACTATTTTTTTTTTTGATGCACGTCGACGAGTAGATTCCATCTCCGTGATCGGTTTCGAGATTGGTCGACTCTACCTTCTTAATTTTGGATCCAAAATCGTAAAAACATTTGCCGAAATTTGACAAATTCGTCGCACTCGGTCATCTGTTTGTCCCACGAGTAGATGTATATCATCCTTCCAAACAACTTCACTGTTTTAACTTTTTTATTTTGATAAAACGGACCCAGGAATAAAATATTTTTGCATAAGAATCCCCGCGTACCTAAAACATTTTTGCAGCAAAATTTGTCGTCATAATATTTGACAAATTCAGCAACTATCTACCTAGCTCTTCACGCCACTGCAGTAGTGCGCCTGCAAACCACTGCTTACTTCAATACGACTTCAGCGTTGGACCCAACTGTCAGAGACTCCCTCTTTTGGCAGGCATTTCCAGAAAAGAAAAAAAAAATCGCCCTCCCAAAAAATTTGAACTCCATAAAACGAAAAATGTTCTAAATTCAGTAACTTCAAATCTACACACCGAGGAAAAAAAAAATCAAAACAATGACGAAAAAAATGCAACCTATTTTTCTAACGCTAACGAATTTGAAATTTTAATATGAACAAATTTCGATTTCGAACAACTTTCAAAACTGACCATTTTGTAAATAGAAAATAATTCAGACCTCAACAGCTTCCTAATATGAATAATTTTTGGAAACTTAACATTTTTTTTAACGCAAACTTTTACTCAATTCCAAAAAAAATTCAGACCTCAAATTTTTTTTTAAACGCGTAGATCGTCAAAAATAAATTAATGCTCAATTTGGTTATTATTTCTTCATAACCATAATATAACTTATCTGATTAGAGTGCAACCAAACTTAAGGACTCCAAGTACGCTAACATATTTATAACTAAAATAACTTAAAACTCCCTAATAATGAAGCTAAATTAAAAAATGTCTGAGCAAATAAATATTTAGACAACAATTACATGTAAACGGTAATATACCTTAGAACTCTCTAATAATGAAATTACACCTAACAATTGCCTGATCAAATACATATTTGTACAAAATACAAATTCATTTTCTCTAAATATGTTTTGAATTTTAATTGAATTCAAAAAAAAGCTCAAATAATGTAACATCTCCTACCATTGAATCAAATATAATATTTAATACAAAACTCAAACATATTATACCAATTTGAAAAAGTTCCAATTTATAAATACAATAACTGAACTCACTCCAATTATGCAACTCAAACTAATAAATATTCAACTTCAAATAAACTCACCTCAAATATGCGAATAAATACAAATAAACTGCAAACATATATCAAAAAATATCACAACACAAAAAAAAATGATAACTACTTGCGGCATACGACCAAAATTCAAATATCAATATTCCAAAACTTCAAAAAATTGCTAACTCTTCACATTTAAACAGTTCTCAAATCTCCACAATTTTTAAATATCTACATTTTTCAAATTTGCATTTTACCACACGGGTGCGGCGGTGCCGCCGCACCAAATTTACCTAGTCAATTGCACAAAGGGTCCCTATACCTGCTAACTGATAAAAGTCACAATACGGTTTGCAATCAGAATTACTATTGTGCTATATTCATCAATAGTGAAATGTTTCCCAAGTGATGGTGATGCTGGTGGTTAATGTCCTGAACCGAGCGGAAGAACGCACCTTTTTTTCTTTTTCACGTAGCAGCTTCTCCTTGCACCAAACACATGGGCGTCCTGATCGGACACACACGCCATTGACCAACCTGCAGTTGGTTAGTGAACTGTAATCGCTGGAACAGTCAGTACGAGAGATCTGATTATGAAAGGGGCAGAACTTGTTTAGGTAATCACGCAGTGAAAACAATCAGCATGGAATTCTCTCGGTTAGTGGGAAAGATCTGATCTTTGTCTCCATCTTGACCTTTTCGCTTCTTTTCTGGGCCTGAATCATGATGTACTGATGGAATTTTTGACACATGAGACCACTTGCCCAACGAAATGTTAAAAATGACTACTTCCGAGTCGAATTGCCAGAAGTACCGTGACGACATGCTGACCAAGCGACACATGGCAAAGGCCGCCACGGCTGAACGAGACGTGCATGCATGCAGGCATCTGCATCCGGGCGCATGAACCGTCTACGTAGCCCGTTTTGAATTTTTTTTAAAACATCTCAAAAAATTCGAAAAAAATACGTGGATGTAGCTAACTCTATGCACCACGATTGTGCAAAAATTCACTGCAAAAACCTTCATATTTTTGGCTCATCAAAAAAAAAAAATCGACAAATTTTCGTAGCTAACTCTATACACTACAAAACGATGCACTATTCATTGATCAGGACGCTGTTCATTGATGCATGGAGAGGGACATGCCGCCGTGGCCGGTGGCGGGCAGGTGGTCTTTTTTGACAATTTTTTGAGAGATGATCTTTTTTGACAATTCATTTGTCAAAGTGATCTTTTTAGTCAAAAAATCATACTGATGTGGCATCCATTTGATTGATTCCTTGGTAAAGCTAAAAAGAGCCTTACTCCAGCGGTCTTCCTTTAGGGTGTGTTCGGTTGGGGAATGAAGTGGAACGGAATGTAATGGTTCCATTCTATGAGAATGGGTTGGTTCCGTTCCTATGTTCGGTTCGAGCTAAAAAATGGAATGGAACGGTTCCGTCCGGCGTTCGGTTTGACATAGAATCGGGGAGTTTTGATTCAGCTAACCTCTAGAAATATAATTAGCACCTAATTAAACTTCATATAGCACTGGTTTAACATTACATACTAATTTCAACCCTAGTATAATAATTAGCCACCTACCATTTCTAATCCCATTAAAATGGCAGACAAGCACGGCAATTTTCCGCGTCCTTCTCCGTTTTCCGGAGCCGTTGCTTGGCGAGGTCCGCGTCCTTGCGCGCCTGCGCCTCGGCGATCTGCGCCCGCTTGACGCTGAGCCAGAGGTCGTCGATCTCGCACGTGGCGCCCATGAGCTCCCGCTGCGCGTCCGCCTTGCTTGCCGACGGAGCCGCTGCAGGTCGCATCTGCCTGTCGCTGCTGCTTGCCTGCCCGCGGCCGTAGCCTTCTAGCCGGCCGGCCGGCCAGCCAGCCGGCGCCTCTGCTCCTCTATCCTCCCCTGCCGCTGGCTCCTTCTTTTCCGCCGCCCCCTACAAGTTCAGTAGTGCCGCCGCCAGAAACGGGAGAGACGAGGGACTGGATAGGTGTGAGATGACCTTTTCGGGAGAGAGAGAGATTTGCGGTGGATTAGCGCGAGGAACGACCTCATTCCACCGATTCGGTGGAACCACTGCATTCGGCATCTAGCACGAATATTCTCTTTCCTGGAACCACTTGGTTACATTCCGTGACACCAACCGAACACAAGAATAAGTGCTAGGAATGGAATCGGTCCATTACATTCCACTTGGTGACATCAACCGAACACACCCTTATACCCTCCCTGTAAATCGTTTGTCCAGCAGGCCGTGGATGCGGCAGGAGCGCCTGCTATCCGGATCAGTGTCGCATTTTGCCTTGATCTAGCTGGTAGATTATTCTTCAATTCAGTGGAACATTTGCAAGGCCAAACTTCATGCCGATCAATTGTGCTTAATTAAAATATGCCAATCTCGGTACATTTACCTTACCATGGTCTTTGGATTAATATTCACTCACGACAGCCCGACAAATTATTATAAAAAAGTGCAAAGGTAATGGTGAGTAATCACTAATCAAAGGGATGAAAGTACATGTAGGAATGACGATGATCATGAATTAGATTTGGACATGACATGACGAGAGAAGAGGACAAGGAGAATTGCAACTGCACCAAGACCACCACATGGGGAAAAAGGTTGGTACCGTAATAGCAATGGCAATTAGGGAGAGCAAAGTTATCAAGGACAAGAGAGCCCTCTCTGCCCCCACCAATAATCCCCATCCCCAAGCAAGCACGTTCAAAGAAACAAGAGACCTATTCACAAGCTAGGCTGGCGCATGATGCTCCACAGTTTTTTTTTTCTTCTGTTTCTCCGCATGCATCAGAAGCTTCCCTACCCACGGCCACATGCACCAAACGCCCATGTGAGCCCTATGAAGACCAGACCAGCAGCAGTGTGGTGTGCATGGCAGGTCAGGTCTCCTCCTCATCCTTTGATTGATTCCATGAACAAACTAACCAACAAAGCATGCAAGAAAATCTTGGGGTGCGCGTGAGACCAGTAAAAAAAAACAGCATGGCCTCTAATTATCTAGGTGTTTAATATGTAATGGATCAAGTGTGCTGGTGCAATCCTGCATCAACAGGGCACATGGAAGCCAACACATCAGCTAGATAGATGTGTCATCGATCTCCCTAAATTAACATTTGAGATCATTAAGATGGATGCATCGAGATTGCAGCAATACCGTTAGAACAGGAGATGGGACGCTTGACATCCAGAGATTTTTTTAATCATGGATGGAATCAATATCACTGGGTGCAGTTTTATAGTCGAAATTACTACTTGATTATTTTTGTGGATACTCCAAACCTGGAGGACTTCACTCCTCTATGTGGCAAAACATGCACCCTATGCAACGGCATGTCCTCCCCTTTGCTTCACCGCTGGGTCAACTGACAAGAAAATATGTATTAGAGAGTTGACAAATAATCTATGGCGTTATGTACGGAACAAATCATCAATTTGCACAGTTGCACTCATTTGGGTGCGTGTTCGAGCAAAAAACAAACAGAAAGGAAAGTGTCTGGGCAATACTAATGTGAACCCCATGAGAACAGAAAAGCAAATATTTGTATCACGAAAAAGGAAAGGAAAAAAAAAGTAGCTCTCACGTGCTACATGAGATGATGGGCACAAGTTAACCTCCTGATTCATGAGCATACAGGCCACTGCAAGTCTACAGTTGCTTTGTGCATGCCCTTATCTCTGAAAGTGATATGCTTGGTGTTACCTGTCCAGAAAGAGATGCATCTTCATGATGGCGGTCCATCGCTTGATGTTGCCAGGTCACAAGTTAACCATGAGAAGTAGAGAAATAAACTAAATGATGTTTCATTAATGCATTTCATTGCAGCTACAGTGTGGGCATCATCCTAAGAATACACAAATTATTATCACCTCCACTTTTATTATTGTTGGAGGCATAAGATACTGGTTGGACTTGTGAGTGACTATGCAGTTTTCCCGAATGATAAGCGGAGTCGACTGAAACCGAAACATCGTCCATATCACCGAAATTTAGAAGCTTGAGTAAGCCTGATATGTCAAAAACAGGAACTAAAGCTGGGCGGCTTAACATCATCTTCAACCACTCACACTGAGTGACAAGCGGCTATCATCAGACGATTCAGTACAGGGTGCCGATTGAAGATTTCAGCTGGATCAGGTGGGAGCTTTGCTTTCTCCAGGATGTGCTGCCTGCCCGCAAGTTCAGTAAACAGCAAACTGCACCCGAGAATGCAAAACTCGTGACTGAGTCTGCAGCCTGCACTTGACATCAAAACAGAGACTCGTCAGAAGATCACGCACTTGCTGCTGCATGAAACCACTTACTTACCATAATTGATTCCTGCTCCATCAAAGGACTGGTATCTTCATTCATTCATGCACGTCAGATGATATACCTGAGTTGGCCCAGTTCTTTTGGGGCTTATGGACGGCTTCTAGGTGAAAATAAGCTAAAACCCAAAAGAACTGGATTTTAAGCAGCTTCCTGTGGCAGCCAGCTTCTCCGATTTCTTCGTATTGGAGATAAACTGGGGTACCCCTCCTTCCCGTCCCCGTCGCTGGCTTCCCGCGAGTGAATCCAACCGTTATTTGGCGTTGCCCCTCTGAAAGTGCATGTGTTGCCCCATGCGTGGTTTTGGTAATTAATGACAATCCTTATGGATTAATGTTTGCATTGAGATATATTTGTAGATCTTGTCCATAGGAAAAGATTGGAGTTCATGTGTTGGACTCTAGAAGATTACATGATGACCAAGGTTCCATCCAATGGTTTATATGAAGAATGGTCATGTGAAGAGTTGAGCTTATTGCAAGCATGGCTTGGAAAAGAAGATTGAGTGAACTTCATGTTTATCTCCAAGCCATCATCTATATCAAGAGAAGAATATGAAGCGCAAATGGATACATGAAGACGGAGCTAAGCGAGGCTCTCCCATAATGGTGTATGAGGGAGCATTTGGAGAAGTCTTCATCAAGCATGTGCTAGCAAGCGCAATCAAGAAAGCTGGTCCACTTGCGGGAGTCAAGATCGTCATCATCTAGCTCAAGTGGAATGCTCAAGGCAAAGGTATGATCTTGATAGGGTTTCTATTTTATCGGTCTCGTGGTGTTAATGGGAGACCGGGTTATAGGATAGACGGCGTACTATCAAGAGGGGCTCTTAAGTGAGTAACTTGATCGCATCTTTATGG